>CM031235.1:848193881-848546381 GCA_018340775.1 Taxus wallichiana var. yunnanensis
GTATTGCTATGTTTTCATCAGCCTTTACAACTACTAAGGTTTGAAAATCAAGAGGATGAACTCTCTCTCGTCTATATATATATATATATATATATATATACACACACACACACATGTGTATGTATATATGTATGTATGTATGTATGTATGAATGTATGTATGTATGTATATATATATATATATATATATATATATATATATATATATGTATGTATGTATGTATGTATGTATGTATGTATGTATGTATGTATGTATGTATATATATATATATATATATATATATATTGTATATATCTACATATGTATATGTATATATATATATATATATATATATATATATATGTATATATCTACATATGTACATAAGTATATGTATATATACACACACACACATATATATACATATGTATATATGTATATATATACATATGTGTATATGTGTGTATACACACACACACACATGTATATATATACATATGTATATATGTATATACATATATACATGTGTGTGTGTGTGTGTACAAGGTCTAATGTTATCATTTACTATCTAGCAATAGCCTATCTATATACCAAATACTAAACTAAAAATGAAAGGAGCAATGTTACACATCTACATATCACAAAGCATGAGGACATAATTCTTATTTTTTTCATTTATACACAAGGTTTTTTTTGCATGAAATGAAGTAGTTTATCCCTTTCTCAATGTGGAAACATAAGGGGAAACATTAGGACAAGGGAAATTTGCATGGAAAATAATACAAAACACTAGGAGAACCACATGGAATTTTAAATTTATTCCAATGCTTGGTGAGTCACACATAGGGTGACCTTCAGGTTAGTCTCACTCAAGCATTTACATTTATTTTTCATCTAATATATGTTGTGTGTGTCAGCAAAGTAACTAGGGTTTTTTGCAGGTAAAAGTGTGAAATCGGGGTTCGATGTGACAGAGGATATTCCAACAAGTGACACAAGGTGATATTGATATTTACATATCCTCATTTTATACATGTCTAAAACCATATAGTAGGTTTAGTTTGTGCTATATGGTTATGAACGTACCATACAATTTTGACTAAGGATCTCTAATAACGCAACATAAGATTTCTCCAATTTTTGGGCTCTATGTTTATTCCATATCAATCATCAAGAGAACCTAAAAGTCATTTAAGTCATATAAGTGACTATTTTTTCCCAAACCACCCTTTTGATTTCTTTCTTTCCTTTAAAGTGATTTCTATGTCTATATGTATGTATATCTGATTTGAAATAATTATTCTACATATTATTTACTATTTAGCTTATGTATTATAAACCATCATAGTTAATTAATTTTAATTAGGTTGATACAATTTGGAAAACCCGCTTGATTGACTCCTTATCCTAGTCTAGAACTTGCCAAATTTCCCATAGGTTAGGCCTATTGATTTTCAAACCCTAGTGTTGTCTTAGGGTGCATTTGTGTTTGGTTTGTGTTTCATTTGTTTCTCTCGCATGCAATCATGGTTTGTTTTTAGGATTTACAGAGGCATAATTGTTACTATTTCTTTCACTAGGTCCATACCACCTATGGGAATGTAAAACTTGATACTCCATCTTCATAATCCCTTAGGGATGATGTAGTTTTTGATGATGACTTAGATCCTTCTTGTTAACCATTCACCAGCTCATCCTCCTCACTTCCACACATCATCTCCTATAGATAATCATAGAGACACATTTTTTAATGACCTCATTCACTTCCCACCTCTTTCAACTCATGTAGACCACAGGGTTAGTAATGTAGAATAGAGTAGTGACCATGGCCAATCTCCCCCATAGGTAGATCATGACATCAATTTCATACAAGATCTAAATTTTGGTGATGATGTAAGTGTTTCCAGTGCACATAATAATGATTTTTCTTATATTTACGCATTGATTGATGACATCCCTTATGTTTCTTACGAGGAAATCATGCATTCTATATACAACCATGTTGATGATATACATGATGTTTCTTATTCCATTGAATTAGATGAAAAGATTATGTTTCTCCTCCTCTTGAATGAAAATATAATGATCTTGATTGTACCATCTCCAGCTTTACTTGTAGATATTATCCATTACACTTATATTATTCCATTTAATGTAAAAAATGATGTTTCTTAGTCTAATTTTCCCATATCTAATGAATACCATAATTCTACTAAGAATCATGTTTTGGATGATACACCTTGTGTTTCTACTTCTTCTCCTACAAAAAGTGTGATGTTGCTACACAAGACTTCTTCTCTTCTGCTTGTAGATACTAATGATAATAATCAGATTGTTAGAAAAATTGATCATTTTGATTTTTCTTTCATAGAAAGCACATGTGTCGATACATATCCTAGTTTCATTGAATTTCCTTTTGTTGATGTTCATATCCCTTTACCATCTAATCATGAGGTGAAGCCTATTCAACCCATGCCAACTTCATCTAATTCAACCCTCAATCATACTCCTAGACATGTAACGATTTTTGTGTGGATAATATTAATGGTAGAGTGAAACCTTTAAATGATCACTTTGTTGCTTCTATACTCATACCCCCTCAAGAGGCTCTTTCTCTTATGCGTGCAATAGGTGAGATACAAAGAAAGGTTCACACATTCACTTTAGAAAGAAAGGTATATTATGCTAAAATTAACTCCAATATTATTCTTGGTAATATTATCCTATATATGTAGAATATTTCAAATGTTTTTCTAGAAACATTTTCATACATTGGTTTCAATTATTTGATGGCACTCGTAGATCCATACATACACCTTCAACATTTTACATAAACCACAGCCTAGTGACACTTCGATATAATGATTCTTAAGGTTCTCTCTAAGACTCTCATTGGTGATGTTCTTTATTAGTTTATTCATCTTCCTTTTGGATCTTTAGGTAGTTTTGAAGATCTTGAGGATGCATTCTTAGTTAATGTAAGTCATAATAGAGGCCATAGGGATACATATGCATGTTTTTTTTCTTTACATTAGGGTACAACTCGAGTTTGTCTCTAGTTTTATATTGCATTTAATAGAAAACATGCATTTACTTATCTATCAACCTAGTGACTTAGAGATGTGGCACAATTTAGATTTTTTAGAGGACTTATACAATCTCTCAAATAAAAATTACATTATGATTCTTTTGATTCATTTCATAGTATTTGCTTACATGATTCATTTCATAGTATTTTCTTACGTGATATTACACCACCATCAAGTACTACACATGAAGCCAATAACACTACAATATAATTCTCGCAACCATAGAATCCGAGATGTCACGATAGTGCTCAATCTAATCGAGGGATATCTTAGCCCCCACATCCTACAAAGTATCTCCGCGTAGCTCTCATATGATATGTTCTAGCTACATACAACACTTTTACTCACTTCTAACCAATGGTAATCTAAGAATATGGCACACATCCTCTAAGGTGATCATTATCTCCCTGTTGGGAACTAGAATGTACATGTGTCAACATTCCACCACTCACAAAAAGTTGTAATTAGGTGCATATTTAGGGGTACCATCTTCAATCGTGTTACATGATGAATCCCTTTTGTGTTCAATATGTCCCAATTAACATCATACATCCCTAGGTAAAATTGGGTGTCCATATGTCACCAAACATGAAACTCTCTCACATGCACATCTCTCTTCGGACAAAGCCACACAAAAACATGTATCAATACCTTTTCATACCAAATATTTCTCTAAGAATCATAAAAAAATACTTTGAATCCAATTCATTGCCAATATTTTGACCTCCATCAAAACCATATGGTTTAAAGTCGAATCGTATGGAACTCAGATTTTTTCGACCCAGGTCCTAAATCGGACCACTTCGGCCTGTTTTCAATTTTTTTAGAAAATTCATCAAAACTTGAGAATTTGGAAAAAATGAGAAACATCAAGTCATTTCCTAGACTAAAAAACCACTTTATCTATCATGTGAGTCTAGATGGCCTCTATCACTCTCTCAAATCGTGAAAGAATAGCGTGTTTGGCCATCGACATCTTACTCATCTCGAGCACTATTCTCAATAACTCGAATACTTTGGATGTCTTAGTATCTTACTCTCAACCGATTTAGACATCGGCCAACACAATATATCTTATGTATCACATATTTTCACACCGATAATTTTTTTAATAAATTTATTATATTATAATTTTTATTATTATTGTATTATAAATTATAATATTACAATTTAAAATTAAATTTTGTATAATATAATTAATATTGTATGATACAATATTATAAATTATAATAAATTTATTATAATTTATAACTTACTCTAATTTATAATTCATTATAAATTGTTATAAATTTATAATAAATTATTAATTATTTATAATTTACTATAAATTATAATTATTTATAAAAATTTATAAATTATAAATTATAATATTAATAATAAATTTATATTATGATAAAATTATTATAATTTATGAATAGGTCACCCTGTTCATAGTACCAAAGGTGTTATTGCTAGTCGCTGCTCACGTAATAATCACTTACACCTCTAATTATATGGATCATAATAATCAGTATGGACGGAGCAGTTCGTTTTTCTTTTGTGGAATACGGATGACGTATGTTATTGGCAGTACTAGGCCCGCAAGTTGTGCCCGATTTTGAACTCCGCAATTTTGTTCTTTAAAACATATTGATTAGACAGAATTCCAATGTGTTCCTACTTTTAGCATGTCTAACATTATTTAAACAAAATAATTAGAGTTCCTAAAAGCTCGGTGATAAAGGACCATTTTGACTTGAAATTACACAAAATATAACTCAAGTTTGATAGAAAGTGCATAAATGGCGGAGAAAAAGTTTATATATAGAATCCAGCCAAGGCAATATCTGCCAGGCCTATTTCATTGCTGTGAAAGAAAGTCTCCCGTTCCAGCAACTCCAACATTCAATGTAATGGTATTTTTATTGTGGAATTGTTTATGAAATGTAATGTTTATATTCAATCCATTTCGAATACATTTATTAGAAAAATTATTACCATTTTTTTGTTAATTCTGTGAACCATCGTCTGGAAAATATATATCACTTTATTCTTTTCCCATGATTAGTAGATAAAAACACAGTTTTTCCAAAAATAATATTCAAACTCTTATTATTGATATTATTTGCTCAGATCTGAGAATGGCTACTGCGGAATACCCTCCAAGTATGTGGAATGATTATGCAATTAGCTCCCTTACACCAACTCATAAGGTATATATTCTGCATTGTGTTTTTCCATTTTCAGTGCAGCAAAATATTAAAATGTAAGCAGAGCTTTTAAACAGACATATTAATACTTTAAGCTGGGTTTTTCTTGTTATAGTTGTGCCTAAACATCACATATGTTTGGGTGTCATTTTTTCACTATAAAGTTAATTTTTTTTAGAAAATCCTTCTCATAATATTAAAATTTTTGTTTCTTCCTTTAGATTTATAAAGGTTTCTCACAATTTGGGTTTATTATTTCAGCCATCTGTAGACCAGAAAAGAATGAAAACATTGATAGAAGAGATCAGAAACATATTCCACTCAATGGAGGATAAAAAACAAGTCCATCTGCATATGACACTGCATGGATAGCGAGAATACCAGCCATTGACAACCCTTCCCAACCTCAGTTCCCACAAACACTGAAATGGGTTGTCTGCAATCAATTAGCTGATGGTTCTTGGGAGGAGGAATCATTTTACTTTCCTTATGACAGACTTGTTAGCACACTTTCCTGTGTCATCACACTCAGAATATGGAAGGTTGTGGAAACCCAAGTGCAGAAAGGTAACTATTTACATTTCTATATATACGTACCATGCCAGCTATCTAATCATTTTTAATCTGATTTTCTGTTAATCTCTTTGATCTTTTTGTTACGCAATTATAATCAAATAACTTTTATTAAAGCTTTTAACATGGGGTGAATTGCAGGTATTGATTTTGTTAACAAACAGATTCGACAACTAGATGGAGAAGAATGCAATATGCCGAGTGGATTTGTAACACAGTTGTCTTCCTTGTTGAAAGAAGCTCATATTCTAAGTCTAGGCATTTATGAGGAAGCACCCTTAGCTAAAAGAATACTTACAATGGGAAAGACTGAACTGAAAGGGTTAGTGAAGTTCGCCCCTAGGAGTTATGAAAAACTTACTATCTCATGTAATGATTGAAATGATAGCATTTTTTAAGAGATTTTTTTAAAAATCAGGGATGACATAATTGGTGATAACCTGCCATCATATTTCTTGTCACCATCGGAGGGTTTGCGAGAACTTATAGATTGGAAACAAATAGGGAAGCTTTGTTCCAAGGATGGATCCATCATAGGCTCATCAGCATTTGCTGCCCGTGTTTTTATGCATACTGGAGATACAAGATGTCTTGATTTCATAAACTCCCTTCTTGGAATCTTTGGAGACTACGGTAAGATGGTTCATCCATATTTCAGCTTCAATAACAAGATAAAATCTTGAATGAAAGTAAAATCAGACAAAGGTTTATCTACATAGTGTAAATAAAGGAGCATAAACATTATTTTTGTACATTTTTTTCTTAACAATATAAGGAATTTAAATATAAGAGAACTTATTACAAATTGAAAAAAATAGTATGGTATTGAGAACATATGTTATTGTCTATGCATATGATATGAATCTTTTTTGTCTTCATAGAAATTTTAATATCATCTCATATAATTGTTTGTTTTTGTGATTGTAAATAGCACCTTGCTTTTACTTGGTTGATCTCGCATGAACGCTCTTTTGTCATCGACACCCTCCAAGACTTGGGAATCGATCGCTACTTCAAAAAGGAAATTAACCATGCATTGGATTATGTCTACAGGTATGCTAATTTCTAATTAGATACAAGAAAATCAATAGTTACAATTTGCATTAAGCTTGTTGTCAACAACCCTACAAATATTTCTTTCTCATGCGGGTTTTTGGAACCATAGAGGCATTGGAAAGGAAGCTATGATACCATTGCCAATGCCAATGATACATCTATGGGATTTAGAATACTCGATCGTTGCATGGATACACTTTGCTTTCTCCCGTAATGATTGGTTTCAATATTTTTCTAAAATACATTTTTAGGTCCATTATATTAGCGTTTACTACGAGTGGAAAGATGTGATAATTAAAATTGGTTAGAGATTAGTCATTGACTTCAATAGAAATTTAGTTTTGAAATAAATGACATATGACGACTTATGAGTTGTTTTTATGTTGTTTCGCAGAGGTTATAAAATTTTTTAGAGATGACAAGGGAGATTTCTTTAGTTTTGCCGATAAAACTAGTAGAGAAGTCAAGACATGTTAAGCCTTTATAGATGCTCTCAAATAGCTTTCCTGAGAAACAATAATGAAAGAAGCGAAACCTTCACAAAACATTACCTACGAAATCTACATGATACAAAAGATCACTTTGTGAAAACCTTGAGTGGCATTGTTTGCATTTCATGCCAAATTTAACAAATTGTTGTTTAAATCTTTGAAGCATAATTGGATTTATTTATAGGTGGAGTATGTGTTGAAATACGGATTTCACCGTAATTTACCGAGATTGGAGACAAGATTTCATATAGAACACTTTGGGATTTCAAATGATGCCAGGGCAACGAAAACCTCCTATAGGTAAGAGTAACAAGCCATAGAAGAATCTATGTTTAAGACGATTTCCACATTAAATAGAAGCATTTATATATTTGGATTCTTGTGTAGACTTCCATGTATGAGCAATGAAAAGTATCTAGAGTTGGCAAAATTAGACTTCAATGTAGTGCAGACCATACACCAAAAAGAGCTTCAACAAGTTCATAGGTATGTATCATGTTAGTTTGTATGTCTGATAGCCTATTGATCCACAATCGGTGAGCATTATAATAGGGGTAAGAACATGTTTAGCTAAAGATCACATATGTTTGCAAGATTGAATGGTCAACCAACTAATGAAAAACACCACAATAAAGTGGTAAATAGTCCATTGGTTACTTTACCATTCAACCTTGCAAATATATGTGATGGATAAGCTCTTTCAGTAACAACATATTTAAATTTTATAACCACACCATTTTAATATAAATATATTGTTAATTGAATTATTTTAATCAATTTTTTTGGTACAGGTGGTGGATAGATTCTGGTTTTAGGATGTTGAAGTTCACAAGGGAGAGGCATATAGAGATATATTTTGCAGTTGCAGCTGGTATGTTTGAGCCTGAATATGGTGATTATAGAATGGCCTTCACCAAAATTGGTTGCCTTCTTGTTGTTTTGGATGACCTATATGATAAGTCTACCTCTTATGAAGATATTAAGTTGTTCAATGAATCATTTAACAGGTAACTTTTGAATCTGATTTTTGGAAATATTTCAATGGGGAAACCTAAGATTTTTTCGAATGACTATCATCGATTAAATTTATTTGTCTTATAGATGGGATCTCAACAAATTGGACCAAATTTCAGAGTACATAAAAATTTGCTTCATGGGCTTATACAATACAGCTTAATGAGTTAGGGAAGCAAGCTTGAAAGTAGTAAAGGGCATGACATGCTCCAATACTTTAAAAATTTGGTATGTACTATGAAACATTAAGTAGTAATCTAACTTTCCTTGAAGTTCAAATTTTTGACATAGATTATATCCATGGTGTTATATGATTAGTGGAAGGTCCAACTTGAAGCCTTCAACAAAGAAGCAGAGTGGTCGAAACACAAGTATGTGCCAACTTGGGATGAATACATAGATGTAGCCAAAGTGTCAGGTGGTTTTGGTACAACTCTTCTGACTTCCATCCACGTAATGGGAGAAGTCATTAATGATGATATTTTATGCCAGATTGATCATAGATCAAAGGCTCTCCATCTTGTGTGCCTAACCACTAGGTTAATTAATGATACCAAAACTTTCAAGGTAAATGAAATATATTCTTGTTACACTTTTTTAGGTTTAAACTTTTCTTTATCTTGAAAGCTTATAAACCATATCATATTTATTAATCGAAATACTTTGGAAGAAAATTTAATAGAAAATAAATTTCATCTATGTTTGAGTCGAGCTTTGTTACCTATCATCACAAAATCCATATTTAATAGTGGCTAAATAAAATGATAACTTTTAATTAGTCTCTTGAATTATAATTTTTTTTTCTATTCATATTTTTTTAGCAATGATATTTTCTATTGATAACTTGTTTTCTTCATTGAAAGGATGAAAGAGAATGTGGAGAATTAGCTTCTGCAATAGAATGCTATATGAAGGATAATGTTGGGGTCTCCGAGGAAGAAGCTTTATGCCATGTTTACAATGTTATTGAAGAAGGTCTTGTTGAATTGAACAAGGAATTATTCATGGCTAGCCAAGTCCTGCAAATATTTCAAAAATTGTTTATAAATTCAAAAAGATTGTCACAACTATTTTACATGCAAGTGGATGCATTTAATAGCTCTAACCTTGATAAGAAAGAGATGGTGGAAAAATGTCTTTTCCAAGGGATTGCATAAAAGGTCATCATATCAATTGGGAATAATTATTTTGACAATTAATTCTTAGTGAATTGTAATTTGAATATTTAGTAGAACTCCATTAGAATTTGTTGAAGATTATAAGGGGAATGGATGGTGGTCCAAAATAAGGAAAGAGTATCTTCAAAGTAGATTTTTGTTGAACTCACATGATTTTTAAATCTCGCTCTCTCTTTTATGGGTGTATTTTGTTTCGCGTTCTCGGGTTTTTTCTCGTATATGTCGCTTACTTGAGTCAAGCTTGCTTGGCTCTTTGTTATTTGTTTCTCGCCTTCTTTTCGGCTTCACTATTTTATCTTTATTGTAATGGTCCATAGAGCCTCTCCATCAATTATCAATAAAAAAATAGTAGAACATTTTGAATTAGAAAAAAATCATTGGATGTAAAAACAATGCACTCTAGAAGTTTATTTATATATACAATGTAAATCATTCCTTGTAACCTAATATTATTTGAATAAAAATAATAATTATAGCACCTTGGGTGTTATTAAAAGTACTATTTCACTTAATATAATTATTATTGAAAGTTTCAAATATTTAAAAAAATATTATTATTTTAAATAATAATATAGATTATTATTATTATCAGTATTTTAATAATATTGAAGGTGCTATAACTAGTTTATACATGCAATGCAAATCATTCCCTTACAATCTGCTATGTTCACGTTGCTAATATTTTCTATCGTATTTTGTTACACTTTTCTTTTTAAAAAACTTAATTAATGTTCCTTTTTAATTTCCTACAACACAAAAGAAGAACTCAAAGTATATGCAAACTTTTATCCAGACTACATCAATTTTGTGATAAATTTGCTTCTTCTCTACCTTCAAACTCAACCATTATAGACTAAATAAAATCAAAATACAGTTTATTTATCTTTCCATATATCTTTATATAATAACAATCAATTTAGACATTAACTACTGGATTATACTATGCCAAGAAACTTACTACACCATCCTACTACATTTTGTTGGTGTTTAAAATATTGCAATCTTTTGTTCCTTCTAAATGGGAGTGTGTTAGATTCTAAGAATGGAATTGATTAATTCAAGTTTGATTTTTTTTTATAGTAAATGATCACCAACCAAAATAAATTTTGTCCTCCAAACCCCTTTATACTCAATGTTTTGTGTCCACAATTTGAATTGTGTTTCTTGTCTTCTAAATTTGTTAATTAAATTTATTCCATTAGTTTTTTATTTAGTTGTGGTAATTTGTGTGATAGGTGGATGATCTTATCTATCATGTAAGATCGATTTGGACTTGTACAAAATAAAACTCTTGACTTCTTTTTGTTAGCCTATTAATCAACAAGTGTTACCCCCATATATTATTTGGTTGTTTTATTGATTTTATTTTGACTACATAATAAATGCAGTATTTACGCACATCCATGATAGACTACATATTTTTTTGGTGCTAGTGTATACATTATATGTTTATTAACCGTGAGTTCAAGTTACGCTCTTATTGTCACTAGATTTTCTTTATATTACTTGAATTTTGACTTTTTTGTATGTTTTCAATATTTTGACTTCATCTTTCTCTTATTGAATTATTGTTTTTTTTGGACCCTATCTATCTCCTTTATTTTGATTTCTGCTACTTTATGGGTTTCTCTCTCCTCCCACATTTTTCAATGTTATGTTTCCATTTTGAATCTATGTACAATAATGGTCATTTGACTTGTCGGCCATTTTCATGCATGTTTGTCGATGTGTAAGCATGTCACAACCACAAACATGGCACCAAGTAATGAACAACTCTTGGTTGCTTAACATGTGGAGGACCTTTATTGGCTCACGGAAGTGGACAAATCTGTGAAGGAATAGTGCGTCTAACTCATTTACTGCTCGAATATTGAACATGGGTATGTACATGAGGAACGTGTCCTTCAATATCTACTTTGAGGAATTGTAAGGCATATTTGGGAAATATGGAGCAATATGAAAATTTGGCATAGGCAACAACGAGGACACCAGGGCGGTCCAGGGGCATTGTTTACATTGTGATCGAAGACATGTACGACACCAAGAATGTCATCAACCATTTCTTTAGCTTCAATGTCGCCAACATGTACCTCATTCTTCTTTATTACAAATAGGCCAAGATGAAAAACAAAGTTAATCAAAAGAAAAAGGAAGACGATGTTAATCAAAAGTAGGAGAAATACAACATTTCAACCAATGAATAGTTTTTTCCATGTATAAGAACTGAGCTCTTAAATTTCCATTCCCACCAAATGGCATAAGATGCCAACATGGAAATGAGAAATGTAACATATGTTAGCTAAGGTGTTGTAGAGTGTTAACAATTATGGAGTTCACACAAAAGAGAATTAAGTATTATTTGGAGTGATCATCTAATTAGGGAATGCATGACCATTGCAAAGATATGGGTGTGTAAACAATGGAGAATGTGGGGTGAAGAGTTTATTGGGAGAGATAGGCATTGATTTCGTCTCTCATTTCATGGTCCACACAAAGCTTATCATCCTAGATTCAGAGATTCTTGAAATCGGAGCTATCATATTGTAATAAAGGTTGCATGTGTAGGGTCAAATGGAGATACATCACGAACAATTTTATAAGTGGAAACAAGAACTCTTCTCGGTATTTTTGCGAAATAAGCATCCTTCTTAGTTTTTAACAACTAATTACAAAAATAAATGATTGAATGACTTTGATCAAGGTTATTCATTCATTTTTTGAAATGTATCTAAAACTTATCAAAATTTACACAAGTTGGATCAAATTTTCAAAATGTGTTTTGATCAAATTCACGTGCTCAAGATGGGCAATTGACGCTCATTTCCTTATTTTCCTTAAGAAATGAAGTCATTAAATTTAATCAGGCATGGAGGGACACTTGGCCATCATTGATCACTTGGTTCACATTTTATCACTTAGGACCAATCCCATTAAGAGAAGGATTGAGACCGAGTTTATAACACATGGTGAGCCCTTTGTAAATTGGAGTTAAGGCTCCGTATCTCAACCCTTTTACATGTGTTTAGCCGAGTTGTGTGAGTTTGTCACTGAGTTGGTTGTCAAGATCTAAGACTGGATGAACAATCAGATAAGTCATGAGGAAGGTTTAAAGGCAAAGGACCAAGTCCCAAGAACTTGAATGGCTCATGATTGGCCCACATAGACCAATCATAAGTCACTTAGGTTAACCAGGGAATCGAGATCCTAGTGACTATGTCCCGAGAAATGTCAAAAAAATTGAGAGCATGAGATACAGTGATTGGTCCACATGGACCAATCTTGACAATCCATAATCTTGGGAGTTTGTGGATCCAAACATTGAAGTGGCAAGGGTTGATGATCAAGGTGACCAAAGATATCTAGAATATGTGGTGACTAGAAATCTCATAGGAGAGCCCGATCAACCTCGAGGAGACTTTGAAACCTTGAGAGCCTAAATGAAACATCATTGGTCCACGTAGATCAATCATGGGTCACTCAGGGCTTCTGAGAGTTTGAGATCCAACAGGATGGAGGCCGACCTCATGACCTTGTGACCCCAGACCCCAAATCCAATGAGATTATGACATGTGGCCTCACACAATGTAGGAAAATGGATCAAGGATCACAAATCGGGGATGAAAATGTGGCCAATTGGTGAAGGTTAAAATTGATGGCCCCATGGTCGTCGACTTTGCAAAAACAGTTTGGTAAACTTTGATCAATCAAAACTTCTTCTCTAGTCACCAAAATTGAAAAAAAAGTCTCATTGGAAATGTTTTAAAGAGAAAACTTATTGGAGGAATTTTTATGTCACAACCTTTGGTTTTAGCCTAAAAACATGGTTAAAATACTCACTCCATTTTTAGATTTGGGCTTTGGGGAATGACATAAGATTATTTTTTTCCTCATATCTTTTGATCTAGAGCTCCATTTGACATGAGACTAGTCTTATTCAAGCATAATTTAGAGAGATACACTTAGAGAAACATTATATAGGATTTAATGAGGAGATGAGGGATATTTTCATGACTAAATTTTAGGTTCTTAGTTACTAAAATTCTTATCAATCAAAATCCAAATTAGATACAGATGGTTCTAGAGGAATCTTTCTCCTTCTTGAGCATGTTTTGAGCCATCATCATCTTATGTTCTCACCCAAATACATAGGAAGAGGTAGAAATGGTTGTTAACAATGATGATGAGTTGTATTCATTATCTGACAAAGGAAAACCATGGCTAAATTAGACAAATGGTAGCTTAAATTTCATCTGATGTCCTTGATCTCATGAGAAAACATTGATTTCCCTCAAGAGACTAGTGGATTAACTTTTGAACCAATTTTGGGGTAGTTTGGAAAGATCAAATAGGTCAACATTTTCTATGCAATCTTTAGATCCCTTCACCTCTCTTATTCATCTATAAATGAAAATCAGTTTCTCATTGTAATTATCCTTTCTCGAATGTAAAGTTACCATGCCCAAATGGTGGATGAACATTATGAGTTGCAAACATATAATTTAGACTAATGTAAAGCATTTTATGCCTTTCATTATCACTATAATAGATTGTGCATACTTCCAAGAAATAATATGATGTTGATTGTGACTCTTTTCCATCATTTGGCTTAGATTATTGCATTTCTTTCCTCTTTGTTTATTAATGTCATGATGTGTGTGGGTTGTACTTAGAGATAATTTTAGTGGTGAATATTCGTGATTTGATGAATATTCCGTATTTGGAAAATCTGAAAAAGGATTTTTTTAGAGTAGGAAAGTGTACCGTTTGTTTAAATTTTCTAGTATAATGTTTTTAGGAGTCAGCTTCTCCTATTATTGAAAACTAATCCTATATAAACATACGTAATTCATCGGGTAGTATACTAGTAGCTTATTAGTAAGGTATTGTCTAAAGTATTTAAATAAGTACCATGTGAACTTTCGAAGTATAATTAGATGCACGAAAAGTGAAAATTAGATTATAGACATACGACAAGTAAGGTTTTGTAGACATGTGATCAAGTAAGGTTTGTTGATGCACGATAAGTAAGGTTAATAAACACGCGACAAGTAAGGTTTGCACAGATGCACAAAAAGGAGAAGACACGTGACAAGGGTGAAGACACGTGATAAGAGTGCACACACATGATAAGGGTAAAGACACATGATAAGGGTATTAACAAGGATGTAGATAGGTGACCAATTCCCAAATCAAGTACTCAATGGATGCTTTCAAAGGTGCTCGGAAGAGCCGAAGGAAACTAAAATATCTCAAAAGTCAACATTGTTTAAGTATTTTGGAAAATCTATAGCTACCACTAGCACCCATACAACTACCACTAGAATCAATTAGAATACAAATTGTGTGGAAGGTATTATTGAAGTGGACATGACTTCAACACAATATCAACCAAATGATACCTATGATGACAACATGTCATAGCTTGAATATATTCATGTTGAGATGTAACTAGGAGAGGATCAAGATATCTCAAATACTCAACAAACTATAACACCAAAATCAAATGAAAATTCTAGTTCACAAAAGAGGAAACAAGATGATCAAGATATTCCTAAAACTTATTATTGTAAAATTAAAAATTTGAAAGTAAATAAGAATATATGACACTTGGTAGGAGATATAAATTCAAGTGGGCTACAAAATTTCCTTTTATTGAACTTGTAGAGCTAGCTAATTTCAAGATATCCCAACTGAATGTACATGTATAATATGTACTTGAAAACTGGAAAGCAAAAAAATGCAACTAAAGTTAGACACAATTGAAAAACATTGTGGAAAACAATATGTGACTGTACACGCATTTGATGGCCGATAATAAAAACACACGAGATGGAAAAATGAAAAAGAATGTATGAATGTTAAATACATAACAAAGTATGAAGATGAGTAGAAATACACAAAAATATTGTGGAAAAGGGGAAACAATCACATCATAAATTGGAAAGGTGATTTAATAAAATTTGCATGCTAAAAACATATAGTTTTCTACCATATTCTACATCCTTAAAAAGGGAAGACCTATTTTTGATTTTGTTGATTTAAAAATTTTGTATCAACAAAATGGACTGCACAACGTTTCTCAAACACATTAGTCGGACAACAAAGTGCATGGGAAATGGATAAATGCCTTGCAATGATTGAAAAGGAATATTTGAAAGAGAGAGAGTAAAAATGTAAATTTATGTCACCTTGTCAATAGATGAAGTAACAACAATTGACAACACGTCATGGGTATGTATCCATATTTATACTTTTGAAAATCACATAAGGCAACCACATTTGTTAGTTGTACAGAAAATGGTGGAAAATTGCAATGCTAAAAATCCTTTACAAAATAGTTGTTTCCAATTTGAAAGATATTGTTGGCATGAAAGAATATGAAATAGCTATAAAGTTAGTATGTGCTGGTGGCAATAGTGCATCACTAGTTATGCAGGGTCATCAAACTAGGCTATGTGTTTAATTAAAAACAACAATAGCCCCTTATATGCTTGCAATTCATTATATGGATCACATAATTAATCTAGCATATAAAATAGTTAGCAACTTTGAAAATGTTGCAAGAGTATAAGACCTTATCTAAGAACTGTATTCCTATATGTCAAGCATTCCAAAATGATTTTTGGAATTTCAAATTTTTTAAATGGAATTATTGATGGTAAAAAGATTCTCAAGGATTTTGATACAAGGTGAATTTATTTGTACGATCCTACATGCAAAATTAGTGAGGATTATCCATCGTTGGTTGGTTTTATGCACAAATATCGTAATGAAGTTGAAAAAGCTAAGGATTTTTGTTCCATTTAACGGATCTAGAAACATTACTTACATTGGTTGGCATTCTACCAATGTTGAAGGAGATCAATACATTGATGAAGCATGCAAAAGAGAGATCCATCTATATTGTTGATTTTATACGGCTGAGAAAGTAGGTATGTCAATCTCTTGATATCTTGTACTTGTTAGAACAAAATTTTGATACACTTGTTTTCGATAGTTAGAAATTTTTATTGGATGTTAAGAATCCTAATAATTATTTGATATTTAATATCCATGATCACCTTTGTATCAATTTTAATGGGAGGGAGATACCACTACACAATTTATAAAAATGACAAGATATTCTAGGATCAAAAGAGAAGAAGTTCATGTGACTCGTGTTTTGTTTGATACTATTACATATGATACACGAATAAAGCTTAAAAAAATTACACAATCCTTAGCTTCCAAAATCAGAGAGAATTTCAGTAAAGATAACATTCTTGAAGCTATGGGAGTGATGAATCCAATATTTTGGAATACTACAGGTGATCGTGCAGATTTTGTAAGTAAGCTATTTCATAAATCCATGGGTACTATAATGGATCATTTCACAAAGACATTAGAGGTCAATGGTGTTGAAATCAAAGGTATTCTAAATAAGGACTTAATAAAGTCTCAATCAACTCATTTTGCAATGACAATGGTTGACCAATATCGTTGTTTAAATGAACCTCAAGAGAATGGTGTAATTACATGGCTCGGAGAAAAACTTCCCAAAGTAACTTGTGTTACAAGAAGGCATTAGTGAATATTTTCGATTATGCGAAGTTGTACCAAACAATTATTTTGGGATATGTGGAGGATGAAATGGTTTTTAATGCTTTATATTTTGTAAAATCAAAACTATGAAACAAGTTGGATAAAAATCTAGAAAGTTGTATGAGGTTGTATGTTTCACGCTACTCCTTAGACACATTTCCTTTTGACAGAGCAATTACACATTGGAATTCCCTTGCTAAAAGAAGAGGTGTTAATAATACAATTGTAAATACAAATAATCTCAATAATGAGACTAGATTTGGTGCATCCTCTAACTCTGCAGATGCAAATATCGACTATGAGGAGGCTATTGAAAATGGATTGTTTTAGCTCTAACTATCATTTAAAATGTTACAGTATCACCTTACATTTATTGTTTATCACCTGACATTTTAAATTTTGTTATGTATTCAATTTCATAATAATATATTCAAATACAATTATTTATAATAATCCTATTTTATTTATTTTGGTATTTTCAAATTGCTTTGATGTTGTGTTTGTGACATGCATTTTTGGAACACTATTTTTCAAATATCGTAATTAGATGTAAGACAATAATAAATAAAGTGTAATGAATCAAACACAATTTGAGTTATCCATCTTACATATTTTGCATTTTACATACTTAAACACAATTTAGGTTATCCATCTTACATATTTTGCATTGTAAATAATTAAACATTCAACATTAAAGTAAATGCATTCCATAAATATTTTGATTTACCAAATGCATTGCATACATATTTTTATATCATTACAATTCACAATATATATAACATAATATAAATTCTAGATTGCAAGATAATACCTGTAAGATAATGAGATTCCATGAAAACCATTAAGCAACATACAAAGATATCTTGTTGAAAAACTATCTGAAATTCTTATAGACAATAGAAGTAGACAATGACAATATTCTTCAATTTAAACAAAGATTCATATTTCAAGTTTCAAACTTAAACATTTTTCAATTTTAAATTTTTGTAAACATTTTTCAATAAATACAATTACACATGTAGTATATGCTCAAACAACTTCCCCACTCCCAGTTTCCTTTTCTATTTCTTTTGAAACTTTGGTATTAATCTTCTTAATCACTTCTTATTCCATGCTTTGAGAATTCCATAATTTACAAGATCCTCTACAACAATATTTAAGTTATTAACAATTGCTTCATATTCCTTTGAAGCATCTCTAAGGCATAAAAAGAAACATCTCTAGCTGCCTTTGTCTTGAACACAATATCTGCATCCATGTCATTCTCTTTGATAATTTGATTCAGAGTATTTTTGCTTGTTAAGAAAAACAATAGTTTTCTTAAGCTGAATTTCCATGGATAAAATTTTCTATTATCATGACAATCAAAATGTGTTGAAGTTCGTGCGTAATCATGTTTTTCATGAACGAACAAATCATATTGAAGATTGATTGTCATTTCATTCGAGAGAACATATTGAACCATCACATTCAACTCTAGTACTATCGTACATGAAGCACTAAGTAGTTGATATTCTCACCAAAAATCTTTGAAAAGTAAAATTTGAACTTTTCAGGGGTTACATTTGCAAGAATAATGTAATAAGGGGGGAATGTTGGCATATATTACGTAGCTAATAATTATATATTATTAGGAGAGTTTGTTTTGGTGTATCCATTATTCTCTCTCCCGATTTGTAACCTAACCTATCATTTTGGGGAGTATTGTTATTTCTCTTCACTATAAATTAGTACGTGCTTCTGTATAATAAATATGAGAGATATATGATCTATATTACTGCTCCACTAATTGCTTCTAACAAACAATCTTTTTCCAAGTGAAATTGTGTAACATCCCGACTTTTGGAACTCAATATTATTAATAATATGTTTGGTTGTTGTTTGTGTTTTCGTTAGTCATTCATCAAAGGTATGAGTATATAAGCACGAAGGAATGGACATTCGTCCATATACCCATATGTGTATGATCATAGGTATGCAAGCATATATACTTATTTATATAAGCTAGCATAATTGTGTGCATACACATGCGAGTATATGCACAAGTTCCCACTCTTCCATGAGTTAGCACTCACCCTTTTGATTTGGTGACAACATTTTGGTAGCTTCCGGTGTGATATTATTTAATATCAGTTGCTGGCCTAACTAACCTAAGATATAGGCTACGTGATCTAACCTAAGCCTAACTTATGATGGTATGTTGGTAACATAACCGATTGTCAAAATATTATCTAGATGTTTTTGACTCAACCGTAATAAATGCATGGCATTTTGATTTGCTTGGTTAATGAGCTTGACATTTAAATAATGCTTAATTGGAATGATATTTTGTGGAATTTGAATTTTGAATTATTTTGGCATTAACTTATGTGTTAATTATTCCTTGTGGAATGTGGCACATAGTTTTATTTAAAATAAATAAATAAAACAATTAAACTTAGCCTAAAGCTAAGTGGAGGCATTTTTGAAGTTTAATTATATTTAAATGGATTTTGGAATCCATGAAATAAAGGAGAGTTAGGTTTTGATTTTTACCATTTAGCATGGTGTGAAGAGAGGAGGAAATAGAGGGGAGACCATGTCAAAAACAAATCTGGAGGATTTCATGGAAGTTTTACGGCCATCTGGAGTTGATTTTGGGCATGTATGTTGGGATCTTGCCATTCTTTATTGCAACAATGTTGGGGAGAAATTTTCTAGAAAAATAAATAAGGTTTTGGGGTTTTATTTTGTACGGTGTGGAGCTAGGAAGCTGGAGGAAGAAAATAGAGAAGGAAAGAGGAAAAACAGAGGGTTTTGGTCTTCTTCATCTAGAATCTTTCAGGCAAGGGTTTCTTATTTTTTCTATGAAATATTTTACAAATAAATGCATATTCAGTTTATTCCTCTTCTAGGTAATGAGAAATATGGATTATCTATCAGGGTATTAATATTTTCGAATCAATCCTTTATGGATATTTGGAAAATGTGTTTATTTTAATATGGGCATTATATATTTTAGATCTCTCAAGTATGAAAGCTAGAGATTTTGTTTTTTTAAATCCTTACTTGATAAATGGAATCAATGAGGTTATTCATTTGGGTGTTGAGTGAATATTTATAGACATTTTCCTATGGGTTTGGACTATCTCCAAGCCGCATTTTTAAATGTTGGAATGTTTTTTTTTTTATTGATTCATTGGTTTGCTACAACTATTATAAGTTGTACTTATTATAAGTTGTATTTTTTAAGGATTTATTAATGTGGAAAAACAGCTAGAAGTGTTGTTTTTTTATTAAATTATTCTTATATTTACCGATGTAGTGTTAATGTTATAACACTCGGCTTTGGTTGTTTCCTTCGTGTTTTTTGTTTTGCTGCAACACCAGTTAACAAAGTATGGTGTTTTGGGGTGTTTTATATGCTGCAAATTCACTGCTAGATTGTTGTTTTCTTTGTTGCAGTGTTTGTTGCTAGTACGCTGCATTTTGTTAAATGGTTAGTGTGCAATCAAGTGCATAGCATTTTGAAAGAATGTTGTGCTATGACATTTTGTCAAACTATTAGTGTGAAATCATTTGGCTAGAATATTTAAAGAATGAGGTGTTGTGACATTATGTCAAATAGTTGATATGCAATATTTTATTGGCATAAATACATGAGTATGGATTATGACATTTTATCATGCTACTAAAATGAATTCATTGGAATTTAAGTGAAGTTATTTTATAGAATTTTATCATGCTACTGGAATGAATTCATGGGAATTTATGTGAAGTTATTTTATGGAAATTTATCATGCTATTGGAATGCACTCTTTGGTATTTATGTGAAGATAATTTTTTATGGCATTTGGTCATGATGTCGCATGCATTTTTGGACTATATGTGAAGTTCATTGTAATTAATTTTTTCATATTGTTGGCATGAATTCTATGGATTATATTAGAGGTTTATATTATGACATTTTGTCATATGGTTCACATGCATTCTTTGAGTATAAAGGATTTGTTGTGCCTTTTGAAAATGTGCTATGTTGCTGATCTGAATTGGCATATTGTTCATTTTGAGCTTGTGAAGTGAAGTTCATGATATGAAATTTTTCATACAATTGGTATGCATTCCTTGGAATATATGTGAAGTTCATTATATGAAATTTTGTCATATGGTTGGCATGCATTCTTGGGTATAAAGGATCTTTTGTTCCTCTTGGAAATTATGTTATGTTACTGATTTGATTTGGCATAAAGCTCATTGTAAGAATTGTAAAGTGAAGTTCATGTGGATGCTTTGACAATTGCTTATCATGCCTTATACTTTTTATATGGAGCCTATATGTGACATTTATTCAAACAGTTGGTATGCTGATTTGATTTGGCATGAAATAATATTATGAAATGCATTATGTAATCATCCTTACGTGAGGTAAGTTTTATGCATTTTCATGTAAGATGGTTAAAGACACCACTCTTGAAAGGTATTCTAAACTTGGATAGTTCATGCATGTATACATGCTTTTTGAAATCATTATTATAATAATGAATGAATTAGTATGTTGATGCATGACTGTATATTTTGAATACGTTTTCATTTGTAGAATACTACATATATGAAAATGGAAATCCTTGCTAGTTCAGTTTGAGTTGACCCTTTGTGGAAAATATAGGCCATTCTAGAGATAAGGGAAAGGAAATAATTTGAAGGGATTCAAGCTGATTTCAGATCTTGCTTAGTTATTGTTATATTTTAGTTATGGAATAAATTTTACTTGATGTATTGCTGAAATAATTAGTATATTATATAAGCTTATGAGGATTTTTTCCATTGCATGTAACCTTATAAGATTGTACTGAGATATTGAAAATAATGAAATGTCCTTTGGACTCAAAGCTGATTTTTTTATCGATGTGTTTTGCACATATGATTTGCTTGTATAATTGTATGATTTGATTATGTGTGAAATCAACATATCAATTAAGCAATGGGAATAATGGAAAAAAATTGGACCTTAGTTTTGAGGTCCTTACACTTGGTATAAGAGCCAAGGTTGTATAACACTTAGGCCTCTGGGAACATTATCTAATACTTCTCTTTGTACTTACCAGAACAATGGTAAGAACTCGGAGTAATGGTGGTGTGAATAATCCAAACCAAGGTCGTGGTGGTGGCCAAGGGGAGGAGCTGGAAGAGGTACAGGTAGAGGATTTGGTGGAAACATTAACCCTATCCTCAACCCCACTAAGAAATCCTAAATGAAATTCTTAGGATTGTAAACACTTTGCAAGATAGATTAACAACTCATGAGAGGAACCTAGAGAAAAATAGTGGCCTAGGGGGTAATCAAGTAAGACATGACCAACATGAGGTAAACCTGGGAGACTTGAATAACTAGCTGCATGCTCATGAAGATTTACCCATAGGGAATAGAGTAATAGATCCCTTCCTCAAGGAATTGAATAAAGTTGCTATTCCTAGATTCAAAGGGTTATCCACTGACTCGGGTGAAAATGTGAGGCTTGGTTATTTAACTTACAACAATACTTTGGGCTGCATGATTACAACTCCAATACCAAGGCCCGTATTGTAGTTTACCACCTTGAAGAGCATGTTATCATGTGGTGGGATCATTTGAAGCAAGTTAAGGGTTATGTGGATTCCACCATTACTTGGGAAAATTTTGAGAAGAAATTCAGAACTAGATATGTCTCAGCTAATCACCGAGAAAGGAAGAAAACTAAGTTTCATAGTTTGAAACAAAATAACATGACTGTAGCTGAGTATGAAGCTCAATTTTTAGATTTGATCTATCATGTGGACTATATGAAGGATGAAGAGTCCAAGGTAACCAAGTTCAAACTGGGTTTGAGAGAGGTTATCCGGCAAGACGTAAATATGGTCAACCCTAAGAGTCTTGCACAAGTAGTTAGTGCAGCCTACATGGCGGAAGAAAAAGAGCAGTCTCGACTAAAATACCGCCAGGAAATGAAAGAGAAGGAAATAAATAGTAAAAAGACTATTGTTTTTCCTCTTCTGGACCTTACTGAAACATGAGTTCAAAAGGACTACTTTTAATGGCAAGTAGAACAATGGAAAGTTTCATGGAAATAATTATCGGGGAGGGCCAAGGCCTCCCATTAAACAACAACAAAATAATCAGCAAGTTGGTGGCAATAGATACACACCTGCTACAAGAGCCAACAAGGTTCCAGTGGCAAACAAAGAACCTCAACAAGGTTGTTGGACATGTGGTAAGAACCATTACCAAATAGATTGCCTAGAATTCCTTGCAAGCAAGACAATAAGCCACCAGGTCTATGCAGTGGTAGATAACTACAAGGCTGAGCACCAAGCAACCCCTATTGAGACTAGAGGTAAAATATTTGGTGCTGAAATTTCTATTCTATTTGATTTTGGAGCATCTGATTGCTTTGTGTCTCCTAGAATAGTGCAAAAGCTAAATCTAAAACTATTCCTATGAAAGAAAAATGGCAAGTAGAATTTGGGACTGGTAAGAAAGTGCAGATTTCTGAATATTTAGATCAAATAGAAGTTGATCTAGGGATGTTTAAAACTAGATTAAATATGCATGTTGTTCCTTTGGGATCTTATGATATGATTATTGGCATGGATTGGTTGCAAGACCATAAAGCTCGATTGATTGTTTTGACAAAATAATACACTATTTTGATGATTTTGGCTTTGAACAAGTTCCATTTGATATCAAAAAAAGCAATTTTGTACCCACTCTTTCTTCCTTACAATTGAGAAGATAAATCCATAAGGGATGTCTCTTATTTTCCTTACACATGGAAGAGTCTTTTGATATGAAGGAACCTATTTTGCATGATTATCCAGTATTAAATGATTTTAAGGATGTTTTTCCTAAGGAATTGCTAGGTCTGCCCCCAAAAAGAGAGTTTGATTTTTCAATAGATATAATGTTAGGTTCAACCCCGCCTCTAAAGCACCTTACCGAATGAATACTGTGGACTTGCAAGAGCTAAAAGTTCAGCTACAAGAACTTCTTGAGAAAGGAATGATTAGGCCAAGTGTGTCCCCTTAGGGAGCACCAATGGTCTTTGTTAAAAAGAAAGATGGTACATTACGGTTGTGTATTGATTACCACATGCTCAACAAGGTTACCATTAAGAATAAATATCTACTTCCCAAGATAGATGATTTATTTGATCAAATGAAAGGGGAAGTTTGTATTTTCTAAGATTGACTTAAGGTCTGGTTACCATCAACTTAGAATCAAAGAGGAAGATTTACATAAAAAGATTTCTCGTACAAGATATGGACACTATGAATTCATGGTTATGCCTTTTGGTTTGACCAATGCACCGGCTACTTTTATGAACCTAATGAATAGTGTTTTCAGATATTTTCTGGATAAGTTTGTATTAGTCTTCCTGGATGACATTTTAATTTATTCTAGGGATGAGAAAGAACATAAAAACATTTAAGAATGGTTATACAAAGGCTCAGGGACCACAAATTATATGTAAAACTATCTAAGTGTGAGTTTTATAAAGATAAAGTGCACTACTTAGGACATATCATTTCTAAGGATGGGATTTCTATGGATCCATCCAAGATTAAAGCTATCAAAGAATGGCCAGCTCCTAAAAATGTGACAAAAGTCTGAAGTTTCATGGGCTTGGCTAGGTACTATAGAAGGTTCATGAATGAATTTTCATGAATATCCCATCCTATCACATCGCTACAACGAAAGGGTAAACATTTTGAATGGACTGCTAGGTGTGAGGAAGCCTTTTTAAAGTTAAAACATGCTCTCACTACAACACCTATCTTGTTGGTTCCAGATCCAAAAACCCTTTTGAGGTCTGGAATGATGCATCCCTAGATGGTTTAGGGGGTGTACTAACTCAAGAAGGAAAGGTAGTGGCTTATGAGTCACGGAAATTAAAGCCTAATGAGATGAACTATCCCCCACATGACTTAGAGTTGGCTGTAGTAGTTCATGCTCTTAAGAAATGGAGACATTTCTATTGGTGTAGGTGGTATTTTTCTTCACTTATTTAGTGTTATTCCACCTCATCGGGTGAGTCATCTCACTTAGGTGGACATGGATCTAGGTGTCATTTTAGTTATGATAGATTCTCTTACGAATCTATCATATGTGTAAATGTGTCATTGAGTTACATTCCCATTTGGGAATGTAACTCCTCTTTTCCATTATGGAAGAATATTCTCTTATAGGGGAAGTTACACATTCACTCCCCTATTTGTACTCACCTCCTTTGATCTATGAAAAGCCTAAGCCAATCCAAGGCATTCCATTCCACTCCATTTTTCGAATCTTGAGCTCTCATGCATGCACATTGCTTCTTAAAAGTTTGCTTGCTTTATCTTGCAACTCCTTCTTGG
Source organism: Taxus wallichiana var. yunnanensis (assembly GCA_018340775.1). Classification (NCBI taxonomy): domain Eukaryota; kingdom Viridiplantae; phylum Streptophyta; class Pinopsida; order Cupressales; family Taxaceae; genus Taxus; species Taxus wallichiana. Next base: position 848,219,402 of record CM031235.1, read on the forward strand.
TGAAGTGCAACTATTCGATGCACGTGTATTCCTTCAAGGTCTTCGTCCTTCACTCTTACATGGTATCAGAGCTCGGGGACTAGAATCATGTTGCTCACCATCGTTTCTCCACATATAGTTTCTTATGCAAGATATTACTTTTGCATGTGCTTTACTTGCATATTTTGAGATTCTTGTGGGTGTATGTTTCGGGTTTAATGTGTTGAAAAGCCAACTCGATGCCTAGCTCTACCCAACTCACATTGGATATTCCCGCTCACCCTTGTTCGGGCTGGTTTGGGTAGTGATTGCCTCGCCATTGGTGCTTGTTTCCCTTGGTCTGTTGGTTTGGTTCGTGGTGTTTGCTTGGGTTTATCGCTGCTAAAGTTTTTTTACATTTCCTTACCCACTAGGTCACCTTTGTTCATGTGGCAGTTTTGAATCAGTAGCTCGTGGAATCTCATTTATTTTTTCAACCCCGAATTCATTCCTCTATTTCATTCTCTTCTTGCTAGCACTCTACTCACGACTATGCTGCTTGATCATCTTTGGACTCAACTCACTATCCTTGTGTTGGATCTCTACATTGCCTTGGTCCCCATGTTTGGAACTTGCTTGGCCTGGCTTGAGTGGTTTTGTAGCACAACTGGTTCAGATTGATCCATTCACTCAGGCCATTACACAAGCACTCAGGATCTTCTCTTCATGCTCAGACCGTTACAAGGAATCCTGCACACAACTCTACACTACCATTTCAACTTTATAGTCAGTCTTCTGCTCTACCTATGTTGATATCCTGTAGTGAATGGTTACAACCTGCACGTGGCATAGACCCCTGGCTCAGCTTGAAGTCTTCCACCACATGGTTATAATTGTTTGGTGGTTAAAACAATCTTTTTTTAAAATGTTTTAAGGCAAAAACATTCCTTTTATGGCATTGTAATAATTTAGGGCCTATTTTGCTTGTATTTAATGTCCTTCATTAGTGTGTCAAAGACAGAGGGTGAGGTCCGGGGTTGGCAAGAGGCTAATCCCCCTCTCAAGAAAAATAAACCCTTCCTGAAATTTGATGCCATTTCCAATGAGTACCCACACGACACCTTTCCACCCATTTCGGGCACCTTTTTAATCAGTTTGCAAAGTTATTGGCATTTTCCATCAGTTGTGGGAATCATATTTCTGCTATAACTTTTGACTCGCTACTCATTTTTTAGCGCTTCTTTAGTCAAAGTTGCATGATTTTTACACATTACATGATGAAATTGTCAGTTTTGTAAATGCACTACTTTATAAAGTGCCACATTCAAGGGGGTATATTTTTCCCTTTTCTTCTACATTTTGGACACCTTTTCGGTCATGGATCATCATGGAGTTCCCTTGCTCACCCCATTCAACTATCAGGAATGGTTGAATGCTATGAACACTACCTTAAAAGGAAAGAAATTGTTCTACATTACTACTGGTCTGCAAGTTGAACCCGATGATGAAACAGAAAAAGAAAAGTGGCTTGACAAGTGTGATGAAGCCATTGGTTTCTTGACCATGTGTGTGTCTCCAGAACTACATTTTCACATTTCTTCTGCTACATCACCCAAGGAGGTTTTGGATACTCTCAAAGGAATTTTTGGGAAACAGGATGAAATGCGAGGACATGAACTTGAAAATGAACTAATCAGCCTTAGTCCCAATAGTTTTGACACCCTTCAAGACTTCTTTACCAAGTTCATATCACTCAAATTGCAGTTAGAAGATTGTGGAATAAAGAAAAAGGAATCACAACTCATTTTATCAGTCCTTGCAAAACTTGGCCCTGAATACTCTATTTTTGTCTCCACCTTCCATGCAACAAAAAGGGCACTTGGGAAAAGTTGGTCTATGCCCTCTCTTGATGAGTTTATTACAGATTTGATCAGGGAACAAAATAAATTGATTCAAATGGGAACTTTGAACTCCACAAAAGCCCATGCTCTCATTGCTGAAAGGAAAACAGAAAGCTTCTAAGGAGAAGAAACATGATCATGAAAAGGACAAACCCAAAATCACTCTTCCACTTCCTCTTCCATCTCCAAACCTCCCAGAGAACTAATCAAATGTGGATACTGCAAAGGCATGCATGATGAAGAAAAATGCTTGAAGAAAAGATTTATCTCCTCACTACTCTACTTGAGAAGCACAATATTGGAGTTCTAGATTCTCTCAAAGCATCTTCATCATCTCACGATAGTTCCAAGGAGAAAGAGAGTGAAAAAGAGAAAGTAAAAGAGAAAGAGAAAGTCAAACAAGGAGAAACCAAAGGGAAGATCTCTAGTGACAATTGTGCCACCTACCCCTACATGGATCATTGATTTGGGTGCAAATCATCACATGGCATCATCAGACATTGAGTTTGATTCACTTGAGCCATGTGGCATGTCCTATATTCAGCTTGGTGACAACACTACTACGAGGTTTTCGAAAGGATCACCAAGTGAGTCATGGTACTTTCAACAATGTTCTAAGTATCCCTTCACTTTCAATAAATCTTCTTTCAGTCTATCAGATCACTCATCTTGGATAGGGCATGTGGGTTGAGTTCACTCTAGACTCAGTTTATGTTAGGGAGCTTCACAGTGATGCTATTGTTGCAGTTGGTATAGCTGACCATTACACTTGGTTGTACTCATTCTCTCACTTTTCTCCTCCTTCAGATTCTTCATCCGACTCAGCTAGACTTGAGGATACTTTTGAGCCCATTTTTGATGTTGAGGACATCTCTACTATCATAGTTGATTGTCATGATGATGGGGACCCACCTCCACCATCCACTTATCATTTGCCACATCTTGAGGAGTTGTCTCTTGATCCGCCCACTTCTGGTGCACTTCAGACACTTCAAGGAGTCGACACTATGATTCAGACTCATCAGGCATTGGGTACACTTCTTCATAGGTTCAGGCCATTCCACCCTCCTTCCTTGCCACTACTTCGGGATCTACATTTCTTCATGGAGTAGCTAGCTTTTCCACTTCACATATAGAGCATTGTTCCTTAGACTGAACAACACCTTGGCACTTTGGGGGTCTTCTTCCTCCTCTTCACTTAGTATAGGGTGGCTTGTGACTGGATCATCTTCTTGGGAGGCTGGATAGACTTTTTTCTCTCCTTCTTCTTCTTAGTAGTTTAGGAGAGTTTTTTCTTTTTCTATCTCTTGTAAGTAGAGGTTTTTCCCACTGGGTTTTCCCTCACTACTTGAGACTTTTGGTGTGCATGGGTACCTCATCAGGATTTGTGCTGGGACCCATTTCTCTTTTCTGATTTTCTTCCTCATCCTAAGTTACGATGAAGGGGGGGTGTTGGTGTAGGTGGTATTTTTCTTCACTTATTTAGTGTTATTCCACCTCATCGGGTGATTCATCTCACTTAGGTGGACATGGATCTAGGTGTCATCTTAGTTATGATAGATTCTCTTACAAAATTTGTCATATGTGTAAGTGTGTCATAGGAGTTACATTCCCATTTGGGAAAGTAACTCCTCTTCTCCATTATGGAGGAATATTCTCTTACATGGGAGTTACACATTTACTCCCCTATTTGTACTCACCTCCTTTTATCTATGAAAATCCTAAGCCAATCCAAGGCATTCCATTCCACTCCATTTTTCAAATCTTGAGCTCTCATGCATGCACATTACTTCTTAAAAGTTTTCTTGCTTTATCTTGCAACTCCTTCTTGGTGAAGTGTAACTATTCAATGCACATGTATTCCTTCTAGGTCTTCATCCTTCACTCTTACAATTTATTGTTGGGTAAGCCATTCAAACTTAGAATAGATCATAAAAGTTTGGAGCATCTGTTTACTCAAGACAACTTGAATGCCCGACAAAGGAGATGGCTGGAATTGATTAGTGACTATGATATGGACATAAAATATGTCAAAGGTAAAGAGAATCGAGTGGTTGATGCACTCAGCCATAGAGTCCACTTTGTTGTTGTTTCTAGAATAAAATTTTTGCTAAAGGATCAGTTATTACAACAATAGAAAATAGATATTTTCTGTCAGGAAATGACTGAAATTTGTTGCGAGGAATAGTGGATAACAAGTATGTTGGGTACTCCTTGGACTTAGATGGTCTTCTAAGGTTCCAAGGTAGAATTTACGTACCTTTTGAAGGAAATTTCAGAACTATTCTGATGCAAGAAGTGCATCAAGCTCCTCATTTTGCACATCTCGGGGTCACTAAAATGACTCATGAATTGAAACAGTTTTATTTTTGGCCTGGTATGAAAAAGGATGTGGCTATATTTGTTTCTAAATGTTTAGAATGTCAAAAGGTGAAAGTTGATCATTGCCATCCTGGTGGTAAGATTTTTCCCCATGACATTCCAAAAGACAAATGGGCAACTATAACTATGGATTTTATTTCGGTTTTCCAAAATCTAAAAAGAGGCATGATATTATTTTTGTTGTTGACAAGCTAACAAAGGTTGCTCATTTTATTCCTGGTAATCTAACGATGATGCACCTGTACTTGTTGATAGATTTGTGAAGGAAGTTGTAAGATTGCATGGAGTTCCTAAACTGATTATTACTGATAGAGATACTTTGTTTACATCTCGGTTTTGGCAAACTCTAGCAGCTGCTTTTGGCACAAAGCTGCATTTTAGTTCTTCTTATCATCCTGAAATGGATGGGAAAACTAAAAGAGTAAATCAGGTATTAGAAGACATGCTAAGAATGTATGTTATGGACCAACAAAACAAGTGGGAAGATTTTCTGCACTTAGTTGAATTTGCTTATAATAATACTTATCATACTTCTTTGCAAATGGCTCCTTTTGAAGCTTTATATGGAAGGAAATGTAGAACACCCTTGGGGTGGGAAGGCCTTGAAAATCGGGTAACCATAGGTCCTAATGTTTTAAAAGAATACGATCAATAGATGATTGTTATAAGACAAAAATTAAAGGTTGCAAGTGATAGACAAAAGAGTTATGCTGATAAGAAAAGGACTGAAAAAGAATTTCAGGTGGGTGAAAAAGTGTTTTTGAGGGTGAAACCTCATAAAAGTTCAATTAAGTTTGGAAAGGCATCTAAACTTGCACCCAGATTTGTTGGTCCATTTGAAATTTTAGAGAAAATTAGTGTTGTAGCCTACAGGTTAGCATTGCCTCCTTCACTTTCTAAAATTCATGATGTATTTCATGTCTCACTTTTGAGAAAATATGTGCATGATCCCTCACATGTGCTAACTTGGCAGAACTTGCAAGTAGATGATAAGCTAAATTTTTAGTTTGAGCCAGTAAGGATATTATCACATCGAAGCATTAAGTTGCGAAATAGAGATATCCAACAAGTTTTGGTCCAGTGGGACAACCTAAGTGAAAGAAGTGCCACTTGGGAAGATGCAGAGTATGTAAGAAAGAATTTTCCACTTCTTTTTAAGTCTCGGTAATCGGGACATTACCCTTGTTAAGGGGGAGGATGTAACATCCCGACTTTTGGAACTCAATATTATTAATAATTTGTTTGGTTGTTGTTTGTGTTTTTGTTAGTCATTCATCAAAGGTATGAGTATACAACACAAAGGAATGGACATTCATCCATATACCCATATGGGTATGATCATAGGTATGCAAGCATATATACTTATGTATATAAGCTAGCATAATTGTGTGCATACACATGTGAGTATATGCACAAGTTCCCACTCTTCCATGAGTTAGCACTCACCCTTTTGATTCAGTGACATCATTTTGGTATCTTCCGGTGTGATATTATTTAATATCAGTTGCTGGCCTAACTAACCTAAGATATAGGCTATGTGATCTAACCTAAGCCTAACTTATGATGGTATGTTAGTAACATAACTGATTGTCAAAATATTATCTAGATGTTTTTGACTCAACCATAATAAATGCATGGCATTTTGATTTGCTTGGTTAATGAGCTCGGCATTTAAATAATGCTTAATTGGAATGATATTTTGTGGAATTTGAATTTTGAATTATTTTGGCATTAACTTATGTGTTAATTATTCCTTTTGGAATGTGGCACATAGTTTTATTTAAAATAAATAAAATAATTAAACTTAGCCTAAAGCTAAGTGGAGGCATTTTTGAAGTTTAATTATATTTAAATGGATTTTGGAATCCATGAAATAAAGGAGAGTTAGGTTTTGATTTTTACCATTTAGCATGGCATGAAGAGAGGAGGAAATAGAGGGGAGACCATGTCAAAAACAAATCTGGAGGATTTCATGGAAGTTTTACGGCCATCTGGAGCTGATTTTGGGCCTGTATGTTGGGATCTTTCCATTCTTTATTGCAACAATGTTGGGGAGAAATTTTCTAGAAAAATAAATAAGGTTTTGGGGTTTTATTTTGTATGGTGTGGAGCTAGGAAGCTGGAGGAAGAAAATAGAGAAGGAAAGAGGAAAAGCACAAAGGTTTTTGGTCTTCTTCATCTCGAATCTTTCAGAAAGGGTTTCTTATTTTTGTCTATGCAATATTTTACAAATAAATGCATATTTAGTTTATTCCTCTTCTAGGTAATGAGAAATATGGATTATCTATTGTGGGTATTAATATTTTTGAATCAATCTTTATGGGTATTTGGAAAATGTGTTTATTTTAATATGGGCATTATATATTTCAGATCTCTCAAGTATGAGAGCCAGAGATTTCATTTTTTTAAAAATCCTTACTTGATAAATGGAATCAATGAGGTTATTCATTTGGGTGTTGAGAGAAGATTTCTAGACATTTTCGCTATGGGTTTTGGACTGTCTCCAAGCTACATTTTTAAATGTTGGAATGTTGTTTTTCTGTTGATTCGTTGGTCTACTACAAATTATAAGTTGTGTTATTGCTGTTGTAACAACTGCTAGAAGAGTTGTGTTCTTTAAGGATTTATTGGTGTGGTAACAACTGCTAGAAGTGCTATTTTTTTATTAAATTATTGTTGCATTTGTTGCTGCAGTGTTAGTTGTTATAGCACTCAGTTTTGGTTGTTTCCTTGTTGTGTTTTGTTGTTTTGCTGCAACGCCAGTTAACAAAGTATGGTGTTTTGGGGTGTTTTATACACTATAGATTCATTGCTAGATTGTTGTTTTCTTTGTTGTAGTGTTTGCTGCTAGTATGCTACATTTTGTTAAATGGTTAGTGTGCAATCAAGTGCATAGCATTTTGAAATAATGTTGTGCTATGACATTTTGTCAAACTATTAGTGTGAAATCATTTGGCTAGAATATTTAAAGAATGAGGTGTTGTGACATTATGTCAAACAGTTGATATGTAATCTTTTATTGGCATAAATACATGAGTATGGATTATGACATTTTATCATGTTAGTTGAAATGAATTCATTGGAATTTAAGTGAAGTTCTTTTATAGAATTTTATCATGTTGTTGGAATGAATTAATTGGAATTTATGTGAAGTTCTTTTATGGAAATTTATCATGCTATTGGAATGCACTCTTTGGTCTTTATGTGAAGATATTTTTTTATGGCATTCAGTCATGATGTTAGCATGCATTCGTTGGATCAGTATGTGAAGTTCATTGTAATGAATTTTGTCATATTTTTGGCATGAATTCTATGGATTATATTAGAGGTTTATATTATGACATTTTGTCATATGGTTCACATGCATTCTTTGAGTATAAAGGATTTGTTGTGCCTTTTGAAAATGCGCTATGTTACTGATTTGAATTGGCATATTGTTCATTTTGAGCTTGTGAAGTGAAGTTCATGATATGAAATTTTGTCATACAATTGGTATGCATTCCTTGGAATATATGTGAAGTTCATTATATGACATTTTGTCATATGGTTGGCATGCATTCTTGGGTATAAAGGATCTTTTGTTCCTCTTGGAAATTATGTTATGTTGCTGATTTGATTTGGCATAAAGCTCATTGTAAGAATTGTAAAGTGAAGTTCATGTGGATGCTTTGACAATTGCTTATCATGCCTTCTCCTTTTTATATGGAGCCTATATGTGACATTTCTTCAAACAGTTGGTATGCTGATTTGATTTGGCATGAAATAATATTATGAAATGCATTATGTAATCAACCTTACATTAGGTAAGTTTTATGCATTTTCATGTAAGATGGTTAAAGACACCACTCTTGAAAGGTATTTTGAACTTGGATAGTTCATGCATGTATACATGCTTTTTGAAATCATTATTATAATAATGAATGAATTAGTATGTTGATGCATGACTATATATTTTGAATACGTTTTCATTTGTAGAATACTACATATATGAAAATGGAAATCCTTGCCAGTTTAGTTTGAGTTGACCCTTTGTGGAAAATACAGGCCATTCTGGAGATAAGGGAAAGGAAAGAATTTGAAGGGATTCAAGCTGATTTCAGATCTTGCTTGGTTACTATTATATTTTAGTTATGGAATAAATTGTACTTGATGTACTACTGAAATAATCAATATATTATATAAGCTTATGAGGCTTTTTTCCATTGCATGTAACCTTATAAGATTGTACTGAGATATTGAAAATAATGAAATGTCCTTTGGACTCAAAGCTGATTTTTATCGATGTGTTTAGCACATATGATTTGTTTGTATAATTGTATGATTTTATTATGTGTGAAATCAACATATCAATTAAGTAATGGGAATAATGGGAAAAAAATAAATAAAAAAATTTGGACCTCGGTTTTCGAGGTCCTTACAAATGGAGGACCTTTTGTTCGATTTTTAAATTTTCATATTTCACTACAAAAAAATATTGAGCTCAATTAAAACATATTATTAAAACTTTAAAATGATAAAAATGTTGATTTAAAATTGAATTTTGTTACTTGTAATTCATATTACTTATAAGAGCTTTATCTCTTCCAACATTGGTAGTTTCTACTAGATCCTTATCCTTAGACCATTTGTTGTAATATCCCTAAGTTTCAACATTAATATTCTACAATCAACTCAAATTTTTATCTAAAACATTGTCTTGATAACTATTACTATATGTTACAGTCCCGCCTTGTGTTTGGTTCAATAAGATATCAATCTTAGCTGGATGATTTTGAACTGCAACATATAAACTATACCTTTGGATATGATTATCAAAATGATTATTTATCTCCTTAATTAATACTTTAGCCCTTAGCTCCCATTGTTTGAGCTGACTTATACTAGGCATAACAACCTCTTTGACATGGGCTTCACAGTCATTAACAATCAAGCTATCCAAAGAAAAACTAATCTACTTGTCACTTTTCGGAGAGGATGGATAGGATGGATGGGTTGAAGGATCAACACTTGAGGCTTCGTGTATCTTTGCCAAATGTTATTGATGTGTGCCTTGATCATATTTTTGTTATAATAAATTTAAATATTAAAACTAGAAGTGATTTAAAAATTAAAATTGAAAATAAATTGATATATAACAATGCTAAAATAAATACATCGAAAATGAAACATACATGCATGCTGCGATTCATATCATGTGTATCAAAAACATGTTGGGTCATTTTTATCAATGCCTAAATAATCTTCATCCAAATTAATTTGATTTAAAATGTATTTTCCTATTGTACTAGGCACGCCACCGAAAGAGAGATTGAGAAATTTGGAAGCAATGTTTAGTGTCCCACTGGGGGCCGGAAGTGTCATGCATTTACCAGTGGTATTTCTTCCTCTTGTTGGAACTTTGAGTCAAAATGGTGGTATTGGTGGAGGAGGTGGCATCATTTGAATAGATGGCAATGAACACACTATCAAGAACAAAAACATTACTAACTTATATAAAAATTGTTAAAAATTACAAAAAGTAACAATTTTATACCTTGTTAAATGGGAACCTATAGTGGCCACATCTAAAAATATTGTGTGGGTGATTCGGATTAGTGGTGGAAGAGGTTGCACTTACAGTGATTGAATATATGCATGTGACTGAACTGATTGTGTGGGTGATGATTGTAGTAGTAAATGTGAAGGTGGCTAGTCTAAAGTCCTTGTAAAATGTTAAACAATAAATAGTAAATGGTAAACTGTAAAAAAACAATAATGAAGGTTAGGGGAATTACGTCTCTATTTTTTACTTTTTGAAACACTTGAGGCTGAGAGATGATTGAGCATCCATGTCGGACTATGAATCTCCCGACGTCACGGAATGTGTTGACCTCTTCCTATTGATGCTGCTTTTTTGTGGAATGTGTTTAACAATATTTCCGCACTCACCTTTTAGATTAGTGAAAACAAAAGAAATAAAGAAACCTTGAGATATGGGAGGGTTTAAGGAACCTCCTGATGTGGATATAATGATATGGTACAGACACACAGTAAATGATCCTCCTTGCAACAAGTCTCCAACCTACACAAAAGTGAAATACTAAACATGAAAGGGGATTAGTAAGAGATATGGTGGGATTCTCGATGAAATTCAGCTCCGAGAAGTGTAAAATTCCTCAAGAGGATGTCAACCCATGTGATGATAACAAAGAGTGATAATATGATAACATAAAGGAAATATTGATAACAAAATTTGAATAAATATATGATAAGATAATATAATTGATATGATGGTTAATGATGAAAATGATAGAAAATGAGAACAAACCACAGAGGGTTGATGACATCCCAAGAGTAGGATAGAGAGTCGACGATGACCTCGAGAGTAGACTAGGTAGTCGACAAAGATCCGAATAGAATGATGTAGAGGTAGGAAAAAAAACAAATGTGGAGTCTAAGATGCTATAACAAATAATTAGATGTTTCAGAGGGGTGGAATGCTACAGGGGTGGGTTGGATGTAGGATGTATCGACAAGGTTGCATGCAATGTGGATAGGATGTAGACAAATGTAGGCTATGGGTCGATGACGACTGGGTATGATAGGAGGCTACTAAACAAGAGATGGGATGTTAACAAGAAGATGGGATAAGATATTAGATCTCGGGATGATTGAAGCTAACTGGAGGATGAAGTAGAGCTCAACGAACACCTATAAGTACCTAAAAAAAAAAAAAAGTGCATGCACAAACCAAAGCTCCACAATACTCTTAAATCTAAGCTCTCAATGCAAAAGGAAACACCAAGATATCTTAAGTGATCAAAAGGATTTATAGATAACATAGAGAGAAAATACGTAGTAAAAGCACCTGAAGCCTCAATATTTTCTATCCATTTGATAAGAGGGATAGGGGTGATTAAATAACCTAGGGTAGGGTCGAAGGTGACCCATGTCAGTCACTGATGACTAGGGAAAGCAGACTTCCATTTGAAAGTTAGAATGAGAAATGAGGATGAGAATAGATTTTCAAACAGGCGACGAGCCATTTTTTAGGACTAGCACATGTGTAAGAGGGTTAAATGGGTGTAAGGGAGGTGGAAGGAATATTAGGAAGGGATAAGGTGAGTGGGGGAATCCTAGGGAAGGATTAATGAAGGGTAGTAATGAAGGGGGTGGGAATCCCATGGGGATGATTAAATGAGGGTAATTAGGATATATTTAGGATAATTAAGTGGTTTAGGATTTATTTAGGATAAATTAAATTATTTTAGGATTGGTGGGATTTAATGGGAATTTAAAAGTGGGAACATGGGAATTAAGTTAGATAAAGGGGAAATAATGATAAAATAGGATGAGGGAAAAAATAGAATAATTGAGGGGAAAGGGTGTGATTTTAAAAGTAAGAGGGAATCGAGCGTGAAAAGTGAACATAGGATGAAGGAATGGGGAGGTGTTGAAAATAGGTGTCTACATTCTACCCCTTTTTGTTGAGGGGTTTGCGATATAGCGAACTGTGAGATGAAAAAAATGGTTGATAGTTAGATTGATGAAAAGGAATAAGGTGATCCCCCTCAAACTAGGGATCAATGAAAAGAGAAAGAGTGGAATCAGTCATGAGTTTGTTAAAGATCAATGAGAAGGGTGGGTAGGTAAGGATGGGAAGAAGAGAAGTTGAGGTATGATGTTGTAGGTAAAAAGGGATATAAAAATAACAATGATTAAAATATGGTGGTGATTTTATGAATCACGTTTGTAAGGAACAAAGAGTATGGTCTACATGGAGATGAAAACCATGTCCTACAGGCTAGTGAGTCAGAAAAAATCACTCCAAAATCGATGGAATCCAATAGTAAACCACTCAAATGAGTGCAAGCCATGGGAACCAATGGGTGATAGGAACACATAAAACTTATGTGCAACCAAATGCGGAAATAATGTGAGATCCTTTATATATGAGAAATCAAGTGAAAAGTATGTGTCTTTAAAAACGAAGAGGATGATGGTGAAAATAATGATGATGCCCTAGTGAAGGGTACAAAATTTTTTATATGGATGTTTTATCAACAAATGAAAGAGGAAGAGTTTACTAAATGACACAGATGGAGGAACATAGGTAAGGGGAAAAGTGGGTTGACAATGCCTAAAGTGGGTCGATGGTGACGTATATAATTCGGCGACAACTCTATTAAGGTCAACGATGACCGAGATGAAGGATATATAAGCCCATGGATTAGCCCATAATAGTCATTGTTATGCCTTATAATGACAATTGAGAGCTTTGGTTGATAAAATAAGGTTGATTTTGTGAGAAAAATGGAGGCTAGAGGAGCGGTTAGGAAGATATAGAGGACATGTCGGATGGTGAGTATCAAAAACCCTGGATTTGTTTTTAATTTATTTAATGTTTTTATTTATGTTTTTACATTTTTCAATTTTTTTAGATGGGCACCAGGGGTGGTCGGCAAGTGACTAGATGAGGTTGTCATCGACTTAGCCTAAAATGGTGGCGACTCAACTATGGAGTTGTCACCCCACTTGGGTCGATGTCGACTAGTTATGAGGAAGTAGGTTTAGGATAGAATTTTGATTTTTGATGAGGGTGTGATGAAATTAATGATGAAGAAACTAATATTTGAATGATTTGTTTGTGATTGTAGGCTCAAGAGATGTTGTATTTGAGAGATAGAGTCCCCGCCTTTTATGATCAAATTAGGGGAGACATAGCCGATGATGAGTGGGATCACTTAGCGGGAGTGGGATTAGTTGGTTTCAGAAATTATCAGAGGATCCCACGAGATGTGGGTTTGATGATTACACTTTGGTGGAGAGGTGGGATGTGCGCACATGCACATTTTGGATGAGGATAGGTGAGATGACCATCACTTTGGAGGATGTGTATCACATTCTCATATTTCCTATATAGGGGAGCAGATGGTTCCTATCACAAAGTGGAAAATAGACTAGTAGTATTGACACGCATTTTTAGAGTTGACACAACACATATTACATTCAATTTAGGGAATTTGGATATGAGATGAGATATGATGGTGAGTTCCATGGAGCAAATGATATGTTTATTGATGATTTTGATATCATGTTACACTTCCGTGTTTAGGGGGTGCGAAGTTCCTATCGACGTTAGCATGGGTTTTGTCTTAAATAGTTGATCACCAGACCGTGTTTTCATTTGGGAAAACATTCTAGCATAATTGTACCATGAGCTATCGATGTAAAGATTGGGGAAGAGGAAGAGATTAGATGTAGGGTTCATACTCCACTTCTGGGAGTATGAGAACATAGTAGTTATTAGGCCACTAGGGATGTCATGGGTCATGGGGGATCACATTGAGATGCATGTGTGTTTTCTAAGATGGAGAGAAGATTAGTCCTACAGGGATAGAGGATGTTGGGATGCAAACATGTATGTAGATAGGATCACAGAGTTATATGTTGATCAGATTAGATGGCGACCATATAGAGACTTCCTTATATGGCCATGAGAAAACATTGAGTTAAAGGGGATGAGGAGGACCAGGTGGGTATAGGGCCGTAAGCCAGAGATGCTCGAGGCCATGTAGTTTGATAGGGTCTGAAAAACGTTTGGTGTCATCCAGACCATGCCAAGGGAGCCTATTGTGTATAGGAAGGAGGGGGATAGGATCTACCGAGTCCTATTATGATGGATCCATTAGAGGAGGCTTTGATGTCGTGGGATGATGATGATGATGACTTGGGAGTTAGCATTGGGTTTGAGGATTGGATGACTACTACGTGGGTGACTAGGGTAGGCTGGAGAGGGAGGAGAGAGAGATGATTATGATGTGGTGGAGATGGAGGTAGATGAGGAGGGAACTCCTAGAAGTGGCAAGGATGGTGATGGGGGCAAGACTACAGAGGTGACAAAGTTATGTGCAGAGTTGACTCACGTGAGGATAGAGAAAGATACCGCTCGTAAGGAGGCGCAGATCCTTCGATAGGAAAGAGATTCAGACTTAAGGGAGGGACCGAGCCATCCAGATGAGGACCAATATTGAATACAAAGGAGGCATATAAGGTTTGATTTAGATATATTACTACTATACTTGCGTAAAAATAAATGAGTGGTGGTTGAGTGGTACTATAGGGAATAGGATAGATGATGTAGACTAGGTAAGTGCACGAAGTTGGGGGCCAAAAAGTAGACAAGAATCTGAAAAAAGCAAAACCGTATGCATTTTGATAAACTACACTCACATTTTAATTTATTTGGCTCAGGAATCACAAACCTATAACGTGTATGCATTTCAAACAAGTCAAAATGCGTACGCGTTTTGTGTAGTATGGACCATGCATATGTGTTTTGGTGGTTTATACTTTAAATTTATTTTAGTAATTATAAGAAATTAGGAAGTGGTCTCATAACTCCAACAGCTTATAATCTAGAAGATAGTTTTTCAAAATCCAATCTTTTCAATACTTACACATTTTTTAGATTTTAGAAAACGACCTAAAACTTTTAGGGCATATATATTGTAATTGGTCTTTGTTTTACGGAAAGCATATAGTCATTTTTAGGTTTTTGACCTTCTAAAATGGATTTTGGCAGTGCGAGATCGTTTGACAAGAAAGAGATGCAAGTGACTCAAGGGAGGGATCGAGCCATCCAGGATAGGGACCAATATCGAATACAAAGGAGGCATACAAGGTTTGATTCGGATATATTACTACTATCTTTGGTAGAAAAATAAATGAGTGGTGGTCGAGTGGTACTATAGGGAATAGGATAGATGATGTAGACTAGGTACATGCACTAAGTTGGGGGCCAAAAGCAGACAAGAATCTAAAAAAAAGAAAACCATACGCATTTTGATAAAATACGCCGCATTTTAATTTGTTTGGCTCATGAATCACCAAACCTATAATGAGTACACTTTTCAAACAAGTCAAAATGCGTACGTGCTTTGTGTAGTATGGACCATACATATGTGTTTTGGTTGTTTATACTTTAAATTTATTTTAGTAATTATAAGAAATTAGGGTCACTCTGCACCTTATGGAAGTGCTCTCGTAGCTCCAATAGTTATAATCTAGAAGATAGTTTTTCAAAATATAATCTTGTTAATACTTACTCATTTTTTAGGATTTCAGTAAATGACCTAAAACTTTCAGGGCATATATATTGTAGTCGAGTCTTTGTTTTGGGAAAGCATATAGTCATTTTTTAGGTTTTTTGACCTTCTAAAATGGATTTTGGCCCTACGACTACTTGAATTGGTACTAATTTTTAAATTTGGTCTGTAATTAACTTTAGTGACCATGAATTAACTCGATGATGTTTGTCTACTTCTTACTAAAAAGAGATCCTCACTTTGTAGATAGAGGATTGTTCCCTGAATAAGATTCCTATCCTATGGCCAAAATGAGGTGATTGTAATGTGCCTCCTCCTTAAGGTGTGATAACACTACTAGGTGTTGAATGAGTTGTTATGAATAGTACCAAGTGAATTACATCAAGTGAACTCTAGATGATTGCTCATTCTTAGAAACATGGTCCTCCATATAAAGATCATCCCCTCAGCTTTCCTAAGTCTAAAAGCATCCATTCATGCAATCAAATTCATGATTCTCATACATTATTTTTCTCATATGTCTCTTATGGAGACAAACGATGCCTTAATACTTCACAAATAATGGTCCTTGATAACTCGGTGACATGACTAGATCATTTTAGCTTGTAAGGGTGTTCAATTAACTACAAAATGGCCAAAAATGCCTTTTTATGCCTTCAAAGGATAAGGGATGAGGGTTTAGGGGTTTAACGTTAAGAGTTGAGGGTTCAAGGTTTAGGGTTTAGTTTATAGGGTTTAGTGTTGAGGATTTATGGTTTATGGTTTAGGGTTTAGGATTTAGGGTTTAAGGTTTAGGTTTAGGGTTTAGGATTTAGGGTTTATGGTTCAGGGTTTATGAGTTAGGGTTTAAGTTTTAAAGGTCGGGGTTCAAGGTTTAGGGTAAAGGGTTCGGGGTTTAGGGATCGGGGTTGAGGTTTTAGGGTTTAGGGTTGAGAGTTGAGGTTCGGGGTTTAGGGCTCGGTGTTTAGTTTTTAGGGTTTAAGGTTGAGGGTTTATGTTTAAGGGTTCAAGGTTTATGGATTTGGCTTAGGAATTATGGCTTATGGCCTAGGTTCGGGGGTTTAGGGACTTAGGGTTTAGGGGGTTTAGGGTTTAGGAGTCGTGGTTTAGGTTTTAGGGTTTAGGGTTTAGGGTTTAGGATTTAGGTCTTAGAGTTTGGGGTTTAAGGCATAGGGTTTATGGTTTAGGCTTTAGGGTTCAGGGATCAAGGTTTAAGGTTTATGGACAAATGGTTGAGGATTTAGGGTTTTGGGATTAGTGTTTAGGAGTTATGGTTTAAGGTTTAAAGGTCAAGGTTTAGGGTTTAGAATAAAGGGTTAGGGTTTAGCATTTAAGGATCAAGGTTTAGGGTTTAGGATTTAGGGTTAAGGGTTTAAGTCGCAGTTCGGTGTTTAGGGTTTAGTGTTTAGGGCTTAGGGTTTAGGGTTTAGGATTTAGGGCTTAGGGTTTAGGATTTAGTGCTTGGGGTTTAGATTTTAGGGTTTAATGGTCAAGGTTTAGGGTTTATGATTTATTTATTATGGTTTAGGATTTTGGCACCTTTAGGATTTAACATTTAGGCCTTAAGGTTTAGGGTTTATAGTTTAGGGCTCAAGGCTCATGGTTTTGGTTTTAGGGGTTATGGTGCATGGTTTAAGGTTTATGACTAAGGGTTCGGGTTCAAAGTTATGAGTTAAGGTTTATAGGTTAGTTACGGGTTTAAGGTTTAGGGGTTAGAGATCGGGGATCTAGATTTAGGGTTTAGGGCTTAGGGTTTAAGGTTTAGGGTTTAGGGCTCAAGGATTAGGGTGTAGGGTTCAAGACTTAAGGTTTAGGGTTTATGGTTTAGGGATTAGGGTTTAGGGTTCATGGTTTATGGATTAAAGTTCGGGGTTCAGAGTTACTAGTTTAAGGTTTAGGGGTTAGAGATCGGGGCTATGGATTTAGTATTTATGGTTTAGGGCTTAGGGTCTAAGGTTAAGGGTTTAGGGTTATGGGTTTAGGGTTTAGGTTTTAGGGTTTAGTATTTAGTGTTTAGGGTTTAGGATTTATTTTTTCAGTTTTACAGGTTTAGGGTTTAGGTCTCATGGTTGAGGGTTAAGGTTTTAGGTCACAGAGTTCAGGGTTCATCGAATTTGTAGGCAGAACATTCAAAGAGAGTCATCAAAATTTTATGTTTTTCATCTGTTGATATTTTGAAGGAGGGAAATGTCATATTTCGTACTGTCCAATCCTTCTACATACCCCAATAGTCCTCAATCCTTGGATGTACAGGGAGACACTCATTACTTGGCTTCCATTTATAATGATAGAGATATTTGTAAATTCATGTTATGACCTCTAAATCTATATGAATTTCAAGTTTCTTGGAAATCACATCACACCCTTCACTAGGATTGATGACTACCCCTATCTTTTTGTTTAGGGGATTTTGAAAACATCCATGGGTTTATCATATAAGGAATTATCAATGAATGGAAGGTCACTAAGTCATAGGCTAGGTAACTCCCATTTAGAACTAAACAAGAAATATTTACTAGGCAATTAATAACCCCTTTGTGTTCTTAGCCATTCCCCTGTTTCTATGCTTATTTTGAACACTTCAGGAAGTTCTGTCAAATTTACTATCCATTCCAGGTAGAACACTTGAACTTTATCTTTCTCTCGGAGGAGAGGAGACTACAGAAAATTCAATTATGATCCTACACCTCTCGCATTGATATCTTCTATGTTTCTTTTGTTTCCTTTAAGATTAATTTTATTGTTGTGATGGTTATTGTTTCCGACTTCCAATGGGTCATCCTATCTTGTATAATACCATACATGGAAATATGAGAAATGTGAAAATTTTTTTAGAGTGTGAATAAATTTACATTCACGAGCGCAAGTATATGTGGGAGAAACAAGTTTGGAAGAGATGTGTAATATATGAATTACAAAACACAACGTAGATGTCATATCCATTTAGTTACTTGTCCCACACTCTCATAAACAAGGTAGTTCTATAAAGCGAGAATTAATGATGGTTCTAAGCATGAGACTAGGAAATATTGATGAAATATGGTTTGGAGTTTAGGGTTTAGGGTTTAGGGCTTATGGATTAGGGTTTAGGGCATAAGGCTCAGGGGTTTAGGGCTCACAAGTAAGGGCTGAATGTTTAAGGTTTAGGTTTTAGGGTCTAGGGATCATGGTTAAAGGTTTAGGGTTTAGGGTTTAGGGCTCAAGGTTTACGAGTTTAGTTTTTAGGTTTATGGCCTATGGTTTAGGGTTTCAATTGTAGAAGTTCAACGATAAAAGATTTAGGTGAATGCTTTGAAATCCTAAAAATTACCTATGCCACTGATCGATTATACTTTAAAAACTATCTCTAAACCAGACTCATGGAGTGTGAGACTAATTTCATAAGGTATAGAGTGACCCTAATTTCTTATATTTACATAAATACATTTAAATTATAAGTTTTTCATTTATTATTGTTTATATTTTAATAATAAAATATAAATAATAATAATAAATGAAAAAACTTATATTAAACATTTATTTAAGCAAATAGAAGCATGCATAATGTTTATACTACGTAACGCGTGCATACAAATTATGTAACACATACGCGTTTTTCATTCTCTTTTCCCAAGTCATGCCTCAAGGCTTGGGATCCGTTTGATCCCCAAGCCTAAGGCATGGACTCCGCTGTGAACACAACAAACAATGTATTTTTACAATAAAATGTAAAAATGCCACTTCCTCTATGATAAATCAAAATAAAACAATTGGTCCATTTAAAAAAGTATACCACAACGTAGAGTAGAGTCTCTTCTTTCTAAAAATATAATTTTTCAATTTTTTTGACTGATATAAAGTTTCCATATTATTTATTTTCTAACTATGCCTTTTATAGCTATTTTTTGAAGTGTAAATATGTCTATCTTTCATGGTGTATCTTTTTTTTGGGTGATCAATTTTTTTAAAAAATATACTAGCCCAAACTAGGCATAATTCTATACATATTAAAAAAATCTAATTTTCGATATTTTTTGAGGTAGTTAGGGGGGGCACGGTCGGAGCTCCGTTATTTTTCAAAACATAAAATTTTTGTACTAGAAAAATCATAAATAAATAAAAATTGCTAAAAAATCTTTAAAAAATGGATCCCAAACTAGATGCTCTTAGCTATCTTTCTACCAAAGGGTTTTCAAAAATACTAAATGGTGCTCAAAAAATGGTGGGGGCACGAAAGTCACTATATTATGTTTTTTTAACAAAAACAGAGCATTTGTTGGTATTTTAGTTGTTTGACCCACTTAAACTTATCTGTTTTCAATAAAATTTAGTAGCTTAGAAACTAGACTCAAAATTCTATGATTCATATTTCTACAACATCTTCCAATTTTGAGTGTAACTATTTTGAAAAACTCGTACAAGTTGAAGTTTTTTTCTTCAGAAAAATGCGTCCACTTAAGACCCCCTTTTGGCCCCCCAACTTGGTGCACTTAGCCGCCTCCGATATGATACCGATGGATCGATATAGGACCCTAGAGGTAGAGGTAAAGTACTATGAGAAAATAGTGATAAATAAATTACCATGAACATTGAGATACGGGAGTACACAGCAGCAAAAAGATGGGTAATTGAGCAAGGCCATCCGAGAGTGTAGTAAGCATGGTGCAGACCACATCGAGGGGCGAGGGCAAGGATGAAGCAAACCAAGCCGAGATAAACAATGGGACTTTTATCATAGTGGAAATAATTTAGGCCTTACTATGTTAACTTAACTCATTTTTATGACATATTTGCTTTGAGAGAGGGCCCTTGAGGCCAATGATGTATTGAGACACTTTATTTTGGTGATATATGATATATATACATGATTTTGTTGTGGTTTAGCATGTGTCTATTGTATGATGTGATGATCTGATTTATGTTGACGTTTATGTAGATGTGGATGATGGTAATGTGTTTGATTTTATTTACTTGATGATGATGATGAGAATGTATAGATGTGACTAGATGTTATTTACATGATATATGATTATTGAAAATGTTGATTAAAAATGGATGTGATGGATAATTGATGATGTTTAAAACATGTGAAATTTTAGATAGATAACATGTAGATGATAGATGTGATAAATTAGAATAAAAAAAGTGACTTGATGATTGGTGACCTATGGGTATGAACGACGCTACGTCGTATCAAGGAATGCATGGGGAAATGATGCCTCCATCTATAGTAGAGGTAAACAAGAAGGGGATCCACATAACATAATGTACATGCGACCACACCAAGTGTTAACACATAACCAATAATATCTAGTTATATCAAAGATCAAGGGGAAACGTGGATGAAATAAATTATGCACCTATGGACGACACAACCAAGGGTTTTAGGATGTAACTTTTACATGGGAAGAGGGTTCTCCACATGTAGATTTACCTAAATCTATGCCCCAGCTCTAGGTGGGGAAAGAGAGAAAACTAATTGGTGTAGGAAGTTTCCTATGGATATTAATAAAAGGATGATCAATGTGGGAAGTCTTCGCTATTATGATACATGACAGTATGCATCCTTCAAAGGTATGCTCTAATTTATACATCAGTGATTTTTACATCATGACAAGAGTGATATACATGATATCCATCATTCGAGGGATTAGTCTCTTTATTTGACTTGATTTTGGATTTTTTTACTTGAACAATTTTACTTTGAGGATCGGTCTATTTTTGATAAACTTGACTTCGATAGGAGCATCCAAAAATTGACTGTTATATGGAGAAGATCTAGGAATAGTAAGGTAGACCACTTAGGAGGGGATAATGGATGTACAAGGTGTTGCAGATCACAAGCAATAAGAAGGGGTGAATCAGGTGTAGATTAAATCTTTTACACTCTTGATTAAATTTTATATTCTTTACCAATCTATATATGTGAGCATCAAACAATCAAACAAGTATTCATCATACATAAACACTAAACATAGATATTTATTGTGGGAAGAATCGTCCAGGAGAAAAACCCACCAAAACCGTTTCTTATATGACTCAAAGCAAGGACTCATAACAATATAACACATCGTAGAAGATTTGTTTAGCGAGACACCGATCTCACAAGGAACACTAACCCCTACACCTATGTTGATATTACGCACAATAAGGAATCAAGTGAATATTACGCGTGACAAGAGATTTCTTTCTATAGGCACCCACCTCTGAGGAAGATACAACTCCCACGAATGTGCTAAGCTACAACTTAGATTTCTTTACATATAATTTTTGACCATGTAGTTACAAAAATTTCTTATACAATGGATTATGATCACTTTCCCGGCTCAATCTGTGTTCTTCCTGTCACACTCTTTCTCATTCAAACTATCACTTTGTTGTGCTCTGCTTATCTAATCATGTTCTTCATTATTTTCTCGATCTCACCCTTTTACTTTTCTTCACCATTGTCTCTCTTCTTAACTTGATTGCATCATATTTTCTTCTCTCTACCTCTATCACTCTCTTGGCTGTAATGGCTTAGTTTTATCTCACGAGAAACTACTCTTGAATCACTTAGAGTGTTTCTTTTATTGCAATATAGACTGAAAAGACTTACTTTGAGATTTACATCATGTACTCTTCCTAATCTATCACTTATGAATCTGGATCATTAAATGTTCCTAGTTGAGTCCAGATTTTATTCTTTCCTTGTTCGACTTCATTCCTCCTTCCACACATATGAAAAACTGATTTATTAGCTGAATTCCAAAAATAGAAAACTTGCATTGTTTAGAATTTGTATCGTGAAATTAAATGACGATGATTTTCTTGCATCATTTTAATTCACCTTGAAATTGGGAATCTCCATCGATCCTATAACCAAATTGCTTCATGGTCAACGTGCATTAAATGTTGGTAGCTAGAACAAAGAATTTCATTGGTTTGTGTAAAGTTCCAGATTGTAAACTAATTTTCCTTGATCATTTCCAGTCCAATTTGATTGTTCGGTGGCTTCCTTTAGCATGTTTGATCTTTTCCTTCACTTCAAGGCTTCTCCTTTTGTCCTTCGACTTTTCCCTTAATTATGTAACTTTTTAGTTATCCACGGAATTTGTATGCATTGTGAAGATTTTCCATCCTCTCACGGCTTCCTCCTTTTTTTTTACCTTCCACGGCTTTTCTCCTTTTCTAGTTCTTCGCGGCTTGCCTTCTTGTTTGCTACCTTTTGCAGATTTCCTTATATCTGCAGAAATATTCTATACTTTAACAACATTTCTTCTTATCTAAGGTTTTGCATCTTTTCCCTTTATATGTGGCATTCTCCAAATCTTTATAGCTGCGGTTTTACCTTCTTCTTCTTCACTGGAACTCACCTACCTTCGGTGGATTATTTTTGGAGCTTTCCTTTAGTCATCGGTACCTTCCTTGAGCTTCTTTACTATGTGAATATTTATATCCTCGACTTACAAAAATGTTGTCTAAGTCCTTTAGAAATTATCCATGATCATATCAAAGCGTTTGTGAGATGACACTACCTATCAACCTTCATCTACTTCACATGCTCACTTTACCAATTGACTCCTTTTCCATCAATGAAACTTGATATCAACTTATCAATCTTGACATCAATGACAACACATATAATAATGATAAATATTCAACAATATCCCCCTTTTTCATTGATGGAAACAATCCAACCTATAGAAACCTATATAACCTTATAACCTTTTGATGGAAAAATGATTGCATACATGAATCTACCTTTCTCATGTTCTTCTATGTTCAAAGACTAGTTTTGGTTTCTTCATTTCTCCCCCTTTGAGAACAACGACAAAGGGCCATATATTTACACATAATTGAATGTACTTGTAAGATGATTTCTTAAAGTTCTTACCTCAAGAAGCTCCCCCTAGGCTTATGCTTCTTATTCATTTGTTCTCGTATTTCCGTGACAATGCTCCCCTGAGCTGATGCATACTTTGATAAATTTGAGCTAATAGATTAGCTCCCCCTCACTTTGCACTTTGTGTTTAGGAGCCGATAAAACCCGAGAATGATCCCTTCCTTCCCTTCACACCATCTAGTTATTTTTGGGATCACGAATGACCCCTAATTAATTCCTTAGATGTTCAAATGTTGCTTGTGGTAGCGGCTTAGTCATTATGTTTGTAATTTCTTCTTTAGTGCTTACATATTCTAGACTAATATTCCTATCATTCACTTGTTCCCTTAAGAAATGGTATCTTATAGGTATATGCTTGGTCTTTGAGTGGAACACTAGATTTTTAGAGACACTTATTGCACTTGTGCCATCACATAGCAAAGGAATTGGATTTTCAGGTTTTACCTTGTAATATTCCAATGCTTGCTTCATCCATAGAAATTGTGTGTAACACATCGCGTCCTCTATATAATCTGCTTCACATGTTGAAAAAGCTACTGATGACTATTTCTTACTTAACTAGGAGACTAAATAGTTTCCAACAAAGAATGCTCCTCCACTTGTGCTCTTTCTATCATCAACATTTCCAGCCCAATCTGCATCTGTGTATGCCTTTATACTGAAGTCACTACTTTTGGGGTACCATAGTCCATATTCAATTGTGCCCATGAGATAAGTCAAGATCCTATTTACCTCCTTGAGGCGTGTCTCCCTTAGATCTTCTTGAAATCCTCCAACTAGTCCTACCACCTGCATGATGTTTAGTCTTGATGCTAAAGAGTAAAGTAGACTCGCAAATCATGGATTTGTACAATAATTTTGTCTAAATTTGGTGAATCAAAATCTCTTCTTAGCTTGCATACAACATCCATTGGTGTCCCAATAGGTTTGCAATCTTCCATATTAAATATTTTCATCATCTCTTTGATATACTTACTTTTTGAGATGAACATACCTCTGTCTGACAGATTGATTGATCCGTAGTCCCGTAAAGAAGGAAATATCTCCCGGCATTGACATCTCAAATTCTTCTTTCATCGAGACTACAAACTCATATTTTATCTTGTCACGATCTCCACTGAAAATGATGTCATCCACATATACTATTATAATGAGCAGATATTATCCTTCTTATTTTATGTAGAGATTGTTATCCATGATTCCTTTTCAAAAACCTTTCTCAATGAGGTATGAGTCTAATCTTTTGTACCAAGCTCTAGGAGCTTGCTTTAATCCAAAAAGCTATCTTAAATTTACACACATAATTTTTATATTTAGTAAGTGAGAATCCATCAGGTTGTTCAATGTATACCTCTTCATTCAGAAACCATTTAGGAAGACTGATTTCACATCCATCTGGAAAAATTTGATGTTCTTGTATGTTGTGTAAGCCAAAAATAACCTTATTGCCTCCATTATTACAAATGGTGAAAATGTTTCATCAAATTCAGTCCCTTCCATTTGTGCATGTCCTTTGCATACTAGTCTGCCTTTTTATGTGTAACTTCTAGTTTCTCATTCATCTTAATCCTAAAGACCCACTTGGTTCCAATCACATTATTGTCTCATAGCCAGGGTACTAATTCCCATGTTTCATTATTTTTAATCTGATCCAATTCTTCATTCATGACGTCCACCCAATGTTGATCTTTTCTTACTTCAGCAACATTCTTGGGTTCTATCATGGACAAGAGTGTTATATCTTCATGACTTTGTTGCTCTCTAAGTCTCCTTCTTGTTAGGATGCCACCATGTTTTTTTCCAATGATATGATTTGCAGGATGATCCTTCTTGAATTCTTTGGAGGGTACCTTAGTGTTTGGTATTTTGTCTTCTTCTTCTTCTTTTCACATGGATCATCAAAGTCTTCATCATATTCTTGTTCTTCATTTCCACCAGTATGTTGAGTGCTAGTTTTTCCATATTATGCCTCAATCACCTTCACATTAGTGATTTCCACTATCTTTTGCAACCGCTTGTTGTAGCATCTGTAGGTCATGCTAACCACTAAGTATCCAAGGAATATACCTTCATCACTCCTTGAGTCAAATATCCCTAATTTTTCTTCATCACTTTTGATGTAGCATTTTCTTCCAAACACTCTGATGTGCTTCAAATTTGTAGGCCTCTTATTCCATAGTTCATAGGGGGTGTTATTAGTGTTTACTCTTAGTTGAGCTCTGTCGAGAAGATAGACCGTGGTATATACTTTGCTTCATTCCAATACCTGTCTGGGAGTTTGGATTCATTTAGTATGGTCCTTACCATCTCTTACATTGTTCTGTTATTCCTTTAAATAACTCCATTCTATTGAGGATTCCATGTGGCTAAGAATTATATCCTGATTTCATGTTCTTCACAAAATCATCAAACTCATTTGACCAGAATTCACCGCCTCTTTCCAATCTTAGGCATTTGATTTTCTTGTTCTTCTCATTTACACCCAATGTCTTGAAATTGTCTAATCTATCTAGGGCTTCATAATTTTATTTAAAAATGCTACCCAAGTCATTCTTGTATAATCATCTATAAGAAACATAAAATATACTTCACCTGATATTCCTTTAATTATGGTAGGGCCACACATGTCTGTATGAATAAATTCCAGCGGTCTTGTTATAGAGTACTCCTTTGACTTTAATGACCTCCTTGTTTGTTTACCATGTAGACATGCCTTGCATAGTGTATCCACGTGTTCGATAATCTTAGGCATGTGTCTCACACACCCTTTAGCACTCATTTTAACCAAATTCTCAAAGATCATATGTCCAAGTCTTCTATGCCACACCAGACTATAATCAACTTTACCAGTAAATCATTTCTCATGGTTTATCTCATTCAACACATACATGTTTTTGTTTGCTTGGCATTTGCAACTCTTTTCATGTATTGTTGTTGATAATATCACATCATTAGTCATGGAATATGACATTATATCCTCTTTTACACATTTTCCTTACACTCAACAAAGTTATGTTTCAAGATTTCAACATATATAAAATTTTCTGTAATAGTCTTTCCATTATCTAAACTTAATGTCCCTTTTCCAAATATGTTGGCAGAGTTGTTGTCACCAAATCTCACAACACCTGATGCATTACTTGACAGAGAAATAAATTTACTTTTATCACCTGTCATGTGACTAGAGGATCCATTGTCTAAATACCAAATTTAATCTTCATTATGTACATGGAACACAGTATGTACTATTGAGCAACATTTATTTATCTTGTTCTTATCTTTCTTTACATATATCCACTTTTGTTGTTTAGGCGTCTCTTGTTTCCTTATTGGTGGATTATTTATTTTCTTGTGATAGGTGTACTGAGCATCATTAAAGTTTAAATTGGTGTAAGATGGGCCAAAATTTCTTCAAAATCCTCTAGAGTTATTTCTACACTTCATGACTTTATGTCCAAAATGATTATAAGAGAAGAAGTATTCATAAAAGGAATGTGTGTACCTCATTACATAGGTGATCCTAGGAACAATGTTTCTTCTTCTCGTAAATTTTTGGAAACCTTTATTTGTAGTAGAGGAAGTACTTGGTGTAGCCATGGACTTATTTTATTCAGTTTTTGTTGACTCTTTCTCCATTGAAGCCAATTCCAAATTTGTCATTTGTATCACGTTGATGTTGAGTATATCAATTAACACAATCGATCTCTTTTCTAGCTTTTCATACATAATTATTTTACTGAACATTTGGTCCATCTTAGATTTGAACTCCAATTGTGTGTTCAACTTTGAGCAGTCCTCCTCTTTTGATTTGTAGGATTTAGAGATCTTCCCTAGTTGTGTTTCAAGATCCTTTAGCTAATTAGCCTCCTCTTCTTCTTTTTTCATTGTCTATTCTCAACGAGGAGGATTTTTTCCTCATAATCCTTTAATGTGCATTTTAGTTTTTGATTTTTCTTTCTACATAGTTGCATAGCTTCTTCAAGTGCACCTAATAATTCTACTTCAAGATTTACATCAGCTTCCTCTTCATCAAAATATTCATATTCAACTGATTTCTTACCTCTAGAGATACTTTCTTCATCCGCATCCATAGCCATAAACAATTTTTTTGATTGATCTTCATTATCTTCATTTTCTGAGTTTTCTATGTTGCTCAACTTTGATTCACTAGATTCTTATTTAGAGTAGAATTTTCTTTTGTTCTTGAAGAATTTCTTCTTGTTATCTTTCTTTTTATACTTAGTTTCTATTCTATTATGTTTATGACTATGCTCCTCATGTTCAGACTGATTTTCCTTATTCTTGTTTGGACATCTGCTGGAAAAATGTCCTATTTGTACGTAAGCAAAGCATTTAAATGGGAGTTTTCCTTTGTAATCACTAGAGCCTCTTTTCAATTTCCTCATGAACAATGCCTCAATATTTTCTTCACGTAGATCATCTGTGGAACCTAATTCTTCTTCATCTTATTGACAAGACTTTATTTCTTTATTGACCTTGAAATCCACTTCTTTATTGGTGGTCTTGGTTCCAACATTTCTCATCTTGTATGCAGCAAGGGTGCTCTGCAGTTCATCCATTATAAGAATATTCATGTACTTTGCTTCCTCTATGGCGAATAACTTTGCATCATACTTGTTGGTCAGGGATCTCAAAATATTTTGGAAAATGATAGATTATTCTATCTTTTCTCCTAACTTCTGATTATGTTTATGACCTCATCTATTCTTTGCATATATGTCATAATGCTCTTATCATCCTTAATTTTTAGATTCTCAAATTGAGCTCTATAATTTTGTAACTCTGTCAGTTTAAATTTCTCATCTCCTTCATAGATGCTCTATAATTTGGTCCATATCTCCTTTATTGTTATGCAGTGAATTACCTTCATGAATTCTGTCTCAATCAAGTTGTATAAAATAACATTCATAGCTCTTGAGTTGCACTCATATTCAGCCTTATTAGCTGAAATAGTGATCGGTGCGTGCGAAGTTGTATATCCTTTCTCAAAGCATTCCTAGATGTCAAACCAAAATGACATCAAATATGTTTTTATCCTAATTCTCCATTATTCATAATTTGTTCCTGTGAATAGAGGTGATTTAGATAGTGACAGATCGCTTGTGCCTAATTTGATGTCATTCTTGTGATAAGAGGATATCCTCGAAGATGTTAATCTTCCGTAACGAGGACTCGCTTTGATACCAATTGTTGTAGATCACAAGCACTTTGAGAGGGGGCATGAATCGGTGTAGATTAAATATTTTACACTCTTGACTCAATTTTATATTCTTTACCAATCTATATGTGTGAGAAGTATACAATAAAACAAGTATTCATCATACACATAAACAATGAACATAGATATTTACTGTGGGAAACCGTTTCGGGAGAAAAACTATCCAAAACCATTTCTTATATTACTCAAAGCAAAGACTCATAAGAATATAACAAATCTTACAAGATTTTTTTAGTGAGACACCGATCTAACAAGGAGCACCAACCCCTATACCTATGTTGATATTACACACTACTAATTACTCAAGTGAATATTATGCCTCATAAGAGATTTATTTCTATAGGAACCCACCTTCAAGGAAGTTAAAACTTCCTGAATGTGCTAAGCTACAACTTAGACTTCTTAACATATACATTTTGAGCATGTAGTTACAAAAATTACTTATACAATGGATTATGATCACTTTCCTTGCTCAATATATGTTCTTCCTCTATTACACTCTTATGCTCATTCAAACTGTAGCTGTTGTGCTCCTCTTATCTAATCATGTTCTTCATTAGTTGCTCGATCTCACCCTTTTACTTTTCTTCACCACATTTGCTATTTTTATCTTGATTGCATTGTATTTTCTTCTCTCTGCCTCTGTCTCTCTCTTGGCTCTAATTCCTTAGTTTTCTCTCATGAGAAACTACCGTCGAATCACTTAGGATGTTTCTTTTATTACACTATAGATTGAATACACTTGGAGATTTACATTGTGTACTCTTACTAATCATGTCACTGTGAATCTTGATCATTAAATGTTCCCAGTTGAGTCCAAATTTTATTCTTTCCTTGTTCTAGTTCATTCCTCCTTCTTCCACGCATCTTACAAACCAATTTATTAGCTGTACTTACAAAAATAGAAAACTTGCATTGTTTAGAATTTGCATCGTGAAATTAAATGGTGACCCATTTTCTTGCATTATTTTAATTTTCCTTGAAATCAAGAATCTCCATCAAGCTTATAACAAAATTGCTTCATGGTCAACATGCATTAAATGTTGGTAGCTGAAATAGATAATTTCATTGGTCTATGCAAAGTTCCAGATCATACTTACGATTCTGATTCTATTTCAATCAAATCTCCTTGAAATATGAATGCAAACGCGTTGATCTTTCAATTTGAACTCTAACTAATCATCTTTGATCCACTTCGATTCACTTTGATCATTCCACGATTCTTTTGGAATCTTTGATATTTTCCTTCACATGGTGGATTATCCTTTTGTCCTTTGGATTTTCCCTTCTTTATGTGGATTTTTAGTTATCCGTGGAATCTGCTTTGAATTTTGTGACTTGTTCAACCTCTCACTTCGCTTCCTCCTTCTTTGCTAACTTCTGAATTTTTCTCCTTTTCTATTTATTCGTGGCTTTCCTTCTTGTTTTCTACCTTCTAACTTTCTTTCTCACATCGAAGAAATATTCTATACTTTAGTAACTTTTCTTCTTATCTGCAGTTTTTTCATCTTTTCGCTTTATATACAAAGCATTCACCAAATTTTTATACCTGTGGCATTCACCAAATATTCTTACCCACGACTTTACCTTTTGAACTTCTTCACTCATGGAACTCACTTGCCTTCAACGGCTTCTTTTTGGAGCTTTCCTTTAGTCTATGGTTCCTTCCTTGAGCTTCTTTACTCCTGGCTCTCTATGTACTTGGCAGCTAACACCTTATATCCATGGCTTGTACAAATGATGTATAAGTCCTTTAGAAGTTATCCTTGATCATCTCAAATCCTTTGTGAGCTAACAATACAATCAAACTTCATCTACTTCACATTCTCACTTTACCAGTTGAATCCTTTTGCCATCAATGTAACTTAGTATCAACTCATCAATCTTGAAATCAATGACAACACATATAACAATGGAAAATATTCAACACAAGGAACACCTATGGGACCCTTAGCGTGGATCTAATAGTTCCATAAGAGGATGATGAATGTAATGATTGTGGATCTCTCACCAAAGAATGAGAACCTATCCATAAGAAAAATGATATGTACGAGCCGTGTGTGTAGACACAAAATTTTGTATCGCTATGCTTGTTGCTCATGTTTGCTTCTTTCACCATGGTCCTAGCTAGACCCATTTTAATTTAATTCATTTCTTTAATTTAAATTCCCATATATTAGCCTAACATTTTTAATTCCTAATTAATCTTCAATAATTACCTTAATTAATCTCGATTAGATAATTATATTTATTTAGCTTTTTGGGATGATTCTATCACTAACTACCTAAATCCACATCCTTACATTTTTTTAGATTTTATCTAACCCATCTTTAACTCCTACCTACTCATGACACTTCCCTAGGAAACCCTTACCGCCTACATGCTTTAAAGAACTTATCTTTATCCCTAAAATCCCCATATTTTGAATAAATCAATCATTCAACACTCTAAGGAATGGTTTCTTGTAGTCGATGATGACCCGGTCGGGTCATCGTCGACCCTATAAGACTGATTTCAACCCTCCTTCCAAAATGAGACACAACCCGATATTTCTTGCGTTGTGCAAACTTATCTTCAAATATGAGCATCCTTGCAGCTTTGTGTCAACCCTATTGGAGTCCATTGAAGTTTTTATTTCATTACTTGTGGAGAATTAGGGAGGTTTACTCGATTTTGTGTTATTTCATGCTATCATATGTTATCATTGTTATTATCTATTAGAATCTAACATCTTGCAGGTTTAGATATTGTCGAATTCCATCCTCAACCTATTTTTATAGTCATTATACTCGTGTGTTTCTCATTCAACTCATCCAACTTAACTTTGTTTTTCATTTTCCAGTCATCATCACTCCACCCAGTCACTTTCTTGACCCAAGATTGTGTCATCATACTTCTTATTTCTAGATCCTTCTCGAGTATCTACTTCTTTTACATTATTATTTCCATTTCTCAAATCTTCCATCCTGATTCTTTGTCACCCCAAACTATTTTTTCTTCGCACTTTAGTCATCGCACACTAGGCTAGTTGTCGTCGACTGAGTTCTTTTTTTTCATCCAATCTATCCTAATCCCTATTTTTCTTCCATCCTCTATGCTTTTATATATCAAATCTCCTTCTCGTAGGTTATTTTCGGTGATCTTAGGATTCTGTGATCACCTTATTTGCATTAAGATCCATTCAGATCTACATTTCAAGTCTTTCCTCCATATCCACTTGCTAAGGTCATTGTCAACCTTCCCCTCTACAACTTGGGTGGTAAATCGACCCAACCAAGTACAATTATATTTGTGTTAATTTAGATAAGATGAGTTTTTTTGTCCATTTTAGTCATTTCTAGATTCTATTCTATATCAGTTTCTACATGTTATCCAGTCATCTATCATTGATTTCATTCTCTTTTATCAAATAGGGGTTGACATCCTTATAAGAAAGTTAAATCTTCTAGAAACCAAGTTCATCGGAAACCCCACATATACCATATAATTCATTTTATTTCTAGTTATCCTTGTTTTGTAGGTTCATCAAATTTGCGGTGAAGTCATGCACTTTACGCCCATCCATTTGTATCCATCATACATCAAGACACCCTAAACCCATGTATTTTGGAGTTATTTAATTTTATTTAGTACTAGCTCATTAACTTCAACAAGAAAGAAAAAAATGCATCAACATTCTAGCATGCAGTGGGACAACCCTTTTAGGTGAGTCTCTTGCATTTTCTTTCATTTTCCTATTTTCCACTAACATTGCGATATAAGATTTTTCGTTTTCTTATTTGTGTTGGGCTTCTATATTTCTTGGATTGCTCTTTGCTTTCTTTAAAGATTAGATAAATAGGACAAACGTTCTCCGGTATTCATATTTTTGTCTTATTTTCTCCTTTTTCATCGCATTTTCCCTTTCTTTTGTGTTTTTCATCATCAAACTTCCTCATTTGGATTTTTCTTAAAATGAACCTTTTGCATCCTTGCTTGTTCATCCAGCTAAGTAGGAATTTAATCGGTTGAATTTCACATTTTATCACACATCAATCTACACATCTAGACATCTTCCTTCTATGTGGACTGATTGGGATTTCATCACCCAACAGAAGCCACTGTGGTGTTTTATCCAAATCATAAATCCTACATAGACTTAGGCATCACGTACCTTTGAGTATGTTGAGGTCTCCTAGCCATAACTACCTAAAACCAACCCTACATTTCCATTTCCTAGGTTCCTTCATTATCCATTTTCCCTTTTCTTTTTCACATCTTTTAATTAATCAAAAACAAAAAAATCTTTCTTGTTTTGTTTCCCATGATTAGCATCGCTATCATTTTCTTTTTTGTTTCATGCTTGTTATCATATGCTCCTTAGCTAAGAAAATGGAACAAAACCTTTCCTCAAATAGTTCTTTTGTCTCATCTCAAAAATCTACCATGGCCATCGTCTCATCTATGCCCTTGGTTACCACTTCCATGGGCACCCAACCTTTGTTCATCAATGTCCCTCATCAAGGACCTCTTATTCAAACCACTATTATAGATGAGACCAATCCTTTCTTATATCATCATCTCATCCCATCTAGACCACCCACACCACCATCTCCTCCCCCTTTAGGGATTCTCGACCCTCCTTCTATCCCTATGTATGACTTCTTATTATATAGATCTCTCAATCCTACCCATCCACTCAATTGGTAGATCCTATTCCACCCCCATCACCTCATATCAATGTTATCCCCACTTAATATGATGTTATCACTAGAATTCCTATCAAACCATCCCAATCCACCGACATTCACATTTCTACTCCTCATATGCTTTGAAAACCAAGTATTTCTTTCCAATCACAACCATCTTATTACATTCCTACTTTCGATGTCACACATTACCCAAAACAATGCAACCTCCACCCCTTAACATCTTCAAGCAACCCTTTCCTAATCCACCACCAAAAATCAATCTCCACCTTCCACGTCTTAATCCAAATCTAGAAGATAGTTTTTCAAAATATAATCTTGTTAATACTTACTCATTTTTAGGATTTCATAAATGACCTAAAACTTTCAGGGCATATATATTGTAGTCAGTCTTTGTTTTGGGAAAGCATATAGTCATTTTCTAGGTTTTTTGACCTTCTAAAATGGATTTTAGCCCTACGACTACTTGAATTGGTACTAATTTTTAAATTTGGTCCGTAATTAACTTTAGTGACCATGAATTAACTCGATGATGTTTGTCTAATTCTTACTAAAAAGAGATCCTCACTTTGTAGATAGAGGATTGTTCCGTGAATAAGATTACTTGTCCTATGGCCAAAATGAGGTGATTGTAATGTGCCTCCTCCTTAAGGTGTGATAACACTACTAGGTGTTGAATGAGTTGTTACAAATAGTACCAAGTGAATTACATCAAGTGAACTCAGATGATTGCCGATTCTTAGAAACATGGTCCTCCATATAAAGATCATCCCCTCGGCTTTCCTAAGTCTAAAAGCATCCATTCATGCAATCAAATTCATGATTCTCATACATTATTTTTTTCTCATATGTCTCTTATGGAGACAAACGATGCCTTAATACTTCACAAATAATGGTCCTTGATAACTCGGTGACACGACTAGATCATTTTAGCTTGTAAGGGTGTTCAATTAACTACAAAATGGCCA
This sequence comes from Taxus wallichiana var. yunnanensis, assembly GCA_018340775.1. Taxonomy (NCBI): domain Eukaryota; kingdom Viridiplantae; phylum Streptophyta; class Pinopsida; order Cupressales; family Taxaceae; genus Taxus; species Taxus wallichiana. The sequence goes on from CM031235.1 coordinate 848,253,490, forward strand.
AAAATGCCTTTTTATGCCTTCAAAGGATAAGGGATGAGGGTTTAGGGTTTAACGTTAAGAGTTGAGGGTTCAAGGTTTAGGGTTTAGTTTATAGGGTTTAGGGTTGAGGATTTATGGTTTATGGTTTAGGGTTTAGGAGTTAGGGTTTAAGGTTTAGGGTTTAGGATTTAGGGTTTATGGTTCAGGGTTTATGAGTTAGGGTTTAAGTTTTAAAGGTCAGGGTTCAAGGTTTAGGGTAAAGGGTTCAGGGTTTAGGGATCAGGGTTGAGGTTTTAGGGTTTAGGGTTGAGAGTTGAGGGTTCAGGGTTTAGGGCTCAGTGTTTAGTTTTTAGGGTTTAAGGTTGAGGGTTTATGTTTAAGGGTTCAAGGTTTATGGTTTTGGCTTAGGAATTATGGCTTATGGCCTAGGTTCGGGGCTTAGGGTTTAGGGTTTAGGGTTTAGGAGTCAGGGTTTAGGTTTTAGGGTTTAGGGTTTAGGGTTTAGGATTTAGGTCTTAGAGTTTGGGGTTTAAGGCATAGGGTTTATGGTATAGGATTTAGGGTTCGGGATCAAGGTTTAAGGTTTAGGGTTGAGGATTTAGGGTTTAGGGTTTAGGGTTTAGGAGTTATGGTTTAAGGTTTAAAGGTCAAGGTTTAGGGTTTAGAATAAAGGGTTAGGGGTTTAGCATTTAAGGATCAAGGTTTAGGGTTTAGGTTTTAGGGTTAAGGGTTTAAGTCGCAGAGTTCAGTGTTTAGGGTTTAGTGTTTAGGGCTTAGGGTTTAGGGTTTAGGATTTAGGGCTTAGGGTTTAGGATTTAGTGCTTGGGGTTTAGATTTTAGGGTTTAAGGGTCAAGGTTTAGGGTTTATGATTTATTTTTTATGGTTTAGGGTTTAGGGACCTTTAGGATTTAACATTTAGGCCTTAAGGTTTAGGGTTTATAGTTTAGGGCTCAAGGCTCATGGTTTAGGGTTTAGGGGTTATGGTGCATGGTTTAAGGTTTATGACTCAGGGTTCGGGGTTCAAAGTTATGAGTTAAGGTTTAGGGGTTAGTTACGGGTTTAAGGTTTAGGGGTTAGAGATCAGGGCTCTAGATTTAGGGTTTAGGGCTTAGGGTTTAAGGTTTAGGGTTTAGGGCTCAAGGATTAGGGTGTAGGGTTCAAGACTTAAGGTTTAGGGTTTATGGTTTAGGGATTAGGGTTTAGGGTTCATGGTTTATGGATTAAAGTTCGGGGTTCGAGTTACTAGTTTAAGGTTTATGGGTTAGAGATCGGGGCTATGGATTTAGTATTTATGGTTTAGGGCTTAGGGTCTAGGGTTTAGGGTTTAGGGTTATGGGTTTAGGGTTTAGGTTTTAGGGTTTAGTATTTAGTGTTTAGGGTTTAGGATTTATTTTTTCAGTTTTACGCTTTAGGGTTTAGGTCTCATGGTTGAGGGTTAAGGTTTTAGGTCACGAGTTCGAGGGTTCATCAATTTGTAGGCATAACATTCAAAGAGAGTCATCAAAATTTTATGTTTTTCATCTGTTGATATTTTGAAGGAGGTAAATGTCATATTCCTAAATCTGTCCAATCCTTCTAAATACCCCAATAGTCCTCAATCCTTGGATGTACGAGTGGAGACACTTGTTACTTGGCTTCCATTTATAATGATAGAGATATTTGTAAATTCATGTTATGACCTCTAAATCTATATGAATTTCAAGTTTCTTGGAAATCACATCACACCCTTCACTAGGATTGATGACTACCCCTATCTTTTTGTTTAGGGGATTTTGAAAACATTCATGGGTTTATCATTTAAGGAATTATCAATGAATGGAAGGTCACTAAGTCATAGGCTAGGTAACTCCCATTTAGAACTAAACAAGAAATATTTACTAGGCAATTAATAACCCCTTAGTGTTCTTAGCCATTCCCATGTTTCTATTCTTATTTTGAACACTTTAGGAAGTTCTGTCAAATTTACTATCCATTCCAGTAGAACACTTGAACTTTATCTTTCTCTGGAGGAGAGGATACTACAGGAAATTCAATTATGATCCTACACCTCTGCATTGATATCTTCTCTATGTTTCTTTTGTTTCCTTTAAGATTAATTTTATTGTTGTGATGGTTATTGTTTCCGACTTCCAATGGGTCATCCTATCTTGTATAATACCATACATGGAAATATGAGAAATGTGAAAATTTTTTTAGAGTGTGAATAAATTTACATTCACGAGCGCAAGTATATGTGGGAGAAACAAGTTTGGAAGAGATGTGTAATATATGAATTACAAAACACAACGTAGATGTCATATCCATTTAGTTACTTGTCCCACCTCTCATAAACAAGGTAGTTCTATAAAGCGAGAATTAATGATGGTTCTAAGCATGAGACTAGGAAATATTGATGAAATATGGTTTGGAGTTTAGGGTTTAGGGTTTAGGGCTTATGGATTAGGGTTTAGGGCATAAGGCTCGGGGTTTAGGGCTCACAAGTAAGGGCTGAATGTTTAAGGTTTAGGTTTTAGGGTCTAGGATCATGGTTAAAGGTTTAGGGTTTAGGGTTTAGGGCTCAAGGTTTACGGTTTAGTTTTTAGGTTTATGGCCTATGGTTTAGGGTTTCAATTGTAGAAGTTCAACGATAAAGATTTAGGTTGAATGCTTTGAAATCCTAAAAAATTACCTATGCCCTGATCGATTATACTTTAAAAACTATCTCCTAAACCGGGACTCATGGAGTAGAGACTAATTTCATAAGGTATAGAGTGACCCTAATTTCTTATATTTACATAAATACATTTAAATTATAAGTTTTTCATTTATTATTGTTTATATTTTAATAATAAAATATAAATAATAATAATAAATGAAAAACTTATATAAACATTTATTTAAGCAAATAGAAGCATGCATAATGTTTATACTACAGTAAGCGTGCAAAAATTATGTAACACATACGCGTTTTCATTCTCTTTTCCCAAGTCATGCCTCAAGGCTTGGGATCCGGTTTGATCCCCAAGCCTAAGGCATGGACCCTGCACGTAACACAACAAACAATGTATTTTTACAATAAAATGTAAAAATGCCACTTCCTCTATGATAAATCAAAATAAAACAATTGGTCCATTTAAAAAAGTATACCACAACGTAGAGTAGAGTCTCTTCTTTCTAAAAATATAATTTTTCAATTTTTTTGACTGATATAAAGTTTCCATATTATTTATTTTCTAACTATGCCTTTTTATAGCTAATTTTTGAAGTGTAAATATGTCTATCTTTCATGGTGTATATTTTTTTGGGTGATCAATTTTTTTAAAAAATATACTAGCCCAAACTAGGCATAATTCTATACATATTAAAAAAATCTAATTTTTGATATTTTTGAGGTAGTTAGGGGGGGCACGATCGAAGCTCCGTTATTTTTCAAAACATAAAATTTCTGTACTAGAAAAATCATAAATAAATAAAAATTGCTAAAAAATCTTTAAAAATGAATCCCAAACTAGATGCTCTTAGCTATCTTTCTACCAAAGGGTTTTCAAAAATACTAAATGGTGCTCAAAAAATGGTGGGGGGCACGAAAGTCACTCTATTATGTTTTTAACAAAAACAGAGCATTTGTTGGTATTTTAGTTGTTTGACCCATAAACTTATCATTTTTCAATAAAATTTAGTAGCTTAGAAACTAGACTCAAAATTCTATGATTCATATTTCTGCAACATCTTCCAATTTTTAGTGTAACTATTTTGAAAAACTTCGTACAAGTTGAAGTTTTTTTCTTCGAAAAATGCGTCCACTTAAGACCCCCTTTTGCCCCCAACTTGGTGCACTTAGCCGCCTCGATATGATACCGATGGATCGATATAGGACCCTAGAGGTAGAGGTAAAGTACTATGAGAAAATAGTGATAAATAAATTACCATGAACATTGAGATCTTTGGGAGTACCAGTGGCGAATGATGGGTAATTGGAGCAAGGCCATCTCGAGAGTGTAGTAAGCATGGTGCAGCCACATCGAGACGAGGGCAAGGATGAAGCAAACCAAGCCGAGAGATAAACAATGGGACTTTTATCATAGTGGAAATAATTTAGGCCTTACTATGTTAACTTAACTCATTTTTATGACATATTTGCTTTGAGAGAGGGCCCTTAGAGGCCAATGATGTATCGAGACACTTTATTTTGGCCATATATGATATATATAAATGATTTTGTCGTGGATTAGAATGTGTTCATTGCATGATATGATGATCTGATTTATGTTTGATGTTTATGTAGATATGGATGATGGTAATGTGTTTGATTTTATTTACTCTATTATGGTGATGATGAGAATGTATAGATGTGACTAGATGTTATTTACATGATATATGATTATTGAAAATGTTGATTAAAAATGGATGTGATGGATAATTTATGATGTTTAAAACATGTGAAATTTTGGATAGATAACACGTAGATGATAGATGTGATAAATTAGAATAAAAAAATGACTTGATGATTGGTGACCTATAGGTATGAATGACACTACGTCGTATCAAGGAATGCATGGAGAAATGATGCCTCCATCTATAGTAGAGGTAAACTAGAAGGGGATCCACATAACATAATGTACATTCGACCACACCAAGTGTTAACACATAACCAATAATAGCTAGTTATATCAAAGATCAAGGGGAAACGTGGATGAAATAAATTATGCACCTATGGGCGACACAACCAAGGGGTTTTAGGATGTAACTTTTACATGGGAAGAGGGTTCTCCACATGTAGATTTACCTAAATCTATGCCCCAACTCTAGGTGGGGAAAGAGAAAAACTAATTGGTGTAGGAAGTTTCCTATGGATATTAATAAAAGGATGATCAATGTGGGAAGTCTTACTATTATGATACATGACAGGTATGCATCCTTGAAAGGTATGCTCTAATTTATACATCATGATTTTTACATCATGACAAGAGTGATATACATGATATCCATCATTCGAGGATTAGTCTCTTTATTTGACTTGATTTTGGATTTTTTTACTTGAACAATTTTACTTTGAGGGATCGAGTCTATTTTGATAAACTTGACTTCGATAGGAGCATCCAAAAATTGGTTGTTATATGGAGAAGATCTAGGAATAGTAAGGTAGACCACTTAGGAGGGGATAATGGATGTACAAGGTGTTGCGAGATCACAAGCAATAAGAAGGGGTGAATCAGTGTAGATTAAATCTTTTACACTCTTGATTGAATTTTATATTCTTTACCAATCTATATATGTGAGCATCAAACAATCAAACAAGTATTCATCATACATAAACACTAAACATAGATATTTATTGTGGGAAGAATCGTCCAGAAAAACCCACCAAAACCGTTTCTTATATGACTCAAAGCAAGGACTCATAAGAATATAACACATCTTAGAAGATTTTTTTAGTGAGACACCGATCTCACAAGGAGCACTAACCCCTACACCTATGTTGATATTACGCACAATAAGGAATCAAGTGAATATTACACGTGATGACAAGAGATTTCTTTCTATAGGCACCCACCTACAAGGAGGAAGACTCCACTCCTGAATGTGCTAAGCTACAACTTAGATTTCTTTACATATAAATTTTGACCATGTAGTTACAAAAATTTCTTATACAATGGATTATGATCACTTTCCTGGCTCAATCTGTGTTCTTCCTCTGTCACACTCTTCTACTCATTCAAACTATCGTTGTTGTGCTCTTATCTAATCATGTTCTTCATTATTTTCTCGATCTCACCCTTTTACTTTTTCTTCACCATTGTCTCTCTTCTTAGCTTGATTGCATCATATTTTCTTCTCTCTACCTCTATCACTCTCTTGGCTCTAATGCCTTAGTTTTATCTCATGAGAAACTACTCTTGAATCACTTAGAGTGTTTCTTTTATTGCATTATAGACTGAAAATTCTTTCTTTGAGATTTACATCATGTACTCTTCCTAATCTATCACTTATGAATCTGGATCATTAAATGTTCCTAGTTGAGTCTAGATTTTATTCTTTCCTTGTTCGACTTCATTCCTCCTTCCACACATCTGAAAAATGATTTATTAGTTGAATTCCAAAATAGAAAACTTGCATTGTTTAGAATTTGCATCGTGAAATTAAATGACGTGACCCATTTTCTTGCATTATTTTAATTCACCTTGAAATTGGGAATCTCCATCGAGCTTATAACCAAATTGCCTCATGGTCAACATGCATTAAATGTTGGTAGCTAGAACAAAGAATTTCATTGGTTTGTGTAAAGTTCCAGTTGTACTTGTAAACTAATTTTCCTTGATCATTTCCTTGAATTTGATTGTTCACTCTTTCAATTTGAACTCTAACTTTGATCTTTTCCTCCATTCACTTGATCATTAGGCTTCTTCCTTTTGTCTTTGATCTTTTCCTTCATTATGTAACTTTTTTTATCCTTTGGATTTTATTCATTGTGAAGATTTTCCATCCTCTCACGGCTTCCTCCTTTTTTTTTTTTTCACCTTCTCACGGCTTTTCTCCTTTTTTCTAGTTCTTCTACTTGCCTTCTTGTTTTTACCTTTTCACGATTTCCTTATATCTGCGAAAATATTCTATACTTTAACAACATTTCTTCTTATCTACGGTTTTGCATCTTTTCCCTTTATATGTGGCATTCACCAAATCTTCATAGCTGCATGGTTTTACCTTCTTCTTCACTCTGTGGAACTCACCTACCTTTAGTGGATTCTTTTGGAGCTTTCCTTTAGTCTGCGGTTCCTTCCTTGAGCTTCTTTACTCCATGAGCTTCTTTACTATGTGAATATTTATATCCTCGACTTACAAAATGTTGTCTAAGTCCTTTAGAAATTATCCTTGATCATCTCAAAGCCTTTGTGAGATGACACTACCAATCAACCTTCATCTGCTTCACATGCTCACTTTACCAATTGACTCCTTTTTCCATCAATGCAACTTGATATCAACTCATCAATCTTGACATCAATGACAACACATATAATAATGAAAAATATTCAACAATATCCCCCTTTTTCATTGATGGAAACACTCCAACCTATAGAAACTTGTATAACCTTATAACCTTTTGATGGAAAAATGATTGCATACCTGAATCTACCTTTCTCATGTTCTTCTATATTCACAGACTAGTTTTTGGTTTCTTCATTTCTCCCCCTTTGACAACAATGACAAAGGGCCATATATGTACACATAATTGAATGTACTTGTAAGATGATTTCTTCATGTTCTTACCTCAAGAAGCTCCCCTAGGCTTATGCTTCTTATCCATTTGTTTTGGTGTTTTCCGTGACAATGCTCCCCCTGAGATGATGCATACTTTGATAAATTTGAGCTAATAGATTAGCTCCCCCTCACTTTGGCACTTTGTGTTTAGGAGCGGATAATACCTGAGAATGATCCCTTCCTTCTCTGCACACCCTCTAGTTGTTTGTGGGATCAGGAATGACCCCTAATTCATTCCTTAGATGTTCAAATGTTGCTTTGGGAAGTGCGGCTTAGTCATTATGTCTGTAATTTCTTCTTTAGTGCTCACATATTCTAGACTGATATTCCTATCATTCACTTGTTCCCTTAAGAAATGATATCTTATAGGTATATGCTTGGTCTTTGAGTGGAACATTAGATTCTTAGAGACACTTATTGCACTTGTACTATCACATAGCAAAGGAATTGGATTTTCAGATTTTACCTTGTAATCTTCCAATGTCTGCTTCATCCATAGAAATTGTGTGCAACACATCGCGGCCGCTATATACTCTACTTCACATGTTGAAAGAGCTATTGATGATTGTTTCTTTCTTAACTAGAGACTAAATAGTTTCCAACAAAGAATGCTCCTCCACTTGTGCTCTTTCTATCATCAACACTTCCCCAATCTGCATCTGTGTATGCCTTTATACTGAAGTCACTTGCTTTTGGGGTACCATAGTCCATATTCAATTGTTCCCATGAGATATCTCAAGATCCTCTTTACCGCCTTGAGGTGTGTCTCCCTTGGATCTTCTTGAAATCTTCCAACCAGTCCTACCACCTGCATGATGTTTGGTCTTGATGTTGTAGAGTAAAGTAGACTTCCAATCATGGATTTGTATAATGTTTTGTCTACCTTTGGTGAATCATCATCTCTTCTTAGCTTGCATCCAACTTCCATTGGTGTCCCAATAGGTTTGCAATCTTCCATATTAAATATTTTCATCATCTCTTTGATATACTTGCTTTGTGAGATGAACATACCTCTGTCTGATTGATTGATCTGTAGTCCCAGAAAGAAAGAAAGATCTCCCAACATTGACATCTCAAATTCTTCTTTCATCAAGCCTACAAACTCATATGTCATCTTGTCATGATCTCCACTTGAAAATGATGTCATCCACATATACTATTACAATGAGAGATATGTTCTCCTTCTTATTTTATGTATAGATTGTTATCCATGACTCCTTTTCAAAACCTTTCTCAATGAGGTATGAGTCTAATCTATTGTACCAAGCTCTAGGAGCTTGCTTTAATCCATAAAATATTTCTTCAACCTACACACATAATCTTTATCTTTAGTCAGTGAGAATCCATCAGGTTGTTCAATGTATACCTCTTCATTCAAGAAACCATTTAGGAAGGCTGATTTCACATCCATCTGGAACACTTTGATCTTCTTGTATGTTGTGTAAGCCAAAAATAACCTTATTGCCTCCATTCTTACAACTGGTGAAAATGTCTCATCAAATTCAATCCCTTCCATTTGTGCATATCCTTTGCATACTAGTCTGGCCTTGTTATGTGTAACTTCTCCTTTCTCATTCATCTTATTCCTAAAGACCCACTTGGTTCCAATCACATTCTTGTCTCATAGCTTGGGTACTAGTTCCCATGTCTCATTATTTTTGATCTGATCCAATTCTTCATTCATGACGTCTACCCAATGTTGATCTTTTCTTGCTTCAGACAACATTCTTGGGTTCTATCATGGACAAGAGTGTTATATCTTCATGAATCTTGTTGCTCTCTAAGTCTCCTTCTTGTTAGGATGCCACCATCCTTTTTCCAATGATCTGATTTGTAGGATGATCCTTCTTGAATTTCTTGGAGGGTGTTTAGTGTTTGGTATTTCTTCTTCTTCTTCTTTTCACATGGGATTGTCAAAGTCTTCATCATCTTCTTGTTCTTCATTTCTCCCAGTATGTTGAGTGCTAGTTTTCCATATTATGCCTCATCCACCTTCACATTAGTGATTTCCACTATCTTTTACAACCACTTGTTGTAGCATCTATGTAGGCATGTGCTAACCACTAAGTATCCAAGGAATATACCTTCATCACTCCTTGAGTCAAATTTTCCTAAGTTTTCTTCATCCCTTTTGATGTAGCATTTTCTTCCAAACACTCTGATGTGCTTCACATTTGTAGGCCTCTTCTTCCATAGTTCATAGGGGGTCTTATCATTGTTTACTCTTAGTTGAGCTCTGTTCAAAAGATAGACCACAGTGGTATATACTTTGCTTCACTCCAATACATGTCTGGGAGTTTGGATTCATTTAGCATGGTCCTTGCCATCTCTTGCATTGTTTTGTTCTTCCTTTCAAATAACTCCATTCTATTGAGGATTCCATGTGGCTGAGAATTATCTCCTGATTCCATGTTCTTCACAAAACTCATCAAACTCATTTGACCAGAATTCACCACCTCTTTATCGATCTTAGGCATTTGATTTTCTTGTTCTTCTCATTTTCAACTAATGCCTTGAAATTCTTAAATCTATCTAGGGCTTCATAATTTTATTTAAACATGCTACCCAGGTCATTCTTGTATAATCATCTATAAGAAACATAAAATATACTTCACCTGATATTCCTTTAGTTCTGGTAGGGCCACACAGGTCTATATGAATCAATTCTAGTGGTCTTGTTGTAGAGTACTCCTTTGACTTGAATGACCTCCTTGTCTATTTACCATGTAGACATGCCTTGCATAGTGTATCCATGGTTTGATAATCTTAGGCATGTGTCTCACACACCCTTTAGCACTCATTTTAACCAAATTCTCAAAGCTCATATGTCCAAGTCTTTATGCCACAACCAACTATAATCAACTTTACCAATGTGAATCATTTCTCATTGTTTATCTCATTCAACACATACATGTTTTTCTTTTGCTTGGCCTTTGCAACTCTTTTTCCTGTATTTTTTTGATAATATCACATCCTTAGTCATGGAATATGACATTATATCCTCTTTTACACATTTGACTCACACTTAATAGGTTATGTTTCAAGCCTTCAACATATAGAACATTTTTGTAATAGTCTTTCCATTATCTAAACTTAATGTCCCTTTTCCAACTATGTTGGTAGAGTTGTTGTCACCAAATCTCACAACACCTGATGCATTATTTGATAGAGAAATAAATTTACTTTTATCACTTATCATGTGACTGGAGCATCCACTGTCTAAATACCAAATTTTATCTTCATTTTGTACATGGAATGTGGTTTGTACTACTGAGCAACATTCCTTTCTCTTGTTCTCATCTTTCTTTACATATATCCACTTTTGTTGTTTAGGCGGCTCTTGTTTCCTTACTGGTGGATTATTTATTTTCTTGTGATAGGTGTATTGAGCAGCATTAAAGTTTGAATTGGTGTAAGATGGGCCAAAATTTCTTCTATAGCCTCTAGAGTTATTTCTACACTTCATGACTTTATGTCCAAACTGATTACAAGAAAAACTACCCATAAAAGGAATGTGTGTACCTCATTACATAGGTGATCCTAGGAACAATGTTTCTTCTTCTCGTAGATTTGTGGAAACCTTTATTTGTAGTAGAGGAAGTACTTGGTGTAGCCATGGACTTATTTTCTTCATTTTTGTTGACTCTTTCTCCTTTCTTTCTCCCTTGAAGCCAATTCCAAACTTGTCAGTTGTATCACGTTGATGTTGAGTATATCAATTAGCACAATATAGATCTCTTTTCTAGCTTTTCATACATAATTAGTTTGTTGAACATTTGGTCCATCTCAGATTTCAACTCCTCCAATTTTGTGTTCAACTTTGAGCACTCCTCCTCTTTTGATTTGTAGGACTTAGAGATCTTCTCTAGTTGAGTTTCAAGTTCCTTTAGCTCATTAGCCTCCTCTTCTTCTTTTTTTTCTTGTCTTTCTCAAAGATGTGGATTTTTCCTCATAATCCTTTAATGTGCATCTTAGTTTTGATTTTTCTTTCTACATAGTTGCAGTTCTTCAAGTGCACTTACCAACTCTACTTCAAGATTTACCTCAGCTTCCTCTTCATCAAAATATTCATATTCAATTGATTTCTTCCCTCTAGAGATACTTTCTTCATCCGCATCCATAGCCATAAACATTTTTTGATCTTCATTTATTATCATTTTTTATGAGTTTTCTATGTTTTCTCAACTTTGATTCACTAGATTCTTCTTTAGAGTAGAATTTTCTTTTGTTCTTGAAGAATTTCTTCTTGTTATCTTTCTTTTTATACTTAGTTTCTCTTCTATTATGTTTATGACTATGCTCCTCATGTTCAGACTGATTTTCCTTATTCTTGTTTGGACATCTGCTGGAAAAATGTCCTACCTTTATGCAAGTAAAGCATTTAAATGGGAGTTTTCCTTTGTACTTACTAGAGCCTCTTTTCAATTTCCTCATGAACAATGCCTCAATATTTTCTTCATCCAGCTCATCCACGTGGAACCTAATTCTTCTTCATCTTCTTGACTAGACTTTATTTCTTTCTTGACCTTGAAATCCACTTCTTTCTTGGTGGTCTTGGTTCCAACAGTTCTCATCTTGTATGCAACAAGGGTGCTCTATAGTTCATCCATTGTAAGAGTATTCATGTCCTTTTCTTCCTCTATGGCGAAAACTTTGCATCATACTTGTTGGTCAGGGATCTCAAAATATTTTGGACAATGATAGATTCTTCTATCTTTTCTCCCAAGCCTCTGATCATGTTTATGACCTCATCTATTCTCTGCATATATGTCATAATGCTCTCATCATCCTTCATTTTTAGATTCTCAAACTGAGCTCTATAAGTTTGTAACTTTTCTAGTTTAAATTTCTCATCTCCTTCATAGATGCTCTATAATTTGGTCCATATCTCCTTTATTGTTGTGCAGTGCATTACCTTCATGAATTTGTCTCTCAATCAAGCTGCATAAAATAACATTCATAGCTCTTGAGTTGCACTCATATTCAGCCTTATTAGCTGAAGAGTGATCGGTGTGGGTGGAGTTGTATATCCTTTCTCAATGCATTCCTAGATGTCAAACCCAAGTGACATCAAATATGTTTTCATCCTTATTCTCCAGAATTCATAATTTGTTCCTGTGAATAGAGGTGATCTAGATAGTGACAAACCACCTTGTGCCTAATTTGATGTCATGCTTGTGATAAGAGGATCTCCTCGAAGATGTTAATCTTATGTAATGAGGACTCGCTCTGATACCAATTGTTGTAGATCACAAGCACTGAGAGGGGGGTGAATCAGTGTAGATTAAAAATTTTACACTCTTGATTCAATTTTATATTCTTTACCAATCTATATGTATGAAGTATACAATCAAACAAGTATTCATCATACACATAAACAATGAACATAGATATTTACCATGGGAAACCCTTTCGGAGAAAAACCCACCAAAACCATTTCTTATATTACTCAAAGCAAAGGACTCATAAGAATATAACACATCTTACAAGATTTTTTTAGTGAGACACCGATCTCACAAGGAGCACCAACCCCTACACCTATGTTGATATTACACACAACAAATGACTCAAGTGAATATTATGCATCACAAGAGATTTATTTCTATAGGAACCCACCTACAAGGAAGCTACAACTCCCTAAATGTGCTAAGCTACAACTTAGACTTCTTTACATATACATTTTGATCATGTAGTTACAAAAATTACTTATACAATGGATTATGATCACTTTCCTGGCTCAATATATGTTCTTCCTCTGTCACACTCTTCTGCTCATTCAAACTACCATTGTTATGCTCTGCTTATCTAATCATGTTCTTCATTATTTGCTCGATCTCACCCTTTTTCTTTTCTTCACCACATTTGTATTCTTTTCTTGATTGCATTGTATTTTCTTCTCTCTCTTGCCTCTTCTGTCTCTCTCTTGGCTCTAATTCCTTAGTTTTCTCTCATGAGAAACTCTCGAATCACTTAGGATGTTTCTTTTATTACACTATAGATTGAAAACACTTGAGATTTACATTGTGTACTCTTCCTGATCTGTCACTGTGAATCTGGATCATTAAATGTTCCCAATTGAGTCCATATTTTATTCTTTCCTTGTTCGGATTCATTCCTCCTTCTTCCATGCATCTGAAAAACCAATTTATTAGTCACTTCCAAAAATAGAAAACTTGCATTGTTTAGAATTTGCATCGTGAAATTAAATGGTGACCCATTTTCTTGCATTATTTTAATTTTCCTTGAAATCAAGAATCTCCATCAAGCTTATAACCAAATTGCTCATGGTCAACATGTATTAAATGTTGGTAGCTGAAATAGATAATTTCATTGGTCTATGCAAAGTTCTAGTTGTACTTGTAGTTGTAATTCTCTTTCAATCAAATCTCCTTCAAATATGAATGCAAACGTTTGATCTTTCAATTTGAACTCTAACTAATCATCTTTGATCCACTTCCAGTTCACTTTGATCATTCCACAATTCTTTTGGAATCTTTGATATTTTCCTTCACATGGTGGATTATCCTTTTGTCCTTTGGATTTTCCCTTGTTTATATGGATTTTTAGTTATCCGTGGAATCTGTTTGAATTTTGTGACTTGTTCAACCTCTCACGGCTTCCTCCTTCTTTGCTAACTTCTGAATTTTTCTCCTTTTCTATTTATTCGTGGCTTTCCTTCTTGTTTTCTACCTTCTGCAACTTTCTTTTCGTCTGAAGAAATATTCTATACTTTAGTAACTTTTCTTCTTATCTGCAGTTTTTCATCTTTTCCTTTATATACATGGCATTCACCAAATTTTTATACCTGTGGCATTCACCAAATATTCTTACCCGTGACTTTACCTTTTGAACTTCTTCACTCTGTGGAACTCACTTGCCTTCAACGGCTTCTTTTTGGAGCTTTCCTTTAGTCTGTGGTTCCTTCCTTGAGCTTCTTTACTCTGTGGCTCTCTATGTACTTGGCAGCTAACACCTTATATCCATGGCTTGTACAAATGATGTATAAGTCCTTTAGAAGTTATCCTTGATCATCTCAAATCCTTTGTGAGCTAACAATACAATCAAACTTCATCTACTTCACATTCTCACTTTACCAGATTGAATCCTTTTGCCATCATGTAACTTAGTATCAACTCATCAATCTTGAAATCAATGACAACACATATAACAATGGAATGTATCGCTATGCTTGTTGCTCATGTTTGCTTCTTTCACCATGGTCCTAGCTAGACCCATTTTAATTTAATTCATTTCTTTTATTTAAATTCCCATATATTAGCCTAACACTTTTAATTCATAATTAATCTTCATTAATTACCTTAATTAATCTCCATTAGATAATTATATTTAATTAGCTTTTTAGGATGATTTTATCCCTAACCACCTAAATCCACATCCCTACATTTTCTAGCTTTTATCTAACCCATCTTTATCTCCTACCTACTCATGACACTTCCCTAGGAAACCCTTACCTACCTACATGCTTTAAAGAACTTATCCCAATCCCTAAAATCCCCATATCTTGAATAAATCAATCATTCACCACTCTAAGGAATGGTTTCTTGTAGTCGATGATGACCAGTCGGGTCACGTCGACCTATAAGACCCGATTTCACCCTCCTTCCAAAATGAGACACAACCCGAGATTTCTTGCGTTGTGCAAACTTATCTTCAAATATGAGCATCCTTGCAGTTGTGTCAACCCTCTTGGAGTCCATTGAAGCTTTTATTTCATCACTTGTGGAGAATTTGGGAGGTTTACTTTTGATTTTGTGTTATTTCATGCTATCATATGTTATCATTGTTATTATCTATTAGAATCTAACATCTTGCGAGGTTTAGATATTGTGGAATTCCATCCTCAACCTATTTTCTAGTCATTATACTTACAATTTCTCATTCAACTCATCCACTTAACTTTGTTTTTCATTTTCCAGTCATCATCACTCCACCCAGTCACTCACCGACCTAACCCGTATTGTGTCATCATACTTCTTGTTTCTAGATCCTTCTCGATGTCTACTTCTTTTACATTATTATTTCCATTTCTCAAATCTTCCATCCCATTCTTTGTCACCCCAAACTATTTTTTCGCACTTTAGTCATCGCACACCTAGGCTAGTTGTAAATCGACTTTGAGTCTTTTTTCATCCAATCTATCCTAATCCTATTTTCTTCCATCCTCTATGCTTTTATATATCAAATCTCCTTCTGTAGGTTATTTTCAGTGTAATCTTAGGATTACTTGATCACCTTATTTGCATTCAGATCCATTTAGATCTACATTTCAGTCTTTCCTCCATATCCACTTCTTAAGGTCATTGTCGACCTTCCCTCTACAACTTGGGTGGTCAATCGACCCAACCAAGTACATTATTATATTTGTGTTAATTTAGATAAGATGAGTTTTTTTGTCATTTTAGTCATTTCTAGATTCTATTCTATATCATTTTCTACATGTTATCCAGTCATCTATCATTCATTTCATTCTCTTTTATCAAATAGGGGTTGACATCCTTATAAGAAAGTTAAATCTTCTAGAAACCAAGTTCATCGGGAAACCCCCACATATACCATATAATTTATTTTATTTCTAGTTATCCTTGTTTTGTAGGTTCATCAAATTTGCAGTGAAGTCATGCACTTTACGCCCATCCATTTTGTATCCATCATACATCAAGACACCCTAAACCCATGTATTTTGGATTTATTTAATTTTATTTAGTACTAGCTCATTAACTTGAACAAGAAAGAAAAAAATGGATCAACATTCTGGCATGCCTGGTGGGACAACCCTTTTAGGTGAGTCTCTTGCATTTTCTTTCATTTTCCTATTTTCCACTAACATTGCGATAGAAGTATTTTCGTTTTTCTTATTTGTGTTTGGGCTTCTATATTTCTTGGATCGCTCTTTGCTTTCTTTAAAGATTAGATAAAAAGGAAAACGTTCTCCAGGTATTCTTATTTTTGTCTTATTTTCTCCTTTTTCATCGCATTTTCCCTTTCTTGTGTGTTTTCCTCATCAAACTTTCACATTTGGATTTTTCTTAAAATGAACCTTTTGCATCCTTGCTTGTTCATCTAGCTAAGTAGGGGTTTAATTGGTTGCATTTCACATTCTATCACACATCAATCTACACATCTAGACATCTTCCTTCTACACCTTTGTGGACTGATTGGGATTTCATCACCCAACAGGAAAGCCACTGTGGTGTTTTATCCAAATCATAAATCCTACATAGACTTAGGCATCACGTACCTTTGGGTATATTGAGGGCTCCCTAGCCATAACTACCTAAAACCAACCCTAGATTTCCATTTCCTAGGTTCCTTCATTATCCATTTTCCCTTTTCTTTTTCACATCTTTTAATTAATCAAAAACAAAAAAAAATCTTTCTTGTTTTGTTTCCCATGATCTAGTTAGCTATCATTTTCTTTTTTGTTTCATGCCCATTATCACATGCTCCTTAGCTAAGAAAATGGAACAAAACCTTTCCTCAAATAGTTCTTTCATCTCATCTCAAAATCTACCATGGCCATTGTCTCATCTATGCCCTTGGTTACCTCTTCCATGGGCACCCAACCTTTGTTCATCAATGTCCCTCATCAAGGACCTCTTGTTCAAACCACTACTATAGATGAGACCAATCCTTTCTTATATCATCATCCCATCCCATCTAGACCACCCACACCACCATCTCCTCCTCCTTTGGGGACTCCAGACCCTCCTTCTATCCCTATGTATGACTTCATATTATATAGATCTCTCAATCCTACCCATCCACTCAATTTTTGGTAGATCCTATTCCACCCCCATCACCTCATATCAATATTATCCCCACTTAATATGATGTTATCACTAGAATTCCTATCCAACCATCCCAACCTACTTACATTCACATTTCTACTCCTCATATGCTTCGACAACCAAGTATTCCTAGCCAATCCCAACCATATTATTACATTCCTACTTTCCAACATCACACATTCCCCAAACAATGCAACCTCCACCCCTTAACATCTTCAAGCAACCCTTTCCTAATCCACCACCAAAAATCAATCTCCACCTTCCACATCTTACAAATTTAATCCTTATGCAATTAATACTATACATCAAATATATTCATCTTCACCCATCTCATCCACTTTGTCATCTACTTCCACCCTAGACATTGTGCCTATGACTTCTTCAATATCTCCCCCACATCTACATCAATCATATCCACGGCTACCACACCTATCACATTAACCTATACCACTTGTTCTACATATATTCCTACCTTTACCACACCCAAAACAACTACATCCATCATTCCCAACCTATCATTCATAACCCTTATCTACATCAAACACACTAATCAATAAATCACCCATATCCCTAAACATACTAGTTGTACCCATCTCTCCATCAAACCCAACTACCCCTATATCTACCACATCAAAAATTCACTCACGACTACCTTGACATCTTCATCACATATTCCTACATCCTTTCCTATGGCCACATCACCTATTTTACCCCAATATTCTACACTTAATCCTCTAACATCAACTATTCCACATATATACCTATTTCCACACCAATCATATCTTCCCATTTACAAACATATCAATGGTACCCCTTGAAACATTCATGAAACAAACACCCCACCTAAGATAAACAAAAGGAAATTCATGCCTCCTCAACAATACCACCCATTCCTACACCTACACCACCCCCATCTCACATAAACCTCATCAATTGCATCATTCAAACACCTCTTTCTCCATCAATATCAACATCTACACCCACCATTAATTTTACACCTTCATCTACTCCACCACTTGTCACATCTACTCCATCAGATTTGATCATATCCACTACTTCACCCACATATATTCTACCCTCACCTATTATACCATCCTTAAAATCAATCCAAATTCCCCTTTCTTCACTATTACCCACACTAACCATGTCAAATATTGTGACCAAATCTACATCATCTTCTCTTCCCATATCACTCTCATCATTTGAAGAATTTTGGAAAACACTACAACTTGTAATAACTTCAAGTGATCCTCCCATTTCATCTACACAATAAACACTTCCACATCAAACATAAGTTACTTCCTCCACCCATCATGCAACCTTCCACTTGACCCTCTAGTTGAGATTGTGGTCATCCCTCCCAAGGGTGATTCTTCACAAACAAAATCTAGAACCCTTGGCATGTTTCCTCAAAGGTATCTTTCACGTCCTCACAAGAAAATTGACATCCCCCACTAAGATCAAACAATCCAATGCCACATCATCTATCTTAGGACCACATCTATCTCTTCTAGGACCAGCCCTTCATAAAAAAAACATTTCAACCTACCAATCCACCCAAGCTAAAACCATCCAACACTTCTTCTAAAACATCAATCATCACAAAAATTAATCCAAAACATCAAAACCTTGAAATAATCAAACTCCACCCTCGACATACAAATCATCTCAAACATCCACTTTTTCTTCCAAGACCAAGATGTCTCACAAAGACAAGGAACCTCCTAATACTTTGGTTGAATCATATGCGTAGGTCCTTCAACACTTACTTCAAATTTACACCATCACGCTTCCTCGCCTATTAAGGACTTCATCCAAATAGTAAAATGCCATATTGGTTTGACTCAAATTGTATTTGTGCTTATAATTGTACCCTAGGTCATAACACCAAGAATTATAAGGCCCTTAAAACTATCATCCATGATTTTATCAAGAGAGAAATGACCTTCTCAATGATTTTCCTTCTCTATTTACCATTTTATCCACAACCAATCCAAATTCCAAATATTTTTCTACATCTCCATCCATCAAATTTTCTAAGTCTCCTCCTTCATCCACATCCTCCATTGTCATCATCTCTCCCCACACATCATTCCTCTTAAAGAGGGCCCTTCCTTATCCATCGATACCATTTTCCTTGCAAAAATGCACCTATTATCCCCAATCATCCATCCAATCTAACTTCAAGGTTATCATCAACATTCCTTCTAATGACCCCATCCAATCTCCTTTGACATCCACTAGCTCATCTACATCTTAGTTGACCAATGTAATCTCTTTTGCTGGGGGATCATCCTCCCCTTGTTATTTATCCTTTCACATCCTCTTCCTCATCCAAAAATATTATCCACATCAATTCATCCCCATATCCATCAAATAGATCCCTTAACATTGGGGGACTTCATTATAGCATCGGTATGTTTGCAGATTAATTCCTTGACATTGTATTATCTTATCCAACCCATCTCATCCATCTTTACTATAGCCAACCAATCTATCTACCATCTTATCTAATCCCAAGTCCACCTTTGTGGCCATATTTTTTCTTCTCCGAGGCACCATGGTTTCATCTAAAGTCCACCTTTGTGGCCATATTTTTGCCTCTCCTAGGGGCACCATATCTTCATCCTAAGCCCAATTTTGTGGCCATTTTCTTGTCTCCTAAGATGCATATTTCTCACTTCCTCATTTCTGAGGTGTTGCACATATTTTATGATCTTTATCCAACTCATCTCATCTAATATTATTTAAATTTATCTCATCCAAAGTCCACCTTTATGGCCATGTTTGTTCCCTCCTTGGAGCGCCATATTTTCATTCTAAAGCCCACTTTGGTGGCCATCTATCCGTCTGTTTGGGATGCATATTTTCTTCTATTCCTCTGGGTAGGGCATAGGTTTTATCTTCGCTCATCTATCTCATCGTATCCCATATTTTGGAAGTCGTCTACTATCTTATCACAAATTTTAATGATGGTGACCTTTCCCTTAAATCAGAATGTTACTACTCTAGAAAAGAGCCAACATAGAAATTTTTCCCCCAATTGTATTGGACCATACATTATCACACATAAGTATGGGTTGGGAGCCTATTGTTTGGCCTCCCTTGATGGTAAACCGGAAGTGGAACCACTTAATACATTGCACTTGCGACCATTCTATTGTTAGAATGTCTACCAGTGAGCTTAGTCATATCCTTAGATCATCCCTCCATCATAGCCTCTTCCATCTATTAATGTAATGATTTGGAACTATGTGGTATACCATTACTTTCCTTGGCATGACCTTAAATATAGGCACCACGAATTTGTCTATAGAATTTTATTTATGGATAGGTTCTCCTTTCTTGGTGAGAACTCCACAATCATTACATCCATCACCCTCTTATATACTATGGGAACCACTCTAAGGGTCCACGAGTGTCTCTTGTACATTCATTTTCCCCTTCTAAGTGGTCTACCTAGCTATTCCGAGCTCTCCCCCATGTTAAAAATCAAAGTTATCAAAAATAGATTGCTCCCTAGAAGGAAAGTTCATGTAATAAAAAATCAAAAGAAATCAAAATCAAAAGAATGATCCCTCGAAGGATGACTATCAGTTATAAAGTAGACCACACCCTCAATAAATGGATACTCTTTTGTATCATGCCATTAAAGGCTTCCCGCATTGATCAACCTTCCATTTTATCAACATCCTAAGAAATCTTCCCGTATTGATCAAATTTCTTCTAGTAAACTTCCCACATTGATCAGTTTGCTCTTTCCCCTTCCCAGAGCTAGGGCATAGATTTAGGGAACACCACTTATGGAGAACCCTCTTCCCATGTACAAGTTACATCACAAACCCATTTTTCATGTCGACATTAGGTTTATGAGTTCATTCCATCCATATTTCTCTCATGATCTTTGATATAAATAACTATCGTTGGTTATATGTAAATATCTCTCTTGGTCACATGTGCCTTGCATTACTAAGATCACTTTCTTGTTTACCTCCAATGTTCTTGGAGGAATCCTTTCCTCATGTGCTCCTTGATATGACGTAGCTTCATTTGTACTCATAGGTCACCATTGTGAAGTTGCATTCTATTCTAATTTTCCACATCTATCTTTTATCTCTTATTTTTCACAAGCACATCTAAATCATCTATATGTTATCTATCAAATATCCCATTTTATCAAGTATCCTATCATCCATTTATAATATATTTCCTTCCATATAATTTTTTGGTGTGTCACCCCTAACACTTTGTTCCCCGGTGTTACTATTTTTTAGTGTCATTTCTTATTTTGCATTTTTGACCATTCTTGTGTCCCTTGCTAGGGTACCATATTATCATCCATATCTCATCTCAACTCCACTTTTTTGGCCATATTTTTGTTCCCTCTCGGGGAACCATACTTCATATTTTGATACCTCGCCTCCTTGGCCATTATCATGCCCTTTATTGGGGTACCATTATTTCTTTCCTCATTTAGTTTGTGCTCTTTTTCTAGGGTAGAATTTATTCATCTCATCTTATCTGAAGTCCACCTTTGTGGCCATATTTTCTCCCCCCTTGGGGACTTTTATATCATCACTTTTTTTATTTCACCTTTTTATCCGTTTTCGTGTCCTTTTCTGGGGCACCATTACTTCCATCATCATTCTCGTCCTTTGCGGACGCATACCCTTTCCATCGATTCCTCATGTTTAAAGGATTTTGCATTATTACCATATTTGATTGCACGTGATTTTGATGTTTTCCTATCACCCATTGGTTCCCATGGCCTACTTCTATTTTCAGTGGTTTCCCATTATATTCCTCTCCATTTGTACAGTGATTTTCTCCTAATAACTGGTCCGTAGAAAATTGTCACCTTCTTCATTGAGACCATCCTTTCTTCCCTATCTAAGTGTTATCAGAATAACCACAATATATTTTATTTTTGTTCAAATCCTTCTTGCTTGGTTCATCTTTCCTTGACTTATCATTTTACCCATCTTTCTTCTCCCACCCGCCCTTTAAAATCTACCTCTTTCAAACTCGTCATCGATTCCCCTTTGCATTATCGACCCCCTTTGATCTAATCATCAACATTC
The DNA here is from genome assembly GCA_018340775.1 of Taxus wallichiana var. yunnanensis. NCBI lineage: Eukaryota > Viridiplantae > Streptophyta > Pinopsida > Cupressales > Taxaceae > Taxus > Taxus wallichiana. The sequence continues at coordinate 848,275,596 of CM031235.1, forward strand.
CATTAGTCTTCATCCTACTCTTTATATCTCATTTTTGTTGTCTCATGTCTTGCTAGCCCAAACCATGCGACAAAAAGGGGCAAATGTAGACACAAAAATTGGTATCGTTACCCTTGTTGCTTGCGTCTACTTCTTTCACCATGGTCCAATCTAGACCCATTTTAATTTAATTCATTTATTTTATTTAAATTCCCATCTATTAGCCTAAAATTTTAATTCTTAATTAATCTTCATTAATTACCTTAATTAATCTTCATTAGGTAATTATCTTTAATTAGCTTTCTTTTTAGGATGTTTTTATCCCTAACCACCTAAATCCACATCCCTATACTTTTTCTAGCTTTTATCTAACCCATATTTATCTCCTACCTACTCATGACACTTCTCTAAGAAACCCTTACATGTGTACATCCTTTAAAACACTTATCCCAATCCCTAAAAGCTTCATATCATGGATAAATCAATCATTCACAACTCTAAGGAATGGCTGCCCATAGTTCTTTGGTGACCTAGCCGGGTCATTGTCGACCTATAAGATCGATTTCACCCCCTCCCAAATTGAGACGTAAATCTATCTTTCTTATGATGTGAGAACTTATCTTTGAATATGAGAATTATTGCGGTTCTGTCAACCCTTGTGGAGTACATTTAAATTTATATTTCATCACTTACGGAGACGTTGGGAGGTTTACTTTCATTCTGTGTTATTTCATGCTATCATATTCTATCATTCTTATTATCTATTAGAATCTAACGTCACGCAGGGTCAGCTATTATAAGAATTCAATCCCAGACCTATTCTTCTAGTAATTCTAACTGTAGGTTTTTCATTCATCTAATCCACGTTCAGCTTTGTTTTGCATTATCCAGGTCATCCTCATTCCACCTAGGTCGACGTCGACCAGTCTGTATCATCATAATTCTTGTTTCCAAATCCTTCTTAGTGTCTACTTTTGTTCTAGTTATTGTTTCTAGTTCTCAGATCTTCCATCCTAATTCTCTATCACCCCAAACTACTATGTCTACACTCCAGTCACCACCAACTCAACCTGAGTTGTTGTCAACCCGAGTCCAGTTTTCATCAATCTATGATAATCCTTATTTTTGCCATCCTCTCTTCTAAAATATCTTAGATCTCCTTTTGCGGTTATTTCCAATGTTCTCAGGCCTTTGTAATCACCTTATTTGCATTCAGATCCATTCATATCTACATTTCAAGCTCATTGTCTAGATCCACTTGCTCAGGTTGTCGTCGATCTTCAACTCTATAGCCTAGGTCACCGTTAACCCAGCCGTATAATTGATTGTGTTAATTTAGATCATATTAGTACTTTTATTTCATTTCTAGATTTCGTTCTGTATCAATTTTTACATGCTATCTAGTCATCTATCATTTGTTTCATTATATTTTATCAAATGGGGTTGACATCCACGTAAGGAAGTTAACACTTATAGGAACTGACTTCGTCGGGTAGCCCCCTGCATATACCATCTAATCCATTTTCTTTCTAGTTATCCTTGTTTTGCACGTTCATCAGATTTGCAGTGAGGTCATCCACTTTGCGCCCATTTATTTAGCATCCATCATACATCAAGGTACCCTAAACCCTTGCATTTTGGAGTTATTTAATTTTCTTTAGTACTAGCTCATTAACTTGAACAAGAAAGAAAAAATTGGATCAACACTGTAGTGCCCATATTTAAGGCCATGTATAGGTAAGTGACGGTAGACCACATAATTACAAATCATTACAGTGACGGATGGAATATGATAATGATGAATGGATGAACATAGACATGATTGCACATATATTGGTAGGTATGCTAACAATAGAATGGTCACAAGTGCAAAGCCTTAAGAGGTTTTTTTCATTTTACCATGAAGGGAGGCCAAAAGACAAAGCTCGGCAATCCATATTTATACGTAATGTTGTATGGTCTAATCCATTTGGGGAAAACTTTACACGTTGCTCATTGTCCAAAATAAGCTCATGCTTAATTTTGGTCAACTAACATTTTCCCCCTTTTAGTGCTTCAATCTGATTTTTTAACATATTTTAAGTACTTAAGGATTCCCAAAATCATCTTCATCAGATAGGAAATTTCTTCCCCTTTCCGAAAATATAAAGAAGTCCTTCTAACTCTTCATATTTTGCAAGTTACGAGCCTGGGGATTTTTTGCAAAATTTGCCAATTTCGGGCTTTCGGGCCTAGGGAATTTTTGAGAATTTTGCCAATTTCGGGCTTTTTGGGGATGGGGAATTTTTGAGAAATATTGCCAATTTCGAGCATTCGGGCACAGGGGATTTTTGCAAAATTTGCCAATTTCAAGCTTTCGAGCCTAGGGAATTTTTGAGAATTTTACAATTTTTGCAAATGGTGCAATTTGCAATTTTGGGCCCTAGGGTCCGTTTTGCAAATTTGCATTTTCGCCATTTCTTGTGCGGATTAATGCAAATTTTCAAATGGGCATAACTTTTGACCCGGTGCTCGAAATTTAATAAATTTTATATCGTTGGAAAGCTCTCGACATCCTCTACGCCATGGAAACCCAAAATATTAATTTTGGTGAGGGTAGGTGGGTGAAAAGGAAGGAAACGTATCCAGTTCCAAAATTTAAATATTCAGTCCCGTAAAAGGCAAGAAATCAGAGACAACTCAAAATAGGCCATGCACGCACATAAAAGGCCATAAATTTTGCAATTATCAACAAAAATCACAAAATTGTACCATTGGAATGGTGGTTACGAGACTGACACACAAAAATCAAGATATTCATAATTTGATGAAGGATAGATGCATATTTTACAGAGAAAACAAGATTAGGTTCGAATAATTATTTTAGTGGTGGTTAGGATGCATTCAATGAAGCATGGGCTAACATATTTCACTGCTGCAAGTTATGGGGCGTATGGGGGGCCTTTTGCAAGTAACAAAACATCATTTCATTCCATTTAATACCTTTTAGAAGTGGTTGAATGACAGATTTCGAGATTTTATTTTTTTCTCTCTCTCTCTCTCTCTCTCTCTCTCTTCTCTCAGAATTCTATAAATTGAAGTGTTAAGCTCAACAGAAGGGAACATATTTTTGAGTAGAAAAACTCTAAAATTTTTTTGTGAAGCCAATATTCTGCAGGCCCTTGTAGTGGACTCCTTGCATGGTGATCCAGGCCCTTATTTTGTAATAGATTGAATTGTGCATACTTATGAAGAAATAGATGTAAGTTTGTGGATGTATCTTCCCCTATTGTGTTTGTTTGCATTCCTCTTGCCATTTCAATATCATTGCATATATATTATGTCTACTTATGTTGTTGCAGGTATTCATTGTCATTGTGCATGTATGGAATATTGTTGTGAATGCATTTTCTAGATTGTGGAGAACTATTATCACCCCTTCTAGTATGTATTTTGCTTCTATTTTTCACACATTGGAAAACTATCCTCATTCCCTCCTTTTCTGGTGTATCACCACTTTAGTGTAGGCTTTATTTTCATGCAATCTCCCTCCCTAGTCCCTTGGAAAGTTAGATTAGGATTAGATAGTTTTTCCTACATTAGAGTAGATTGTGGCAGGTAGTTTAGGAGCAAGAACCAACTTTCTCTAGAGGTCTATCTCAAGAAGCAAGTCCCACAACTTAGAGATAGTACCCATGTTATCTAATCACACTATGAGCTCAAGAAAACACACTTGTGCAAACCATAGGGTGTTGTGATTTAGTGATAACGTAATCCTCTCTAGAGTAGTGACATTATAGTTTTCTTTAAGGATGAGGTCATCAATTTTTTATTCACGAGGCTTAAGTTGCTTGTTATAAGAACAAATAATTCGTTCTTGGTGCACTTGATGATGTTGAAGGACGATAAGGAGACATTCATCTAACAACTCAAGTTGTGCTAGCCATTTTGACGATCGTTCTCGTCGAAACAAAGTCACATAGGGAAGAACACAAGGAAGGAATCTAAACTTCTAGGGAAGAAAAATTCAAAAATATAGAAAAGAGAGAAAGGAGTGACACCTGTGGGGGTGCGGATGCTAGTCACAGTAGCGTTGTAGAGACCTAAAATCCTCTTCTAAAGTTTTAATGCTAAAGTGGTACTCATTATCCTCTATTTCACCATTTCTGTTATAATTAGTGATTTCCACTAATTAACTAATGTTTCCCTCTAATTTGGTCAATTAATGACACTTTGTTAATTAACTAGCTTCTATCACATTTCGGATGCCAATTAATGACACTTCGTTAGTTATAATCCTCTTCGAATTAATAATTAACTATTAATTAGCTAATTAAGCCTTTTTTAAAAACATTTAATCAATAAACCCTCTTATTGGCTAAATCTTGCTTTCAAATACTTTTTATTTTGTCGATTCCTCTTCAAACACCTCCAATTAGCCTAAAAAGCTTATTCTAGCCTATTAATTAATCCTAATTGATTAATTAAAACACCCTCAACTCCCATAAAGTGTTAACTCACTTGTTAACTCACCTATCTATGGTTAATTAACCTTGAGTTACTTTATCATTAGTCCCACATGCACCAAGATGCAAACTTTCTCCAAATAGAAAGCTATAAAAAGGACCAAGCTCCTACCTTCACACCTTACACCATGTTTTGAATAACATTAATCATATAAAACATATGAGCCTTACTCCATTGTTGGAATAGCTTGCATTCACATCAATTTCTTCAAGATGGTTAGTAAAGGAATATCTAATATGGCCTTGTAGTAATTGTTAGAGAGATCCTTTCACCTTCAATGAAGTAACAACACACATTTTGTTTTCTTTTAATCTTCATAGGTTCAATTTATTTAGCAATCAATTAAACATAGTAGGAATGCTTATAGTGTAAATGGTTGAATTCATTTAGATTTCCTTTTGTATGCCATTAATCTTTGATCTTGATGGTTCATTGATGAATTTATTAGCTTAGCTATAAACTACTTGGTGTTATTTTAGGTTTTGAATACTTCACATTTGGCATTCTCGTTGGGAGTAGGGGCACGCATGAAAACATAGGCGTTGATGTGCAAAGGGGAGCACTACAACTGAACACATTTATTTACCATTGTATCGAAGGGGATAAATTAAATTCGGGATACTACTGAGGTTTAGTCAATGCAAGTTTCTTGGCAAACCGCGCTCAGAGGTAATTTGTGACACCTAGTTGAGAGAAAAAATTAGGAAGCCATTTCTTATTGGAGCCAACTTTAATGACTCAAAGCTATCATATTTTAAAGAGATATCATGAAGCACTAACTTCTTTTGGAGTCAAAACCTTGTTATTTAAACAAGGGAGATTCCATTGATGTTGGATCCTAGTGTTATTTATCACGAAACTTGCAACATGTTACTTTGTCCTAATTTTTCACTTGTCTTAAGACAAGTAGAAAATTTTCCAAAGTTAAGATGAGTTTGATTCATCACCACTTTGACTACTCCTTTTTTTCTTGTTTCCCATTTGAGACAAAATAAAGCATACTTGCATGTGCTATTGATTGATTGTGTCCACCACTTTTACACCCATTTACATTAGTCCTTGCTTGAGAATTGGATGTAAACATTGAAAGTGTGTTAGTACGTCTTCTTATCTTGATATCCATTTGATCTTGATACCCATGTCAATATTTTCATTGTATTTAGGTTGTCTCATCATTGAATTCCTTTAAGTTGTTACGATTTCTTGTATCTTATCAATACAATTTTGATACTTACGTCTTGTTTCCTTTACAAAAATTGATGTAGGCGTCTTAGTTGTATTATTATGTTTCTCGCATAAATAACAACTTCTTGCTATACTTAGATTTGGTTTTGATCCTAACATTGCCTTGAGTATTAAAAAATCATTGTTACTCTATTCCTATTGTGATAACATCATTTTGATACTAAAATCTTACTTTGTTCATAAAATCTTGATTAACGTATCCAAATAGTGTTGTTGCGTTGCTTGCATTAGTAGCATCCTTTTTCAAGACTTGGACTTTGTTTGTGTTTAAAACTAGTTTTAGTATATCTTGTTAGGAGGTCGCATCAACACTTTCTTAGTATTTAGGTCTTATTTATTTGAAAACTTGACCTAAATAGTGATATTGTGTTGTCACTATTTACGCGAAACTATACTTGGAAAACCATAGGGAGTAACTTTTCTTATGGATAGGATCATAGTCTTGATTTTTTGAGTCCTAGATTTCTTGTTACTTGTGCGTGCCTTTTTTATTAGTGTGTCATTCTTATTCATTGGATTCCTTAGTGCACATTGCCTTTGGATGTATTATTATTCTTTGATTGACATTCTTTGTAACAATTCAAATGTCGTTACACTACTTCATTTTTTCTTAGGGTCCCTTTTAAATCAACCTTAGCAAAAATTATTTCATTATGCCTCCTACAACAAGGATAGGGAATCGAATATTAAGGTTTGATCCTGTGATAGAACAAATCACGGATCTGTTGCTAGAGGAAAACGTCCTAGTATATCATAATGGTGGTAAGGAGAATTCTCCTTGGGTAGATTGTGAACTTAACTCTACCCTAATAAATGACTTATTGTTTCACAATAAACATGAAGTTATTATACGTGTGGTGAAGTTGGGAGCCAAGTTTCCTTCTACAATTAATATCACTCTCCTTGGGATGGTTCAAGGAGAAGAAGAAGAAGAAGAAGAAGAAGTAGAATTCCCACTTCACGACACTAATGAAAATTTGAATCCGGGTCATGCCTCTACTTCTAGCCAACATAATGGTGGATATTGCATCCCCATAGTTATAATTCATCGGAGATAATGATAATCATGAGGACCCTCATACTCAACCTCCCTCGTGTGAAGCTCGTAAAGAGATACCACCTAAGGAGGTGTCCCTAGAAGAACAAATACAAGCCCTCGCTTGCCAATTGGAAAGTTTGGCTTCACACGTTAGCAAGGAATCTACGAAGACATCTAGACAAGAAAAACCTAGAGCTTTGTACTACGAGTCTTTCACTAAAAATCCCAAAACCCCAAACAGAAAAACCTAAAGAGGGTTATAAAAATTTATACACAGATAACCAAGATGATGAAATGAAAAGATATAGGCCTATCCCTTTGACAAACCCACTCTTTGATCAAGAGTTATTGTCTATGAAGAACACCCTCACTGCCTTACAAGAAGGAAAGTTAGGGTCAAATAAGAAGTATCAATTTGAGGAGTTATGTCCATATCCTTTCGATAGGGATATGCTACAAGTTCCTTTCCTAGGCACTTTAATTGTCCAAAATTTAACAAGTACAAGGGTAAGGGTGATCCAAGAGATCACATCAAATACTTCTTCATGGATTTCCAAGAAGTCGCATTCAGTGATAACTATCTTATACACCTCTTCCCGTGGAGTTTAGGGGGACAAGATCTTGAGTGGTTCTTACACATCCCAAAGGGATCCATATCTACATGGCCACAATTAGCATAAAACTTCATGCATCACTTCTCCTTCATCATGGATGATGAAGTTACTTTGATAGATCTATGTAACGCAAAACAACGCAAGAATGAGAACTTCACCAGTTTCTTACAATGATGACAAGGATATCTAGTTGCTTCCCTTGTTCCATGCCGGAGAAACAATTACTTAGCATTTTCGTGCTTAAATTACACCCTGAAATCAATTTCTACTTGAAAATTCATTGTGGTAATACCTTCAAATAAGTCATATAACAAGGTGCCAAAATTGAGAAAACGTTGTTAACAAAAGTGACCAAAAACCTAAAAAAACAAAAGTTTTCTCCCAACAAGAACAAAAATTTCATAGGAGATGGAATTATAGATTCTCGGGTGTAGGCGGTTCAAAATTGTGCTCCCTTGAAACTAAGGGACCTCCAACCCTTGAATAAAAATTTCACACATTTACTCCTCTATCTGACTCCATGTCATCAATACTTAAACAATTAGAGGTAGTTAACATGGTCAAATATCCGAAATAAACCCTTATCTTGAAGATGCACCTAAACCATCTTGGTTTAGAGAAAATGATTATTGCAACTTTCATTGTGTTAAGGGGCACAAAACTGATAAGTGCCTCAAGTTAAAGCACTACATCCAGGACCTCATTGAAAGTGGTGACGTGGAAATGGATTCCATGGCCCTAACAAATCTGTCAATGCTGACATGGGAATTTTTAAAGAACCTTTCCCTAAACATAAAAAAGGGAAAGAGAATTCAGATCAAGGTAAGAATAAGGTCAAAATAAATTATTTCATCATGGAAACACAACATGCTCACCATGTTATCTCTAAGACTCTACCCACTCCCACTTTCATCTCTCAAAATAGTCACTATGATGTCTTGGAGAAATATGAGAAGACCACTGCTAAGATTTCAATCTTAGATCTTCTTAAGATCTCTAATGTACATAAAGACATCCTTTGTAAGACTTTACAAGGGTTAGAAGTGTCAGTTGATATTGACCCCACACGCTTCCAAGAAATGGTAGAACAAATTTCTCTAATGGAATATATAACCTTTAGCCAAGAGGAAATTCCTACAGAAGATCCTTCACACAATTTTCCCTTGCACATAGAGGTTATTTTCAATCATAAAAAGAATAAACAATCATAAAAAGAATAAACATATACTTTTGACGATGGATCGAGGCCTTAACATATGTACCTTGAAGCTAGTTTGGAAATTGGGCCGTACCGAGATATATTTAGAAACAAAATTCATGGCAGTCAACCGACATGAAAACACTTTTGATGGGAGCAGGGACTACTAATCATGATACAAAGTTCCATGTACTCATCTTGGAGTTACCTTAGAACATCCTTCTCAGTTGTTCATGGATTCATGTCATGCATGCCATGAATTCAACGTATCACTAGTGTCTGAAGTTATCCCATGACAGAGAAATTATAACTATTTCGATGGATTCTCAACCTTTTGCTCATTGTAGAGCACTATTAGGTTACTTCCCTAATTATTTTGATTTCCCTTCCATAGAGATGGATTTTCTGCACAATCTGAAGCTCTCACTTGAGGGTTGATCCAACTACCTTGACCCCTAACAACAATGGTGCTTCAACATCAACTTCTCCCTTTTCTACATGGGAGATGAAGACCCATTCAACCAGTTGCAGGGAGTATGATCTTCAATAGGCCTTGTTGATTTCAAACCTTCCTCTATCACCCAAATCATGGGGAAGGTCATGTCATAAGTATCAATGTCCTAGGGATAATTTCCCCTTTGACGCCTTCACTCCTGGTGGTTTTCTAGATGATGAAAAATTGTTATGTAACTCTATGATACCACCTCCCGAGGATGAAATGGCATCATGTTACCAAGATCCTAAGTATGAAATTATGAAAAAAAAATGTACACCATGGGCTACCAAGGGTATGGTTGTGGCACACATGAACAAGGAGTGTGGGAACCTCTTCCAGAACCCCATAGAAAAATGTGCAACTATGGTATTGTTATTCAACCATATGGATCCATTCAACCAGAGTGTTATGCTACTTCCTCTGAATGCAAAGATAGTGAGTTAGGTTATGAAAGTGAAACATATTCATGGTGTACTATTTGCAAAGACCTTGCATTCACTAATATAGTTTATGATACAACTATAATGAATATATCCCTACCTTACTTATCCCCATTCCACAAGTAAACCTCATTTATCCTTCCTTGGTGAATTAGGACCAACAATAACATGTAACGATAGATTACTTTGGTAACAATGAAGCTATTGGCAATTTGATGGGTATACCATACAATATACCTATAGGTGATCATAAAAAAATATTCTCCATCAACTTGGATGCATGTGTGTATTTCGGGGAGGAGGCTGAGTTATGTGGCTATCAAAATAATATAAAAAAGCAAGGGAAAAATTTCTTCAAAAATCCTTGCAAAAAGAACAAGTCCAAGTCTTACAGTGAAAACCTTTTTGAGGCACTGGTAGACAAACAAAAATAAAAATAAATAGACAAATAAATTGACTTATCTAAGGGTGAAAATCTCATTGAGATGCCCTTGGAAGTAGATCTCAATCTCCCTCCTAATCTTATTCGTATGGAAGAAGAATCTAAGCTTCTTGTGGAGGAGACCATTGAGGTCAACATCAACACAGAAGAAGTGCCTCGGATGGTTGAGTTGGTAGCTTCGCTCTCAGCTTAGGAAGAGAAGAAATTTGTCTTTATTTTGCATGAATTCACTATCATATTTATTTTTCCCTACACAAACATGCTAGGATTTGATTTTACATTAGTAGGGCACAATATTATTGTAAACCTAGATGCAAATCCCATTTAGAAAAAAATTAGGAAAATGCATCCTTGGGTGGCCTTGTTGGTTAAGGAGGAGATAGAAAGACTATTGGCAGTAGGATTCATTTGTCTTATTGATTACTCTAAGTGGATATCAAATGTTGTACCTGTAAAAAAGAAGCCCGTGGGTATCAGAATTTGTATAGATTTTAGAGACATCAACAAATTTTGTCCCAAGGATGACTTCCCCCTCCCTAATATCGACATGATTGTTGATTCCATGATTGGTTATGAAATGCTATCACTCATGGGTTTTTGTAGTTATAATCAAATCAATATTGCAGAGGAGGACTAACATAAGACAAATTTCATGAACCTTAGGGAATGTTTTGTTACCAATTCAAGACCTTTGGCCTAAAAATGTAGGTGTAACTTATCAATGGTTATGATTGTCATCTTTCATGATATGATCAATGACATAATGGAAGATTATGTAGATGACATACTGGGAAAGTCCAAAACAAGAGAGGATCATCTAGATATTATGTGGTGCATATTTTAGCATCTAAGGGATTACAAGGTCCATTTAAACCTAAAGAAATGTGTCTTCACATGCTATTAGGGAAACTTATATGTTTTATCATATCACAAAGGGAATAGAAATAGACCCTTCTAAGGTCTCAACCATAATGAAGATGCCTCCTCGTACAAACATCAAACAACTACATAACCTTTGCATGGGAAAATTCAAGTAATCAGGAGATTTATATCCTAGCTTGCAGATAAGTGTCACATATTTACACATCTTCTCAAGAAGCATGTAACCTTTTTGTGGGGTCCAGAACAACAAAAAGCATTTGATTTTCTAAAATAATATATGTCAAGACCCCCTGTGTTAATGCTACCTACTGTAGGTGAACCCCATGTTGTTATATATTTATGCTACCAAATTTATAATTGGAGCACTCTTGGCCCAATATGATAGAGAGTAGAGGAAAGATTTGTGTACTATTTAAGTTGGACATTGTTTGATTATAAGCTCATTTATTTGCAAATCGAAAAGTCTTTCTTGGCCTTAGTTATTGCCTTTCAAAAACTACGTCATTATTTGTTAAACAAAAAGGTCAAGCTTATATCAAAGGTGGGCCCATTTGAAATATCTCTTTTTCAAAGCCAACACTTATAGGACGGATGTTCAATCGATCATCCTACTAAGTGAATTTGACATATAATTTGTTCATTAGAAATCAATCATGGGGTAGGTACTCACGCATCAATTAGTTGAAGCCCCATCTTCCATGACATATAGAATGATATTATGCAAGACTATGTTTATGACATCTTGGGCAAGTCAGTCTTGAGAAAATATCCGGATATCTCGTGGTGTATCTTTCAACATCTACGAGATTATAAGGTCGACTCAACCTAAATAAGTGTGTCTTTGGTGTGTTTTCGGGGAAGCTACTAGGATTAATTATTTTTACAAGAGGAATTGAAGTGGACCCACCTAAGGTTATAACTATCATAGAAATGCCTCCTCATATAAACCTCAATCAGCTACACGGTTTATAATGTAGATTCCAAGTTATCTAGATATTAGTTTCCCAACTCGTAGATAAATTCCATTGATTTAATAATCTTCTTAAGAAAGATGTTCATTTTCACTTTGAGGTCCTGAATTCCAGCAAGTTTTCCTTTCTCAAGGAATATTTGGCTAAACCACCTATTCTTATCTCAACTTTTACCCCAAGTGAACCACTTTTGTTATATATATAAACTACCTAATTTTTATCGATTTATTCTATCTCAATACGATATGAATAAAAATATAAATTCATCTATTAACTTATTCGTACTTTTATATCTTATGGGCTCAACTATCCATAATTTAAAAAGTTGATTGGTCATTATTTTTCATTCAAAAAGTCTGTCACTATCTATTAAACAAAAAAAGATTATATCTAGAGTTGACCTACTTAAGTACCTATTATCTAAACCACAATTTACTAGGAGGATGGCCAATTAGATCATATTGCTTATTGAGTTTGATATTGAGTATGTCAACCAAAAATCAGTCAAAGGGAAAGTACTTGTGGATCAACTAGTTGAAGCCCCTTTTCCGAACCGAACTATTGAGTCTATAACTTTTATATGCTTTTATATTATACATTGAGGAATATACTACATTTAAAATATAATTTTATGGATCATTTACCTTTCATGGCTTAGGAGAAGGATTTGTTTTATCACTCCTTCATGTGATATAATTCCTCAAGATTTCAAACATTGTTTCCTATGTAATAATAATATAGCTAAGTATGAAGCTCTCATTGCATGATTGAACATTTCTATATGGTGGGATATCATAAATTTCAAAGTTATAGGTGATTCTAAAACTAAGAATTAAACAATTGAATGATTAGTATAAGGCCAAGGATGAGAAGATCATCCCTTACATGAAACTAGTTCATATTTTAAAATAATTCTTTCCATAAATCACATTTCAACAGATACCAAGAAGACATAACCACTTGGTGGATGCCATTGATACAATTATATGTTTTCTATGGATTCCACTAGGAAAACAACGATGTGTCATTGTTTTTGGAACATTTAACACTACCTCCATATGACATTCCATAATCTTGCTTGGTATGTGAAGTTCTTACTCCCCTTTCCCCTTGGTACCTTGATATATTTAATTACATACATGATGGAACCTTCGCTCCCAATATTAACCATTGTAAAATATGTAAACTCATCCTATGTATAGCCCATTATACCCTACTTGGGGCACTCTCTATCATTGTAGCTACGATGGGAATTTTTTTGTGTTGTATAAACTCGGAAGAGTCCATATTAGTGGTCAAATAGGTGCACGAATACATCATTGGGGCCCATACATGTGGAATGGTTATTACCAAGAAGTTAATGAGAGTAGGCTATTACTATCATACTATGGAGAATGATGGTTTTTAGTATCTAAATAATTCCTTGCTTTGTCAAAATATGGCAACTTAATAAGGCTATAGCATAATATTTCAAACCCATCACAACACCATTGCCATTATGAATGTGGGGAATTGATCTCATTGGGAAGCTTACACCCACTTTCTTTAATGGCCAAAACCACATCATAACTACCACCGAATATTTTTTGAAATGGGTAGAGGTTTTTTCTCTTACTTATGTCATCGGTGTGAATATTTCAAAATTCATCATGATTCACATTATCTGCCATTATGGAATCACCTCCACCATTGTATATGAAAATCATAAATATTTCAAGAGTACAAAAGTGAATGCATTGTGTTAATGCTTCTAGATCCACCAAAAATGATCAACCCCCTATTACCCTCAAGGTAATGGACAGGAAAAATCCTCAAACAAGACTTTGGTTTTTATCATGGAGAATATGGTTAGCAAAATTGGTCAAAATTGACACTCTCAAATTCGTCCTACCCTCTAGGATTACAAAACATCCATCAATACACTTATAGGCGTAACTCTATATTCCCTTTTTTTTCACAGAGGCCATTTTACCCTTTAGATCAATCCTCCTTCTTTACGCATATCCTTGAGATATTTGCGCACTAGATCACCTTAAAGTGTATCACAACCGAGTGCATATGAGATAGGAGACCTTGTTACTGAAATATACTCAATTCAATGCTACAAAATAACGAGAGAATAATGACAAGTTTGAACCTAACTAGTTAGGACCATATGTTGTGGTGACTAAGTTTGGTTCAAGTGCATATAAAATCACCTATACTAATGGCGATGAACTTTGGAAACCCATTAATGCCATGCATATCAAGTGTTTCTATGCCTAAGCATGAGGACCTATAAAAATTTTAATATAAAAAAATTAAAAATAATAGAAATAAACAAAAAGTAAAGATAAATAAATTTGTCCAAATGTGAAAACCACATAATTTTGGCACTTGGGATAAGTCTTTTAGTGAAAACTAGTTTTCAATGTCATAATAGAGTTGGTTGTTTACAAGCATCTCACACTTGGGGTATAATTGCTTTATCCTAATCTATTTTTTCTTGTTTCAAATATTATTTTGATCATATCCTTTGTGGCCTTGATCCAACTAAATCCTACTCTTTTCTATATGTGAAGAGTTTCACCTTATACATTCCCATCTAATGTTTTGTGGCATCTTTGCATATTCACTTTCTTGTATATATGCAATGAGTTTTTCCCTTGTACATTCCCATCTTACATTGGGGGTCATCTTTACATCTTCACTTTCTTGTATATATGTATGGATTTTTTTCCTTATACAATCTCATCTATTGATAGGGTCATCCACGCTTCTTTGTTTCCCTAAACATATGTGTAGAAAGTGTATAGAAAATAATAAAACATTAAAATAAACTTTCACAAAATTATAAAACATTCAAATAGGATTACCATAATAACCCATAATAGTATAACATTATCTCGTGAAAATAAAAAAATAGTACAAAAATATCCAAAAATGTTCCACGAAAATAGATTAGTGCTTTCTTACTTAGGTGTTTGTTTGTACATAGTTTTGTTGTCTTGTTTGTGCATATAGTGTGTTTTCTAACATGATTTTCTAGGTCATCATGTTCTTTACTTGATTAGATTAGTTATTTCTTTAATTTTTCATTTAGTTCATTATATTAGTTGCGATATAGACCAATCGCGAGTTGAATTATTAGCATCCTATTTCATATGTAAATTATATGCAAGTTAATTCATGTTTTTCATATTGGGTATGTTTTCTGTTTGTTTATCTTTGTACATAGTTATGTTATTGTGATGTTTAACATGTTTATATGTTAGATTTGATTTCATGTTCCTTGTTCTTGTGTTGTGTACTTGTACATTGTTATCATTTCATCATTCACATCCATATAATCACATAATCATGTATAATTAATAAAATGATAATCTACATCATCATAAAGTAAAACCATACATGTATGCTAAGCTAAAATTACATCACATCATATCATCGGGGGATAATTAGGATTATTTTTGTCCCCCTCATCATAAACCATGATAAAAACATGGTTTGACACAATATCTCATAAATAAAAATGTCATATACAGTAATATTCATCACCATAACATGTCAAAACTATCAATTTACATATATAAAAGTGTCTCAAACAATCAAATACAAAACAAGCAACTATGGGCATTAATTAGAAATATGTTCCTTCATCTTAAGGAATGTACAAAAACATACATATAACATCATGTAGTAAATATTCCTTCATCTCAAGGCATATACAAAAGAATACATGTATATAATCCATCCAAAAAAATAATATAGTCAACCTTGACTCTCTCGGTCGCATGGACTACCTAGTCTCGACCGAGGTGGAGTCGAAGCACTTATCTAGTAGATCCAAAAGGTCTATAAGACCTTGTCAATTTGTAACCTATAAGTTGGCTATATGGAACAATAGTTTGAGCCTGCCTGGAACCATAGATTGATATCAATCCCTATAATACTGACCTCACCATAAGCTGCTATAGAATTACATATTATATCCCTGTGTGCAACCACACTGTGGCACAATGAAGAACATTGCACTCTCATGTAATCTTGACCATATCAACATGTAGTTGTGTCCTCGCTACTACCAACTATTTCCTCTCTATCGTGAGTTTATATCTCTTGGTGGTGACCTATTCTACCTTCTTTCATAAAGAAACTCACTCTGCATATCCCTACTCTACTTGTCTCTATAGGGTCTAGACTATAATAAGTGAAACATCACCCTCTATTATCATCATATCTCTTTGAATATGTAAAGTGGCCACCTGGCTGACCTACTATTGGAATGACCTATAACTTTGACACTGGTATCTGTAGTGGTGGACCTTGTACAATAACCACTCTATCCCCATCACCCCATCTACTACTAGAATATCTAGACAACTTATCTAGAACGTTAATTCACTGGAGCTATTATATTATGTTGTGTAGACACTTGCTATATCAATGGCCCATGTGCCACATATAAATGTATCTGCTTTAAATAATAGGGACCTATTGTATCACTTACACATGTGTCTAAGGAGGCACATGTGGTGCCTCTACCCTTGGCTATGCATGTCCCTATCATTATAGTTATCCCAGTTACGGCCATGTACCCATCCCTAGAACCATGCCTCTACTACCTCCACCTCGATCTAGCCCAATCTATCCCTATCCTATAGCTATTGTCCTCTGAGCCCTACTACTACTATTTTTATGGTTGTTGTGATGGCTACATGTGGCATAGTAAGACATCTCAACAATACTATTATGTAGCATGCGGGAAATCCATAGTCATCCCAAGATGACTATCATTGTATGTGTGTCCCAAACCTATAGGACCACACCCCAAAAGATAACCCATGATATTCATGGTTTGATGTGATGTTTGAAATTAAATCTCTTACACTTCATGTATGTACCCTCTCTCATCTCTTGGGACCCCCTTAATCAAGCCAAGTTTGTGTTGCATTCTATTAACTATGTACCACTCTAAAATATGACTACGACTACCTATCAGATAATTCCCCACCTCGACCATGCTCATACCCATTACATCTATGTGCCACTGATATAAATGGTATGACCTCAAGGTAATCATCTATAACTACAAGTCATCAAAACCCCACCTATAGTAGGTGACATCTCCCAAGTGTCTCCGAACATCTACCCCTATAGGCTCCCGACCATGGCACAAGGCTCATCTACCTATATAGCTAATAATATGCCCTACTGACCACTCAAGCGCAATGTGGTCCCATACCCATAACTGCAGCAAGATCACAAGATACAAAATCCCAAGAAAATACCTATTCATCCATGATCGGTACATAACTCTTTCAAACACAAGCTACAAATGTGTACTAGTCTTATTAGGTAGCAAGTAGCTACTAAGAAGATCCATTAAATAAAAAAAGTTCGTGTTATCCCTTGCTCTCAAAGCATCTATACAAATGAACGATCATCCCCTCTTGGGATATGCCCTCTCGGTGGGACTGTCCCCGAGATAAGCTTCTAAATCTGTCGGTGTCATCATTATTCTCAACTACTTTGACCTTGATTGGAACCCAAAATATCTAATACACGTCCTCTAAGGTTACATTCATCTCTCCAGGTTAGAAACCGAACGTGTAGCTCTCACTTTGTGTCGGTGCTCTGCTAAAGTTGTGAGTAGGCCATGATCTACTCTAATATGTGGTAGTTCAAGTAATATAGGACAAAATTATTTCCATGAGTACAAAAATCAAACCCCTCTGCTCGTATTGAGAGAAGGTATTCTCAAAATCCCATGGATGCTTGTGGAACTCTCGATGTCTATGGATCTTCGTCTCTCCTACAAATCACCAAAAACATAAAAATTAACATCTTTTATTCATTTTTCATTTGTTAATCACTTATACATTATTTTAATTTCTTCTACATTTCCCTAACAATTACAAACTTACACTAGCACACCTCTTTCTGCACTAGCACACTTCCAATTAATGATAGTGCATCCCGATTCTACGCTAGCACACTTGTTTTGATGCTAGGGTAACCACTTTAACATTAGCTCCCACTATGCTATACTAGCACACCTAGTGTTACACTAGCACATCAACATGCTAGCACAATCCAAGATGATATTTTCACCCATAATTTAATGCTAGTACATAACATTTATGATATAACACTAGGGTGGAATTCTAAAGAAATGCACGCCCAAAGGTGTTCACTAGTGTTAGAACATGATTTTCTCAAATATAAAATGTAATAAATGTGACAATTTTTTTCAAAAAATATGTTACGTATAAGAACACCTTCCTTTGGAAGCCTCCCATACTCTTGAACATGATTCATGCAATGATTCAAGTGAGGTACGAAAAACCATCTCTCAACACGCAAATAAGGGGTAATAGAAAAAATGGTCGCAAAGGATTTTACCCCTCCCCACCTACTATTTATACCCTCCCAACCTCTTTACTAAATTATTCTTGCTTCACAAGGGTAGGATTACAATTTTTCTGCTATTATCCTCCACCACCTCTTGGCCTTCCATTGCGATCATTTCTAGACAATAAGGTCATTTCTACTAATATTTTCATCTCACTCGGGTATTTTCTTGCTTCCTTATGGCCTTTTCTTCTCACTAGGGCATATCCTTTCTTCCCAGTGAAATTTTGAATGTACCACACACATCTTCATTCCTCTATATCACATTATTTTCACATTCCCAAAAAATTGGTAAAATTAAAATAATCTAAAAAAATCGTAAAATTTTAAAAAATCCAAAAATTGGTAAACATCATGTTTCAACTTCCAAATCATTAATAGAAAAAATCCTTCAAACATCCAATATTATCCTATAAAACATATTTATTTGGTCCTCTCATGTTCTTGCACATGAAATGCTTTGATCATTTTGATGTTTCCTCATTAACAAAGGTTGTTTTCTTGCTATGTATTTATCCCCTTACACATCCAATTTTTGGGGCCATTTCATAGTGCATGATTACTTTTTCGTTATATTTATATGTCCTCCATTTATTCATATTTTAGTTATCCTTTCTCAAGGTGTCATTTTTAACCCTTTTCGTATAATTGAAACACGTGGGAATCAAATTTAGATAACAAAAACCTCAAGACAACTGTTTATCTTGAACATTGTTTGTTTGTGCTTGTTTTTGTTTGTCTTCTTTTTTACTTTCTCATAATGAATTTCTTCATGTATTTTCTTTGGTTCAGTCCTTTAAGTAATGAAAAATATTCATATTATGGTTTTTCATGTCATTTTACACTTTTGTTGCATGTTTATATCAAATAAAATTTTTCTCTTGTCTTTATATGGTTCATTGATTATAATGCAATAAGATGATAAAAAGTTACTCCTAAGCTAGTTGGTTTTCTTTTAATCTCCATGTGACGATCTTATAATACTCACTGTATTATGGTTTCATTCTATGTAACTATCTAAAAATCATTTTCCACATTTTATCGATTATAACAATGGTCAACAAGGCTCGAGTTAGAATCCCTTTGATTGTAATCGAAATTTCTACCACAACACCTAGGGTAATAGGGATTATATTTATCCCCCTCCCCCTTGTTTGTTCCGTCCTTTAAACATATGGTTCCTTTTCCAATCAAGCCAATAAAACACTATCCTACCAAGCGTGTTTTGAATCTTCTTTTTGATCGTCTATCGACCTCTTCTATTACCCCATCGACACTCGAGGGGGAATCCTTCATTCTAATAAAAAAATTCTACTTCTTCAAAATTTAAATGTCTTTTATTTTATACTATCTTTGAAGTGACATATCTTTTGTTACACCACACCAAAGAGGGAAAATGTAAACACCTAAATCTGAATATACAATTTTAATACTAAAAATTCACTAATTATCATCTTTCTTTTCATGTGATTATAATTAGTGAATTTACACTAATTAGCTTACATTCCCCTTCATTTTGGTCAATTAATGACACTTCGTTAATTAAATATCCTCTCCTTCATTCTAAATGCAAATTAATGGCACTTCATTAGTTATAATCCTCTTTCCATTAATTAACTACTTATTAGTTAATTAATCCTTTTTAATATTGTATTTCTTCAATAAACCTTCTTATTGGTAAAATCACCCTTTCAAATCCTCAAAATTCTATCAATTTCCTCCTAAATCATGGCCAAATTTCTTTTTAACCTTATCGTGGTCTATTAGTTAATCCTAGTTGATCAATTAAAATCATCTCCAACTCCTATGAATTTCTAATTACTAATTAATTCCTTCTAATCATTCTTATCCCTTTATAATTCTACATTAATTTTGTGCCACATTCTCTAGCTTTCTACCTTCTCCCAAATTGGAAAGCTATATAAAACACCTAGTACCTCCTTCACACCTTAAACCAATGTTTGAATTTTACACTATATGAGCATTTCTACCACTAAAATTCTCATTGATATAGCATCCGTTCTCACTTCTTGCAAAGAGTAGTAAAGGAAGATAAAAAATGACCATTAAGCCATATTGGTGAGATCCTTTCCTCTACATGGACAAAGCCTTATTTTGATTGCATCATAGTCATGATTTGTTAATAAAGGAGCAATTACAATTTAGAAATGTCATCCAAAATAAAAAGGGATGGCTTAGTGTTTCAAAGTTTCATTTGGATGCATTTTTAAAAAATTTCCCATACATAGCTTTATCATGAAGTTTATGTTGAAACTAGGTTAGCTATATGAAATTCTTGGTGTTAGTTTCTAGTTATTAACTTAGCCTACTTTTACATGCATACACTCTCCATTAGGTGTGCGAGAAAAAAATTAGACAACTTCATCTTTAGATGGTTTAGTTGGTGCTTGATCATATTATGGGTTTGTATCCTCCTCATGGAGTGGGTTCTTCACCAAATTAGGGATTTGTGTTCCTTATAGGGTTGGTGATGTACTAAAGTATGGCTTGGTGCTCTTTGTTAAGTTATTGCTTAAATAAATCTCTTTTCTCTATATAATATAAATAGATTTTTAGTGGTTTTTTCCCATAAGTGTTTTCCACTTACATCTTTTGTCTACGTGTCCTCTCTCTCACTTGTTTATGTTATTTGAATGTATTTTGCACACCTAATAAGATCACTTTTAATGTAGATGAATGAATGGATGTTAATTGATGCTGTAATTAATGGAAAATGAAATATTAAATTTGTAGGAATGAATCACCCCCTCAGTCCTTTATTCTTCCAAAATTTGGTATTAGAGAAATTCCATTAGAATAAAGTTTGATCACTTGAAGGATATCCTCTTGGAGCACAAATAATGGGTAATTATTCAGATTTTGAGGCTACATTAAGGATGAAATGTGAAGTTCGAGTCTATGATTAATAGTATACAAGATAAGATCAAGTGCACAGAGTTATAACTTGGTCAAGCCATCGAGGGTTTGGAATCCCAAGTGGAGAGTGTTTCTAAGGCCCTAAAATTCAAACAAGAAGTTGGTTCCAGGTATGGAGAGAAATTAAAAAATGCTAAAATATAGTTTGGAGAGTGCATCAAGTAGGTTGATGATGTATGATAAGTTAGAAAAGGTTATTATAGCTCTTCATGGGATTTTAGATAGAAAAAGAGATCAAATGATATGACATGCCTAGGTTTCAAGGGAGATAAAAAAGAGAATGATGGTGAAGCTAGTCCAAGGTCTCAAGCAAGCAGGAGGGTGACAAAGAAAACTAATTTGAGAAGGTCTTACTTTGTTAGAAAACCCAATGTTATGAATTTTGATTCTTATTTGAATGGATATTTCTACTCTTCTAAGTATTTTGGTCAGAGGTCTAGATATTTTGAAAAAGGTCTTCTATAAATGATGTAAGCTTCATCAAAGGTGATTTTTTCATTTTGTGAGTATGGCCATAGGGCCAAGGATTGTGGCCGTAGTACGAGTATATATGAGCCAGGAGGAAATAATAATGGTATTATTTGCCAAAATGTCAAAATAAATGTCATAATGTAAGGTATTACCATGAAATTGAAGCTTTAGGGTATACTAGTAGGTTTCAAGAATCCAAAAGTTAAGAGAATAAATATTTCGATAGGAAAACTAGTCCTAAGAATGATGATGAGATAGTCAGGTCTTCTTCTATGGCTAAGAAGGATGCGGTTCAATCCAAAGAGGTCAAGAAAACTAATTCTTAGTCTGAAATGCACATCATGAATCCTAATCCATTGAATTTTTACGTGGTTCTAGTGCCATCAAGATGGAAGAGAAGTATCTCAAGCCTAGTTTGGAGAAAAAATGTATTCTTGAAATGGTTGAACATGATATGTGTCTTACTACTTCACTACATGAGAAGTTGAAGAATATAGGAGTGTTAGAAACTTAAAGGGTTATAAGGTATGAGATTTGATCTATCCATGATTTTTGTGTTGTTGTCTCTTGTAGGTGTCTTAGTTTGTCATTATGGGTTTGAGTATTCTAGGTGTGAGATTTATGATTATTTTTCTATGTATGATGTCTTGTCTGTTAATTTGTTTCCAAAGTTGAAGATAGGATGGTTGAGAAAAGTATTGTCATCTAGGAGTGACTCTTAGTTTGTGAAGCAAGTCATTACAGTAGTCTATGTAATTGTTTTGAGTTTCTTGACAAGATATGTGTGAGTATCTGTTTCTTTCTCTATTAATATTTCTTAAGTCTATATGTATTTTTGTATATCATCAATTCAAAAGGCCATGAGTCCATGAATGTGAAATTTATCTGTAATTAATAAATAATCTAATCATGTTAATGTTTAATTTTCATGAGAAAATAATCTATGTCATGTTCAAAGGATATCTCATTTTGACATGTACCATTCTTGGAAGTCCTCAAAGTTGGATCAAGTTATGATTTATTCTAATGGGAGTAAAGTCTAAAGTGGGTTCTAGTTATATATAGTTCACATTATTTTGATTTATAGTTGTGAAAAATGTGAAAAATTTCTCATCCATGAAAAGCTATGATGGTTCTATTGGTTTGAGTATGAGTCTTACCAATAGAACCATCATAAACTTTTATCATGAAAAAAACCACGAGTTTAGTGTTTCATCATTCAAAAGAGTGTGATAACTCATGAGATATATCTACTACGTTAATATATGGTTTAATGGTTTGTAAAATTATTGTCATAAGGTGTATTGAGAAGTTATTTCTCTTAGTTTTGAAAATTCCTATAAGTGAAATATGTTTACAAGGTTGTCATTTTTCATTTGTGTCAAGATAAATTATTGTCTAAGGTCTCCAATATTGAGTCATCCTGACTTAGAAGCATCTGATTCATGTATCTTAGTATGAAGTCATCCTTAGTAATTTGTTCCAAGGTCTAGATATTAGTAGTATAAATCATGGTGGTTATTCAAAAGGTTCCTTTATACCTCAATGGTCATGATGTGCTTCAAAAGTATCAATAAGTCTGTGTTTTCATCAAGGGTTTCTTGTTTTCTTTATGTATCTAAATGTTGAAGTCATCAAAATCCCTCAAGTCTTAAAACATTTTGTCTAATTCCTATGAAAAGAAGATCATGTTGTCAATGTTGTCTATGAAGGTTGTAAGAAGGTATACCATAAAAATTGCAAGACTTGTCACCATCTTGTTAGAGGTTATTTGAATTCAAAGGATGGATAGATTCATGAAGAATTAAAAGTAGAAAACAGAGATATAGTGATGGAGGTCAAGACTTCAATGCATTTAAGTATCAAAATGATAACCTATAGAATTGTAACAGGTTGTTGAGATAGGGGAGCTTGTTTTGATGGATTTGTGTTATCTTGAAAAAGTATGAAAGTTCATTTGTAGAAGATTCTAGTTTTCTCAAAGGTAGGAGTGTGTTTTCTCCAAAAATCTTCATGTTAAAATATTTTTAGGTATCAAGGTAATCTACTGGTCTTACGGGTCTTCTAGAGGTAGGGGAGTAGGTACAGAGTTCAATTTGACTAGAAGAAGCATAAAGTTTGTGTGGAAGCTTCATTTCATAGGTAGAGAGAGCTTGAGCTTCCTTTTGAAGTTTTCCTTGATCAAGTGTATGTATTAATGTTCTATGATTGAAAAATAAAAGGTAAGTAAGGACTCCATGTTTTAAAATACTTTGAAACCATGAAATGTGATATATATATATATATATATATATATATATATATATATATATATATCAAGATTCTATGCAAGTATATGTGTGACTTCCTAAAAGGATAAAAATATTTAGAAGATGAGTATGACTATCAAGTAGATATAATTGAATGTTTTCGAGGTGGAAGAGATTTAAAAATCCTATATAATTATCTACATTTTTGAAAGGAATTATGTTACCTATTAAAACTTTTACGTGCCTCTAGTTATTGAAGTTCTCAAAGTTTCCAAAATGTAAAGTTATGTTTGACATGGACAATGTATTATCATTAAGATCTACATGTGAAAATAGATTTTACATGAAGATGAAGTTAATAACTTATGTTAAAAAAGAGATTTAAAACATCTGAGGACTGGTATAAAGAGGAATCAATGGACATAATATGTCAATAATTTTTCATGCATAATGTAGTGAATAAAATAAGATTTGAAGATTGTCAAGGTAAGGTGTAATCTTATATATCAATAATGTTTCTTTAAGGCCTATAATGATATTTCAAAATAGGTGTGAGGATGCACATTGAAGTCTTGAAGGTATGTGTCTAAAATTTAAAAATATTCAAGAAACTTGAAGCAAATAGGGGCTAAGTCCAAAATATGAGTTTGAGCAGTGATTCGGGCTTAGAGATACCTAAGTACTATGAGAAGGTTTTCCTTCACTTATAAGGGTTAGAACAAGGAATAAGATATGATATTAATGTGATTCTTGATTAAATAAGTCTGTACAAGGTATTGAAAATTTGTGCATTCATTTGAGTGATGTGTAAAGGGTGAGTTAGTTATAAAATGCATTTTGAATGAATTTTTGTCTTCACGAGGCAACATTGATTTTCAATAAGGAGAAAAGAGAGTGCTACGAGGTTTTATATGACTGTCGGACCAAGGGACATTACTTCTTGACTTGAACTAGGTAAAAGGTGTCTAAGTGACCTAAAAAGGCAATATGAAGAATGGTGTGTAGTTCTACTTCAAAATGAGTATGTGGTTGACACTTGAAGGTATTAACTTATGCATGTAAATAAGATAAAGGATGTTGAATATGACTTCAGGACAAAGGTACTATGTTTGAGTTATTTCCATAAAAAAATTCAAGGCAATAATATCAATTTATGCATTTATTACTAGAAAAAGACATTATGGATCCAAGGGATATATTGGAGAGTGTTTTGTATGTTTAGGTTGAGTATATAACTTGGAGAACTTTCACTAAAATAGAATGAGCAGTAAGACTTAGGAATTTCGACCTAAAGATGGTTAAGACAATATTAAAGGAAAGTTTTTATGCTCTAAAGCATGGCACAATCCTACAAAGTTATGTCAAGCTTGAATTAAGGCAAAAATTGAGGTTATTAGTTGAGGGTGACCTAGTTTGAGGCTTATATGTGGTCCATGGATAAGTTTTCTATGGTTAAAGACAATAAAAACATTCATTTTAAGGGGGAGACAACGTGTCGAAGAAAATTTGCCATTTTTGCATTCTTTCCATTCTGTTATGTTCTATGTTGTCATTTTCCATGTATATTCATCATTTTATCCTTTTTCATAGATGTAAAATGGGGAGAGAAGCATCATAAACATGGAAGATATATCTAGTAGGTTGTTTGATCATGTTGGTGCCAACAATGTTTCAAGGTGGTTGCCATCAATCACAAAGGGGGAGATTTTTTCCATTGGCTATTAGTGTTGTCATTGATGTCAAGTCCATTTATGGAAAATGGTGTCATGAGGTCATGTGAGTCTCCATGAGGTGTCATTAAATGTCTAACATGTAGGTTGATTAATAGTGATTGAATTTGGTGAAGTCCTATAAAGTCCCAATGCATGGCTTAGCTTGAATGTTTTGGCGTAGAAGCTAGTTAACATGATGAGATACATGTTCATCACAAGTTCAATCTTTTGGTTTGATGGAAAATTGTACATGGTATCGAAGCAGTGATTAATTAAGAGCATCGATCTAGAGTAATCTTGGATGGGTGAGATTTCGAGAAAGTCCCAGTGTCATTGCTTGTAATGTTGTTGACCTAATTGGGTGTATATGTGGTAGGCCTAGAGCTCACATGGTTGCATCCGATTCCATTGTGTGGGGGTGTTTTTCATAGCATATGGTTAACATGATGAGATACCTCTCCACCACAATTTTGAGCTTTTGTGTGACGAAAAATTGAATAGTATGGTCATAATTTGATTCCTACTAAGGTGGTTGAAGGTTTTCATGAGGTGAAAAATGGTTAGTATGATATGTTATAGGTGTATATTAGTATGTATAAGGTGAACATGGTTAATGCATGAGGTCAATATGGTGAGTGTATGATGTGTCATAGTTAATTTAGGCCATTACGGGACTATTCCTAGCCCTAGAACATGTAGTATTATATGGAGGTATGAGTTTGAGAGTTGATAAATATTGTCAAAGTGTGGTAGAAACATTATAGTAGTGTACATGATGTCTATGATTTGTTTTAGGTCAGTTATTTGAGGTAAAACACATGTTTAAGGTCCATAGGAAGTAAGAAAGTGGAAACAAGTAAGAAGGCATGGGTAACTACGATTGGTGGAGAGTTTTAGACATATTTGGGATAAATTGTGAGTATTTATAGTTATAGGATGTTTTTATGATTCTTCATGACAAGATTCAAGTCATTTTGAAGAATTATTTGCAAGATATGTCATTTTCGGTGAAATGAGGGATCCTAAAGTGTGTTTCTAACGAAAAAAATGAACCTTATGATACTCTTTGTGGACTGTTTACTTTGCATGGGTATGTGGTTGCATCTATTTCCATTGTGTGGGGTATTTTGGCATACCCACTAGTTAACATGATGAAATCCCTCTCCACCACAAGTTTGATCTTTTGGTTTGACAGAAAATCATATAGTATGGTCCTAGTATGATTCCTACTAAGGTAGTTGAAGGTTTTCATGAGGTAAAATATAGCTAGTATGATATGTTATAGGTATCTATGAGTATTCATGAGTTCAACATGGTCAATGCATGAGGTCAATATGGTGAGTGTATGAGGTGTCATAGTTAAGTCAGGCCATTCCAGAACTTTTCTTAGCCCTAGAACAAGCAATATTATATGGAGGTATGAGTTTAAGAGCTAATAAGTATTGTTAGAGCGTGGTAGAAACATGGGAGTAGTTTACATGATGTTAATAATTTGTTGTAGGTCAATTATCTTAGGTAGAACGCATGTTTGAGGTCCTTAAGAAGCAAGAAAGTGGAAAGAAGTAGGAAGGAAAGGGTAAATGATATTTGTTAGAGAGTTTCATACCTATTTGGGATAAATCTTGAGTATTTATAGTTATAGGATGTTTTCATGATACTTCAAAACAAGATTCAATTCATTTTGAAGAAGTAATTGCAAGATATGTCATTTTTGGTGAAACTGGGTATCCTAGAGTGTGTTTTGAAAGAAAAAAGGAACCTTTTGAAGCTCTTTGTGGACTTTTTACTTTGCATGGGGACCAGATATATTTGGAATAGCATTTTGGTTTATTTATTATGGTTACATAAAAATTGAGGTGGTTTTCATCGTATAGTTTTTATGAACGATCGTTAAGAAGATAAGTTTCTTTGAAACCCAAGCTAAACCCTAGATAAAAGTGAATTGGAGGAAATCAATCATATTAGGCATATTTTTAATGGTTTTACAAATGTGATTATTAGAGTTATTAGAGTACTCCTCCATATTTCCATAAATGTATAATAGAGCATGGGACTATATGTGGGCCCCACCCTTCGATAATTCATGTTTCTTAAGATGTTTAGTTTCTGGAGAAATTTCCTTAAGAAGGTAAGAAATAAATTGAAAGTTTTTTTTATCGCTGAAGTTCTAATAAATTTATATAAAATTTTAAGATCATGGTTGAGGTTAAAAATGGAAAAGTGTGCCCTATTTATGGAATAATTTTTGGGGCGGTTTGTAGTAAAAGTGGAATCACAAGAGCTACAGGAGGATTTAGAACATTATTCATGTTTATTTTATTAAGGATAAATAGTTTTGAAGGGACTATACCCTGTGTACAAAAAGGCTCAAAAAGCCAGATAGCAACAAGGGAAAACTAAACCCAGAAAGGCTATACGCCTTAAACAAGGAGGCTCAATAGCCAAATACAAGAGTATAAAGAGAACAAAAAGATCAAACCAGCAAGTGATCTGACGAAGAGCATAAGGGCCAAAATATAGCAAAAGGGGATCCACAATGTAGGCATCCCAGTGAAAGGACAACTACAAAACCACCAACAAAAACATCAACTTAGCATTTATCATGTTGAGTTGTGATGCTAGTTAATATTAATTTCCAATGTTATATCAAATTTTTATTTTAGATAAGGTATTAAGAAGTTATGACCTGATCTTTGAAGGTCAAATATGAAGGATGCTTAGGTAAGCATGGTGTTGAGTAGCTTCAAGCATGAGCTAAGTGATTTTTTTTTAGATTCTTCATGATGGTTGAAGGTTTATGAGTTCTTTAAAAATATTATTAAGGATGTTAAATGTTTTATTTAAGATTAGAAGTGTGGTTGGAGGTGATGGAGCAAGTTGACCTCAATACTAGTTCTTGAGTCGTAGAAGGCTAATGGAGTAGTTTCGAGATGTGCCTAGTTAAAAGCCTTCCAATTAGATTTGGAAGGAAATGTAAAATGTTATGGGAATAATATTTATAGGATTTGTAATGGTGTATAGTATTTATCTTGAATATTATATTTGATGGGTCATCTAGCTTAGTTTGTAAAGAATAAGGTTTCTTATTTTCAGGGACATGATTTGCTTAGAATGGGAAGATTGACATGAGGAGGATTTTTTTGGATTAGTTTATGCTTAGAATAATTTTGAGAGTGAATAGGGATGACCTATGATCCTAGTGAAGGGATTTTTACGTCTTGAAAATGGCACCAAGGGTGTAAATTGATTGAGTTATTAAAATGGATTTCTCCGAAGTTTAGTTTAGTGAAGAAGAATGTTGGTGAGGTTTGGACATATGGATATTTCATGAGCTCTAGTAAGAATATATGTGATATATAAGTTAGGGGTTCCATATATTGGTTACACTCCATATTTTATATGTTCTTGAGTGTTCTTAAGGCCCAAAGGTGAAGATGGAGTCCTACAATGATGTTTTCATAAGTATATGAGTTGTTTTGGTTATGTTATGAAGAATATAATTTGTGTAAGATAATGTATGACTAAGGATGGTTTTTAATTCACATTTTTATTTTTGGTCAATTTGGGAGCTTTAGTAATCATGGTTATGGTGTATTTGATTTTTGGTAATCTACATGACGGGGTTTTTAGTCCATTTGAGATTGTTTAGTGTATTTGAGAATGGCCAACCTATATGGGTATATTATAATTTTTTAAAGATGTATTGGTTTAAATAAATGTTTATGACCTACCTCCTTTATGTTTATGAGATAGAATGCATATAAAAGTGAATTTTGAAATCAAATTTGCACTAGTTAGAGAAGAGGGGGAAATGCAACATGCTTGAGTGTGAAGGAGCTTCAAAGTATTACATTCAAAGTTGATAATGTTGGAAAAATATGAGGAAGGTTTGAGGATATTTGTGAAAGTTTTTAAATGCATATCAATTCCTGAAAATCCAAGTTTGAGTGAGTTTAAGGAGCGAGGGTTTAAAGAAGGTTTA
The DNA here is from genome assembly GCA_018340775.1 of Taxus wallichiana var. yunnanensis. Taxonomy (NCBI): domain Eukaryota; kingdom Viridiplantae; phylum Streptophyta; class Pinopsida; order Cupressales; family Taxaceae; genus Taxus; species Taxus wallichiana. Next base: position 848,305,152 of record CM031235.1, read on the forward strand.
CGAGTTGAATTTGTGATCTCCATCGAGTTGTGGAAGTAAAAAAATTTAGATATATTCATCTTCATATGGTTGAGTTTTCTATTGATCATATTAGGGGTCTTAGCCTACTTTTGGAGTTGGTGCTTCACTAAATTAGGGGTTGTTGCTCCACAAACTAGGGTTTGGTGCTCTTTGTGAAGTTGGTGCTTCATTAAATCTGTTTTCTTTGTGTAATATAATCATATTTTAAATGGTTTTCTTCCCCATGAGGGTTTACAAGTTACATCTTGTTTTTATGTGTTCTTTCTAATTTTTTATGTTTTTAAAATGTATTTGTACACCTAATAAGCTCACATTGCATGTATATGAATGAATGGATGTTACAACTAATAGAAAATGAAATATAAAATTTGTAGGAATGATTCACTCACCATGTTAATCCACTTTGATTCCAATAGGATTAACTCTTAACAAATTTGATATCCTACGAGCCATATTCTCTAAGTTATTCGACACTATATTTCTCTTAAAGGAATGTGGAGTTGAGGAAAATGATGCCTAGTATATATTGTCGATTATTTTTGAGTTACATCCTAAATAATTTGTGTTGGAATCAAAATGGACTGAGAGGGTGGCATTGAATAATTCCTACAAATTTATTATGTCATTAGCCATTAATTTCAGCAACCATTAACATTCATCCATTCACATACATTCAACCATTTCTTATTTATTGTGCACAATACATTCAAATAATCATAACACATAGACATAAGTTATAAGTGGGAAACATTAATGGTAAATAAAAATGACTGAAAATGTACTTATTTTACACAAAGAAAAGAAATTTAGTTGATCAAAAACTTCATAAAGAGCACCAACCCCTAGTTTAGTAGAGCACGATGCATATAAGGAGTACTGACCCATAATTTAGTGAAGCACCCACTCTACAGAGAAGAATACACCCTCAAATTATGACCAATCACCGACTTAGCCACCTAATGATGATAATCTCTACAAGGATGGTTTTTAATTCACATTTTTATTTTTGGTCAATTTGGGAGCTTTAGTAATCATGGTTATGGTGTATTTGATTTTTGGCAATCTACATGATGGGGTTTTTAGTCCATTTGAGATTGTTTAGTGTATTTGAGAATGGCCAACCTATATGGGTATATTATAATTTTTTTAAAGATGTATTGGTTTAAATAAATGTTTATGACCTACCTCCTTTATGTTTATGAGATAGAATGCATATAAAAGTGAATTTTGAAATCAAATTTGCACTAGTTAGAGAAGAGGGGGAAATGCAACATGCTTGAGTGTGAAGGAGCTTCAAAGTATTACATTCAAAGTTGATAATGTTGGAAAAATATGAGGAAGGTTTGAGGATATTTGTGAAAGTTTTTAAATGCATATCAATTCCTGAAAATCCAAGTTTGAGTGAGTTTAAGGAACGAGGGTTTAAAGAAGGTTTCGAGTTGAATTTGTGATCTCCATCAGTTGTGGAAGTAAAAAAATTTAGATATATTCATCTTCATATGGTTGAGTTTTTATTGATCATATTAGGGGTCTTAGCCTACTTTTTGGAGTTGGTGCTTCACTAAATTAGGGGTTGTTGGTCCACAAAACTAGGGTTTGGTGCTCTTTGTGAAGTTGGTGCTTCATTAAATCTGTTTTCTTTGTGTAATATAATCATATTTTAAATGGTTTTCTTCCCCATGAGGGTTTACAAGTTACATCTTGTTTTTATGTGTTCTTTCTCATTTTTTTATGTTTTTAAAATGTATTGTGTACACCTAATAAGCTCACATTGCATGTATATGAATAAATGGATGTTACAACTAATAGAAAATGAAATATAAAATTTGTAGGAATGATTCACTCACCATGTTAATCCACTTTGATTCCAATAGGATTAACTCTTAACAAATTTGATATCCTACGAGCCATATTCTCTAAGTTATTCCACACTATATTTCTCTTAAAGGAATGTGGAGTTGAGGAAAATGATGCCTAGTATATATTGTCGATTATTTTTGAGTTACATCCTAAATAATTTGTGTTGGAATCAAAATGGAGTGAGAGGGTGGCATTGAATCATTCCTACAAATTTATTATGTCATTAGCCATTAATTTCAGCAACCATTAACATTCATCCATTCACATACATTCAACCATTTCTTATTTATTGTGCACAATACATTCAAATAATCATAACACATAGACATAAGTTATAAGTGGGAAACATTAATGGTAAATAAAAATGACTAAAAATGTACTTATTTTACACAAAGAAAAGAAATTTAGTTGATCAAAAACTTCATAAAGAGCACCAACCCCTAGTTTAGTAGAGCACGATGCATATAAGGAGTACCAACCCATAATTTATTGAAGCACCCACTCTACTGAGAGAGAATACACCCTCAAATTATGACCAATCACCGACTTAGCCACCTAATGATGATAATCTCTACAAGGATGGTTTTTAATTCACATTTTTATTTTGGTCAATTTGGGAGCTTTAGTAATCATGGTTATGGTGTATTTGATTTTGGCAATCTACATGATGGGGTTTTTAGTCCATTTGAGATTGTTTAGTGTATTTGAGAATGGCCAACCTATATGGGTATATTATAATTTTTTAAAGATGTATTGGTTTAAATAAAGGTTTATGACCTACCTCCTTTATGTTTATGAGATAGAATGCATATAAAAGTGAATTTTGAAATCAAATTTGCACTAGTTAGAGAAGAGGGGAAATGCAACATGCTTCAGAGTGTGAAGGAGCTTCAAAGTCTTACATTCAAAGTTGATAATGTTGGAAAAATATGAGGAAGGTTTGAGGATATTTGTGAAAGTTTTTAAATGCATATCAATTCCTGAAAATCCAAGTTTGAGTGAGTTTAAGGAATGAGGGTTTAAAGAAGGTTTCGAGTTGAATTTGTGATCTCCATCGGTTGTGGAAGTAAAAAAATTAGATATATTCATCTTCATATGGTTGAGTTTTTATTGATCATATTAGGGGTCTTAGCCTACTTTTGGAGTTGGTGCTTCACTAAATTAGGGGTTGTTGCTCCACAAAACTAGGGTTTGGTGCTCTTTGTGAGTTGGTGCTTCATTAAATCTGTTTTCTTTGTGTAATATAATCATATTTTAAATGGTTTTCTTCCCCATGAGGGTTTACAAGTTACATCTTGTTTTTATGTGTTCTTTCTCATTTTTTTATGTTTTTAAAATGTATTGTGTACACCTAATAAGCTCACATTGCATGTATATGAATGAATGGATGTTACAACTAATGGAAAATGAAATATAAAATTTGTAGGAATGATTCACTCACCATGTTAATCCACTTTGATTCCAATAGGATTAACTCTTAACAAATTTGATATCCTACGAGCCATATTCTCTAAGTTATTCCACACTATATTTATCTTAAAGGAATGTGGAGTTGAGGAAAATGATGCCTAGTATATATTGTCGATTATTTTTGAGTTACATCCTAAATAATTTGTGTTGGAATCAAAATGGACTGAGAGGGTGGCATTGAATCATTCCTACAAATTTATTATGTCATTAGCCATTAATTTCAGCAACCATTAACATTCATCCATTCACATACATTCAACCATTTCTTATTTATTGTGCACAATACATTCAAATAATCATAACACATAGACATAAGTTATAAGTGGGAAACATTAATGGTAAATAAAAATAACTGAAAATGTACTTATTTTACACAAAGAAAAGAAATTTAGTTGATCAAAAACGTCATAAAGAGCACCAACCCTAGTTTAGTAGAGCATGATGCATATAAGGAGTACCAACCCATAATTTAGTGAAGCACCCACTCTATAGAGAGAATACACCCTCAAATTATGACCAATCACCGACTTAGCCACCTAATGATGATAATCTCTACAAGGATGGTTTTTAATTCACATTTTTATTTTTGGTCAATTTGGGAGCTTTAGTAATCATGGTTATGGTGTATTTGATTTTTGGCAATCTACATGATGGGGTTTTTAGTCCATTTGAGATTGTTTAGTGTATTTGAGAATGGCTAACCTATATGGGTATATTATAATTTTTTAAAGATGTATTGGTTTAAATAAAGGTTTATGACCTACCGCCTTTATGTTTATGAGATAGAATGCATATAAAAGTGAATTTTGAAATCAAATTTGCACTAGTTAGAGAAGAGGGGGAAATGCAACATGCTTCAGAGTGTGAAGGAGCTTCAAAGTCTTACATTCAAAGTTGATAATGTTGGAAAAATATGAGGAAGGTTTGAGGATATTTGTGAAAGTTTTTAAATGCATATCAATTCCTGAAAATCCAAGTTTGAGTGAGTTTAAGGAATGAGGGTTTAAAGAAGGTTTCTGAGTTGAATTTGTGATCTCCATTAGTTGTGGAAGTAAAAAAAAATTAGATATATTCATCTTCATATGGTTGAGTTTTTTATTGATCATATTAGGGGGTCTTAGCCTACTTTTGGAGTTGGTGCTTCACTAAATTAGGGGTTGTTGCTCCACAAAACTAGGGTTTGGTGCTCTTTGTGAAGTTGGTGCTTCATTAAATCTGTTTTCTTTGTGTAATATAATCATATTTTAAATGGTTTTTCTTCCCCATGAGGGTTTACAAGTTACATCTTGTTTTTATGTGTTCTTTCTCATTTTTTTATGTTTTTAAAATGTATTGTGTACACCTAATAAGCTCACATTGCATGTATATGAATGAATGGATGTTACAACTAATGGAAAATGAAATATAAAATTTGTAGGAATGATTCACTCACCATGTTAATCCACTTTGATTCCAATAGGATTAACTCTTAACAAATTTGATATCCTACTTGAGCCATATTCTCTAAGTTATTCCACACTATATTTCTCTTAAAGGAATGTGGAGTTGAGGAAAATGATGCCTAGTATATATTGTCGATTATTTTTGAGTTACATCCTAAATAATTTGTGTTGGAATCAAAATGGACTGAGAGGGTGGCATTGAATCATTCCTACAAATTTATTATGTCATTGGCCATTAATTTCAGCAACCATTAACATTCATCCATTCACATACATTCAACCATTTCTTATTTATTGTGCACAATACATTCAAATAATCATAACACATAGACATAAGTTATAAGTGGGAAACATTAATGGTAAATAAAAATGACTGAAAATGTACTTATTTTACACAAAGAAAAGAAATTTAGTTGATCAAAAACTTCATAAAGAGCACCAACCCCTAGTTTAGTAGAGCACGATGCATATAAGGAGTACCAACCCATAATTTAGTGAAGCACCCACTCTACAGAGAGAATATACCCTCAAATTATGACCAATCACCGACTTAGCCACCTAATGATGATAATCTCTACAAGGATGGTTTTAATTCACATTTTTATCTTTGGTCAATTTGGGAGCTTTAGTAATCATGGTTATGGTGTATTTGATTTTTGGCAATCTACATGATGGGGTTTTTAGTCCATTTGAGATTGTTTAGTGTATTTGAGAATGGCCAACCTATATGGGTATATTATAATTTTTTAAAGATGTATTGGTTTAAATAAAGGTTTATGACCTACCTCCTTTATGTTTATGAGATAGAATGCATATAAAAGTGAATTTTGAAATCAAATTTGCACTAGTTAGAGAAGATGGGGAAATGCAACATGCTTGAGTGTGAAGGAGCTTCAAAGTCTTACATTCAAAGTTGATAATGTTGGAAAAATATGAGGAAGGTTTGAGGATATTTGTGAAAGTTTTTAAATGCATATCAATTCCTGAAAATCCAAGTTTGAGTGAGTTTAAGAAATGAGGGTTTAAAGAAGGTTTCGAGTTGAATTTGTGATCTCCATGAGTTGTGGAAGTAAAAAGAATTAGATATATTCATCTTCATATGGTTGAGTTTTTATTGATCATATTAGGGGTCTTAGCCTACTTTTTGGAGTTGGTGCTTCACTAAATTAGGGGTTGTTGCTCCACAAAACTAGGGTTTGGTGCTCTTTGTGAAGTTGGTGCTTCATTAAATCTGTTTTCTTTGTGTAATATAATCATATTTTAAATGGTTTTTCTTCCCCATGAGGGTTTACAAGTTACATCTTGTTTTTATGTGTTCTTTCTCATTTTTTTATGTTTTTAAAATGTATTGTGTACACCTAATAAGCTCACATTGCATGTATATGAATGAATGGATGTTACAACTAATGGAAAATGAAATATAAAATTTGTAGGAATGATTCACTCACCATGTTAATCCACTTTGATTCCAATAGGATTAACTCTTAACAAATTTGATATCCTACGAGCCATATTCTCTAAGTTATTCCACACTATATTTCTCTTAAAGGAATGTGGAGTTGAGGAAAATGATGCCTAGTATATATTGTCAATTATTTTTGAGTTACATCCTAAATAATTTGTGTTGGAATCAAAATGGATTGAGAGGGTGGCATTGAATCATTCCTACAAATTTATTATGTCATTAGCCATTAATTTCAGCAACCATTAACATTCATCCATTCACATACATTCAACCATTTCTTATTTATTGTGCACAATACATTCAAATAATCATAACACATAGACATAAGTTATAAGTGGGAAACATTAATGGTAAATAAAAATGACTGAAAATGTACTTATTTTACACAAAGAAAAGAAATTTAGTTGATCAAAAACTTCATAAAGAGCACCACCCCTAGTTTAGTAGAGCACGATGCATATAAGGAGTACCAACCCATAATTTAGTGAAGCACCCACTCTACAAAGAGAATACACCCTCAAATTATGACCAATCACCAACTTAGCCACCTAATGATGATAATCTCTACATTTTTTCTACCACAACTAATGGAGATGTCTAATTCATCTTAGAACTCCATCTTCAAACCATCACTGCTTCAACCCTCTTTATCTTCTTCCTTTTGAACTTATCTTTTCTTTTGACACTTTCTCTCATTCATTAAATCAGTCTTCAACCTATAACTTATATTATAATCCTTAAAAAAATTACCTCATACCTACAATTCACTCTCCCTAAGTCACACTTTTCACCCATGAAAAACTAACACAAAATGACACAAACCTTACTTTTATATGCTTCTCTACATTTTACAACAAATAATATCAATCCCTCATGAATAAATATACCAATAAAACTTATTAAAATAAAAATAAAATCATTAAAAATGTCACATTTGACCCATATAGGTCGGTTATGCCCAAAATCACTCATAATGCAACAAAACACATCAAAATCACATCACTAGGATGAGAAAAATACACTCATACAAAAAACCATGATTATTCAAGCTCCGATATTCACCATACGTGAGTAAAATAACATATAAAAATAATACATGGTCACACATTTTCCTGGAAAAAATAAATATTTCATTAAATGGTCCCAGCGGCTCATATCTTTCTTAAAATAGTTGTTTATAGCACCCTTACTACTTTTAGAAACAATACCTCTCTAAAACATTTCAAATATGACATGTGACCACCTATGTAATTACCATGACCTTTAAATAACTTCTAGGAAAGTTATAACTCATGAAACATCCACTAGTTCAAATCACAACAACCTTCTTTTTGATCAAAACAAGCTACCAAAAACAAGTTTTACAAACTCAACTTATTAACACCACTGTTGGTGCTCAAAATTGTCTCGCCCCATTTGTGCCCTTGAAGATTTATTGATTCACGGCCTCTATCATTTTATCCTTCCCGTATTGTGTTTGGCTAGTCTTTGTTGCCATTTTAATTTGCTCCTAGGTCGAAGATCATGTGTGGGTCCGTATTTGTCTCATGGTTCCTTTGTTCCTCTGGAAAAGCTCTGTATTTTGAGTCTCCTCATGCTTCGTTCCTTCAAAACTCACATTTTCCTATTTCCTCCATTTTCCATAGTCAAGATCTGCTATCCCTACCATTTTTTCCCTAAATACTCAAGGAGAAATGAGTTGATGTGTCCATAAGGATCGTGTTTGAGCCTTGCAATAGTTTAAATTCTCTATCCTTGAAGAAAACCTCATTTTCTAGCTCGAATGGACGTTTCTCTATGTTTTACGGTTTGACAAGCATTTCTCCCAGTCAAATTTGCATCATTCAGTCGACAGGGAAACATGGCACCTCTTGGTTGGATGCGGGTCAGCTTAATACTTTAAAAAATTCTATAAAAAGCCTCAACCTTAAAATGTGTCCACATGGAGGAACACTGCTCATTTGAGAATTTTCTTTTGGGATTTGCCTTGGAGTAGCATCGGAGGCAACGTGGAGGCTTCCACTACTTGGCCTAGACTTAGAAAATTTTTATGCAAATGGATACAGTTTGGTGGAATAGGACACGTGGTGAGCTCGCGCTCATTTAGGGTCTCTGCTTTGGGCGCCATCTTGAAGTTGTGCCATGGAGACACGTGGAGGAACCATGCATGTTCGGGGATCGGCCCTTGAGTTTCAAATTGAAGAAGTGCCAGGCTAACATGTGGAGGCCTCTACTTACTTTGCATTTTACTTAGACTTTTCAATGGCCAAAAGGAGACTACCTCGAGCTTGACAAGTGGCACCTTCCGCTGAGCTTCAAGCCTTCAAATTATTTTTTTGGAGTAGGACACGTGGCGAGCCCACGCTCATTCAAGGTATCAAATTTTGGGACTACCTCAAGGTGCGTATGTGGTGACACGTGGCAATTTGAAAAGTCATAGGGGGTGGGGAGGTGGACCATCGGAGGTAATTCAAACTTTTCACCTCTTTGCTTCATAAAGGTTAAAATAGAAAAAATGGCCCATGAGCCCGATGGGAAATAGTCAATTTTTTTCCTTGGTCAACATCGAGTACGGACCCGGAGGAAAAATTGGAAAAATTTCTGAGAAAAAATAATTAAAAGTAAAAGGGGAAGTGTAGTTCCACTGAGACCCACGTTGGGACATGTGTCAAAAGTATTTCTCAAGGGTGGAGTTGCAGGGAAAACTTGGAAATTTGTACTTTTTACAAAAGAGAGTCAAATGGCAGAATTTCTCCACATTTCTTTTGGGGCCCACCTCAGGACACGTGTTACGCCCATTTTCAAAAGTGGAGGCATGAAGCAAAATGGGAAATTTTTCCATTTTTTCAAAAGGGTCAGAAAAGGTCAAAGGAAGCCCCCGAGCCTGTTTTTGGATCTTCCATGTGGATGGCCCACATTCAAAATCAAAGATCAACGGTTGCTGAGCATCTAAATCTGATTTTCCCCCATTTTTTTCTCGTAAAAATCACGGAGTGTGAGTCATTATGATTTCTTTCTATTTTCTATAGGCCAAAAAGAGGAGTGAGTTAATTTTGATATCTAGAGTTTGGTGGGAGAGATCTGAGACATCTTTTGCCATTAAAACGGTTTGGTATCAAGCCCGATCTTGTTTTCCTTTTTCTTCTCTTGAGCATGAAAGGGTCAAATTTGATTGATATGGGGTGGAAGTGGTTGGAAAATCGATGGAGGCATGTTTTGGCCAAGAAAAGAGTTGAATGTAAGAAGAAATCGAAGATATTTTCCCTCGAGAACACGAGACTTTTACGAGATCTGATTCATGAATCACGAAAGAATTATGGCAAGCACTTTGGTGCATTTAAATTTTTGTATTTTTGGAGGAAGGGGCTCTATTGGAAATTCTATAAAGGGCACAAATTCATCTGACAAAGGGTTGGGAGTTTTGGAAAGATTAGGACCGATTTTCTCTAGTAGAAAAATCTTGAGAAAGCCCATCCATTTTGAGAAGTCATCTAGAGAAGCCTATACATCTCTCTTTGTGTCAAATTTGATCGTTTTCAAGGTGGTTGTAAGTGTACAACCATTGAAAATCTTTGAGATTGTTTTGGAAACTTTCCCTTGCTGATAAATTTTATTAAACTTTGAGTTATTCTTTGTTAGTCTTGAGTAAAGTGTATTTATTTCATCTCTCGAATTCATACGAGTAGTTTTTATTGTTTCTATTGAAATATTCTACCAAAAAGGGTCTAATCACATAGGTCTCAGTCCTTGTGATAGTTTAGTGGCATCTTCAATTTCATTTCTCGTGAGCCTTCATCTCGGGAGTGGGATAAATGGTTTAAAATCAATTTTCTTTCATTTTGTTGATAGAGATTATCTGTAAGCCTCTGGGTGTACCTCAGGTGTGACTTGGTTTAAATCTTGGTTCTTTATTGGGTCCTCTGACTCGAGCCTTCGTGACAGAATCCCACAAGTTATGTGAAAGAGTGTTGATCTGGGCCTCCATTGAAGCACATATTATAGTTGAGGAAACAATTTAACTTTTTGTAGCATTTTGTTGATTGAATATTTCCATTTTACATAAGCTCTCAAGGATTTGGTGAGTCAAATGCATCTTGTCTCCCCTCCCACCAAAATTCATTTAACAAATAACCAATCCTACCCATACTACCCTTGTTTTTACTTTGTATACCCACACTAGACCAAAATCTTTTTACTAAAGTATACGAGAACAGATCCGGTTTCCAAATGTATTAAGTAAGCTTTGCCTTGTTGTGAGAATATCTCCATAATCTGGAAGTGAAAACTCGTTAGAGTCAACTTTGGTGTGTTGATCATATTTTCCCCAAGGCCTTCTCTATAAAATTTATGCAAAATAAAGGTACTTGTATCTCCTTTCAAATAACAAAGGTTACACAATAGGTTCTCTTACCTTGGTTGAAAGGCACAACCTAAAATAGTTAGGATAAGATCACATCCTTTTGAGGTGTTATCCATCTCTCCAAAAATCCAAGTAACAAAGGGACAACTAGATTTCTCCCCAGCTACAAAATGACATACACTTATGATCTATCTACCTCTAAGCTCCCTGTTGAATCTATGTTGTTGCTTGGTTTGAAAAGGAGAACAAATTTGGGTACCAACACTTATGGCACTATTTCCAGGATCCGATTTACGTTTATAGGGACTTAGTTCAATTTAATCCATGTCCATACATATTTGAATCCATATCTATTTATCCCGTCAAAAACACCAACACTTGTGGCACCATTGCGGGGACATTTTGAAAGTTGTTGAGAACTAATTTGTTCATTAAGTTTACAGTTCACACTCAGAAATCCATTTTAAAAATCATCCTGTGTTCAGGTTTGTAAGAGGTTTCAAAGTCACAAAGTGTTGTATGCAACTTCTCCAGTTTCCACAAGTTTTGCAATGGTATTTATTGATAAATTTTGGTAAAGAAAGGTCAGATTTTTCATTTTCAGTTTCTAGTACTGACAGACACTTGACAGAACATTTTAGTGCATTTACACAACTAAGGTGAAAATCCTTAGTGGTGACTCCCTGTTGATTTGATTCTAATAAGGACCAGTGTCTTAAACCTCTATCAAGTAAGATTTTTACTAATATTTGCAAAGATGGAAGGAAGAAGATCTTTCTTTACTAGGGATCCTGCTTTAGGACATTGTTTCTTGAGTTAGGAAAAGAAAATTCAAAAGGAAGAAAAGCCTGGAGAGTTGTGGGAGATCAAAAGACAAGAAGAGGGATCTCCATTGATGAAAGTGAATAGCCTATCATTGAAGACTGCCATTCAAGTGACTCTAAATTAGGTAGCCTCTTTGTGGAGTTGAACTCTCCAGCTGGAGAGGGACCTTCATTTGATTTTGAAAGGTTTTCTTCACACTCTGCACCTGTGTTTTCTGAGGTTGATAGGGATTTCCAAGAAGCAAGGCCTTTGGGGATCTCCATTTTGAAAACCACACTCATGTGTTCCAAGGACCCTCTACCCCTCATCAATTTGTCACCCCTCTAAGATCACCTCCTTGAATCAATATGGCTCAACCCAAACCTCCATTTGTTGTAAACACCTTTGGACCTATAAATTTTGTGGGAATGGCTAGTTACCCAAATGCAGTGCCTCAAGATGTAAGGAACATAATGCCAAAGTTCCAAGGAAATAATGCTATTACTAGTGACCAACATCTAAATATCTTCCTCAATATGATGGAAGATTTTGAGATTGAGCATGAAGATGTGTACATCAAATTGTTTGTTCACACTCTAGAGGAGGATGTTAGGGACTTGTATAAAGCATTTCCAGATAATTTTGTTGATTCTTGGGATGAGATGAACAATGCATTCAGATTGCAATATGGTGATAGGACTGACCCTAGGTTTCTTCTATCAGAGTTTGAAAACATCAAGAAGAATCCCAATGAGTCAGTACATGATTTCAACACAAGGTTCAATAAGACCTTGAGGAGATTTCCTGTTAGGATAAGGCCATGTGATGAGTCATGCTTAATCAAATATATTGATGCATTTGATAAAAAGGCTTCTTACTACTTGAGGGATAAGAACCCTACCAACTTAAGGAAAGCATTCACCATGGCCCTACAAATAGAGAATAATATCAAGGCAATTGGAAAACCTCCAAAGAGGGATGGTGTGAAGTTGGTTAACCCAAAAATTCTCCAAAAAGCAAGGGAGCTGATTTGGAAGAGGTTGTGAAAACTTTGGCAGGGGCTATCAAGGAGATCTCCTACAAATTATCCCGAGCTGAGAAAGGAGTTGGGCAAAGTTCACAAGGACAACACAAGCAACAAGGCCAAGACATATTTACAAATCATCAAAGAATTGATGATAGAGGCAAATGAGTTGTTGGATTTGGGAATAAGAAGCCTCAAGGTAGAGAAAGTAGAATGGTACCTGATCCTTTGGCTACCAGAGTTGCTATGGTGGAAGAGACAAAATTCATTGATTGGTGTGACAGATGTTTCATGCCCCATGCTCCTTGTGAAGAAGATCAGCAAGAAGAAGTAGTTGATGATGATAAGAGTGATGATGATGTTTGCATGATGGGATGCTCCACTAGCTCACAACAAAGGGAAACCTCAACTGAGGTGATAAGTGCTAGAACTACTGCCACTTTTTGGGACTACATTCATATAGTACATATTATCCCTCCCTCTCATACTTTAGAAGTAGATAATGTACAATATTCAGAACTACCCAATAATGACTTTGAATATTTAAGGGATTTAATGATAAAAAAGTATGACGGAGGAATCCCATCCGAGTAGGACAAGAAATTATTAATGAATGTTGTTGTGTCTCAAGAGAAGGAATATAACACAAGAAGTAATGCGATCGAAGGGGCGGGGCCTCGGCAAAGCCAAAAGTTCCCTTACATTCTAACATTCCTAAGGAGGCTCCTAGGAAAGATCCATCTACCAAAAGCCCTACAGTTCCAAAAAAATCATACCCCTCCTTATGCTCAAGCTATCAAGAATCCTGTGCCACCCAATGAATGTATCAGCTTTCCTTCCAATATTGCCTTGCCCAAGAATGTCCCATATGACATTGCCCAATTTTTAAGTCAAATCAAAGTCTTTGTCCCAATTGTTGAGTTGTTTAGGATTCCTGAGCACAAAAAGAGAGCATTTGAATACTTGGGATTGAATGAAGAGAGGACTTCCTTGGGGAGAAATGTGAACATTGTGGAGAATCCTCTAGCCATTGAAGAGTCTGAGACACCATCAACATCAGAAGAGCTAGCTGAACCACCTGAGGTTTATTTGGGGACATCTTTGGTAGACTCTTAGCTGAATGTGGATCCATTCTTCACCACTCTGATCATCAAGGATAGGCTGCTCCACAACTGTATGTTTGACTTAGGGGCATCATGCAATGTCATGCCTTTAGAGGTCATGAATGAGCTGAATATTAAAGTAACAACAGCATATGGGAAGTGCACTGCCATGTACTCCAAAGAGGTGCCAGTAGTGGGATGTGTGAAGGGTTTGGTGGTGTAGCTTGCAGCCTACCCAGGTAAAAATTTAAAACTTGATGTTGTCATAGTTGATTACCTAACCAAGTGGGGTATGTTGCTATCAAGAAAGTGGGTTGCAAATGTTGGTGGTAGTGTCCAAATGGACATGTCTTATGCCAATATCCTAGTTGAGGAAGCCTTGTCGAGTTATATGGGGAGAAGAAAATGTTGCACCTTATTGAGGATCCCAACAATGCGTCCTATGAAGTATTATATACAAATGTTGATGCTGACAACTTTGTGGGATTTGCTAAGGTAAAAGAGTACAAGATTAAGGAGTGTAAGTGTCTTGAGCAAGAAAACTCTCCTTGGACTCTATTGTTTGATGGAGCTTGCTCCAAATTTGGAAATGGTGTCAATGTTGTCCTAATTTCTCCAAGCCAGGAAAGGTTTGTTTTTTCCTTTAGGGTTAACTTTGAGTGTACTAACAACATTGCTGAGTATGATGCATTATTGTTAGGTTTAATAATTTCCTAGAATTATGGTGTCGGGGACATCATTGTCAAAGGATACTCGAGTTAGTTGTCAAGCAAGTTAGAAAACTATATGCCACAAAGAATCAGTGGTTTGAAACAGTCAAGCATGCAGTTTGGAAGTTCCTTGAGATGTTTGACTCCTTGAACATTGTGCATCATGATAGGAGGTTCATGACTTGGTAGACAAGCTTGCATGTTGGGGTATCGGTTTGTGATTCACGTAACATTCCCTTATTATGAATATGAGGTGGAGGAAGTGATAAGACCCTCTGTCCCTAACAATCTAAAACATTGGTAGGTTTTTATGATGAGGCTAAGGTCAAAAGGTTCCTACAAAATGATGGAGAGTTTATTGATAAAAAAATTGATTGGGAGCCAATGGTCTATACAATAGAGGGAAGGAAAACTTATTTGGCAAAGGCATCATCTAGCTAAAGACTAACACCATTCCTAGAGGGCTGGTTACTCTTGAATTTAATGTTGATAATCTTGTTGCATTATTAATAGGCATATGGTAGCCTCGAGGGATGTTGAGGAGCATGACCTTGGCACGAAGGATAAACCAAGGAATATTTTGTTGGGCGCAGTAGTCTTAGCAAAGATGAAAATAAGTCATATATCCAATTTGTTAAAGAAATACCAAGATTGCATGGCTTGGACCTATTCTCGAGCTCAAAGCATATAGAGAAGACCTATTCCAGCATGATATTCCCTTGGAGTCTAGTGAAAAACCCTTTAGGCAGACGTAGAGGCCAATTAATCCTTTGTTATCTCTCAAAATGCAAGAGGAGCTAAAGAAGCTAAGGGATGGAGGAATTATCTAGCCCACAAGGTATTCTTCTTAGGTTCGAACCTAGTGCTAGTAAGAAAGAATAATGGTGACATCGGGTTGTTTGTGGAATTCGGAATCTAAACAAGGCCTCAATGAAGGACAACTATCCTTTACCTAACATGGAGCACATGCTACAGTTGGTGACCGGTTCCCGAGTTGCTTTCTACTTTAGATGGCTTCTTTGGTTATAATCAAGTCATGGTGAAAGATTCAGAAAGGATCAAGATAGCCTTCACTACTCCATGGGGAACGTATGTATATGTTACGATGCCATTTGGTCTGATGAATGTTGGAGCCACTTTTCAGAGAGAAATGGATGTTTATTTTTCTGGTTACATTAATGACTTTATTGTTGTTTACCAAGATGATGTAACAATGTTTTCAAGAAGGAGAAGTGACCATTTTCTGCACTTAGAGAAGATGTTAATCAGATGTAGGGAATATGGCATATCACTCAATCCAAATAAATGCCATTTTGGAGTTCTAAAGGAAAAAATTACTGGCCACACTGTGTCATAGGAAGGAGTGATGATTGATCCAGAAAGAGTGGAGGCCATCAGTAAAGTCCCAATTCCAAGAACCAAAAATGGAATTCAGTCCTTCTTTGGGTAGATAAAATTCATTAGAAGGTTTATATCAAACTTTGCTGAGTTGACTATCCCAATCACTTCCATTTTAAAGAAGGATTAGATCATCAAATGGGAAGAGGCTGCCATCCAAGATTTCAATGGAATCAAAGAGGAATTGAAGCATGCCCTTATTTTAGTAGCCCTAGATTACAAGAAACCTTTCCAGCTATTTTCTTTCACTTTAGAAAACACTATTTCTTTTGTCATGCTACATAAGGATGATGAAGGGCTGAGAGGCCCATTTCCTTTTTCAGTAAGGATTTGCAAGGAGTAGAATTAAAATACACCATCATGGAAAAGTAGGCATTTTCCTTGGTCAAAGAAACAAAGGTTTTCAGGCCTTATATTTTAAGTTCAAAAGTTGTTGCTTATGTTCCCCATACCATGGTAAAAGACATCTTGTCAAAGATGGAAGTCTCAAGTAAAATATGTAGATGGGTGAACAAATTGCAAGAGTATGATATGGACATCCAAACCATGAAGTTGGTGAGAGGTTTGGGGTTAGCTAAGCTCATGGCTGAGAGAAACTTGTAGACCATTGAGGTAAATGAGATTGAAGAAGAAAGGGTAGTTGTTTTGAAATATTGATGAGTTCTGAGTGGTACAAGGATGTGATGTTCTATCTCAGACACTTAAAATTCCTTGAGCATTTGAATAAGAACTAGAAAAGATCTCTTAAGTTGGGGGCATTTTGCTATAAGAGTCACAACACATAATATCCTAAGGGCTGATTATTTGTGGCCTACTCTTTTCAAGGATGTAACCATGTTGGTCGAGAAGATGTGAGAGTTGCCAACATTTTTGTAGAAGGTGAAGGCTTTAGGCTCCCTACCTTTTACAGTCTATATCAATTGAAGCCTCATTTATGAAATGGGGAATGGACTTCATTGGTGAGATTTCGAGACCCTTCAAATGCTGGCCATAAGTGGATTTTTATAGCCACTAATTACTTTACCAAGTGGATGGAACCAATCCCCACTAAAAGGCTACACTCCAAGTTGTCATGGATTTTGTGCTAAACAATATTATTTATAGGTTTGGAGTACCAGTCAAAATCATAGCTGATAATGCCATGAGTTTCGGGCTATACCTCTGGTGGCAACGTGTAAAGGATATGTGATCAATTCGACATATGCCTCTAATTATAATTCCCAAGGAAATGGACAAGATGAGTCCATCAATAAGAATTTCCTAAAGATTATCAGAAGAACCTTGGATTTGAACAAGAGATAATGGGGTGAGCAGTTGAAGTTTTTTTCAAGGCTAATAGGATCACTATCAAAAGAGTAGCTGGAAAGATTTCATTTGAGTTGGTATATGGGACTCGAGGCCCTACTTGCCCTGCGTATACAATTATCTTCATATCGGTTCATTCAACAACCGGAAGATAAAGAAGTGAGTCCTCATGATGCCCGCATCAACTAGATTATTGAGCTTAATGAGGAGAGGATGACATCTCACCAGAGGCATATAAGGTTTAGAGAAAAGCTAAAGAAACTGTTTGACAAAAAGATCACTCCTAGAGCCTTCAATATTGGAGATATTGTGTTATTATGGGATAATAGGCATGAGGATACGGGCAAGCATGGAAAGTTTGACTCATTGTGGATGGGCCCTTACTCCATTGACATCAGAATTGGTGAACACACCTTCTTCTTGAAGGATCTAGATGGTGAATTGCTTGAACTGCATGTTAATGGAAGGCATCTGAAGCATTTCTTGGATTGATTCCCCTGAATTAAGGTAAAAACATCTTGTACATCATATAGTTTGTTGTTTGTGTCCTGTTTTTGTGTTTTTTCTTGTCTGGTCCATAGTGAGCTATTTTTATTGGTTTCTTTGTTTTTTTTTTTTTTTTTTTTTAGAGATGGCTTCGTTTCTCTACTCTACGAGCTGACTCTGTCGCCCAATGGATATTTTGGCACTTGGTCTACTATTGTTCTTGTGGCACTTGCAGGGAGTGCCCATCATCGAGTTGGAGCTAATGTTGGTACTCAAAATTGTCTCACCCCATTTGTGCCCTTGAAGATTTATTGATTTATAGCCTCTGTCATTTTATCCTTCCCGTATTGTGTTTGGCCAGTCTTTGTTACCATTTTAATCTACTCACGGGTGAAGATCATGTGTGGAGTCTGTATTTGTCTCATGGTTCCTTCATTCCTCTGGAAAAGCTCTATATTTTGAGTCTCCCGTGCTTCATTCCTTCAAAACTTGAATTTTCCCATTTCCTCCATTTTCCACAGTCAATATTTGTTATTCTTGTTATTTTTTCCCTAAATACTCAAGGAGAAATGAGTTGATGTGTCTCTAAGGATCATGTTTGAGCCTTGCAATAGTTTAAATTCTTTGTCCTTGAAGAAAACCTCATTTTTGGCTCGAATGGACATTTCTTTGTGTTTTATGGTTGAAGAGCATTTCTCCCAGTCAAATTTACATCATTCATTTGACAGTGAAATGTGGCTCCTCTTGGTTAGATGCGGGTCAACTTAATACTTCAGAAATTCTATAAAAATCCTCAACTTTAAAATGTGTTGGCGACGTGGAGGAACGACACTCGTTTGAGAATCTACTTTTGGGATTTTCCTTGGAGTAGTGCCAGGAGGACACATGGAGGCGTCATTGCTTGCTTGGCTGTGAATTAGATAAATTTTATGCAAATGGATACAATTCGGTAGAACAGGACATGTGGCGAGCTCGTGCTCATTCGCAAAATAGTTAGGATAAGATCACATCCTTTTGAGGTGCTATCCATCTCTCCACAAATCCAAGTAACAAAAAGGAAAGCTATATTTTTTCCCCAGCTACAAAATGACATACACTTATGATCTATCTACCTCTAAGCTCTCTATTGAATCGTGTTATTGCTTGGTTTGAAAAGGAGAATAAATTTGGGTACCAACACACCCTTTATGGAAATTTTGAGACCTCTAAATTCATTCATTAGTAAAAAAATCAATCCCACTTCACTCTACAGTGATAGAAATAATCAATGCAATCATCTCTTTCTTTTACCAACTCATTCTTTCAACTTTGAGTATACCTCTCCTAAAATTACGATAACTTATTTATCATAAACTCACCAAGACATAATACATATACCATTGGAAATATATCTTAATTTCCTTTCTAGAACATATCATAACACCTTCCAAATCCAAGTGGAAGGACTTTAACCAAGCCAATCTCTTTAACCTAATTCTTATACCTTCTAGGACTCAAGAACTAACATTGAGCCCAACACACTCGATCACAACAAAAACCACTTGCAATTTTAAATAAATCATGGAAAATAATTAAAAATGGTTTCTATGCACTCAAAACCTTCACCCATAATGAATAACTTAGAAAAATCACCTTACCTCATTAAGTAATTTGACACCCTACTAGAACAAGCATCCTCTACATTTAACCCTCAAATAACATACCATAATTTTTCATACCTTACGAAATAATAATTTTTTATATACCATTGTAAATATATATCAACCATCTTTTAACTCATCCTTTACCTCTTGTAATTCCACTTTTAGTGCAAACTTGTTCCAAACGGCCAAAAAAACCATTCTATACAAAAATGGCACACTTGACACTTTTTCATCTCAACCATGACTTTAAGGTTCATGAAAATCTATAAAAAAATTAGGGATAACATAAATTACAATTTAGTATTTACCTTCTTTGGATAACTTTTCCTTACTTTGAAACCCTATAGAAGAAATCTTTTTAGGTGTGGCCCACATATTTTCACCGATTTTATCTTACCTTTACCAAAATGTGGAAAAATTATCTACAACATCTAATCATAACTTTTACAAAAATAATAAAAACTATGCTAGTACAAGTAATGTTCTCCAATTCATTCCTAGTTAGGGTTTAGCTAGGGTTTCACACCAACTTACCTTCTTAACAATTTTTCATAAAAATGATAATAAAACCACCACATTATTTTTGTGAAATATTCATAAATGACATTATAATCTATTACAAATACCTCATGTCTCCATGCAAAGCATACGATTCATAACTAGCATCGAGAAGGTCTACTTTTTCTTCAAAACCACACTTAACTTACCCAATTTCACCAAATCTTGCATATCTTCAAATACCTTCAGCGCTTGACATGAAATTTGTCATCAAGCATAATGAAAACATGAAATAACTATCTATACAAATTTTATAGCTTAAATATTCCTAAAACTCTCTATCCATTAAGACTTACCTATGTTAAACCATATGTTCTCACCCTTACTTCCCAAGGACTCCAAATATGTATCATACTTATGAATTTTGACCTAAAAGTCACCATAAACCTGAGTTGAACTATTAAAACATTGTTCCCATGCTTATACAAGATTTATCAGCTCCAAATATCACTCATACATCTCATTCTACATGATCCAATACTAGAAACAAGCACTGAAATGACTTAACTCATCCATGACAACTCATGAATTGACCATTTTGACCTCTAGCGAGACCCATACACTCCCATGAAACATCATACTAAATATGATTTACTTGATTACACACTCTAACCAGCTTGGGATGAATCAAACCACGACTTGTCATACTCAACCATGCACCATGACACCATAACACAATTTCCCATAAATGGAGTTTTCTTCAATGAAAACAAAAACACACAATGGCCAAAAATCTCCCCCTTTGTCATTGAGGATAATAATATTCATAAGCCTTGGTGGAAATCAACATGAAAAGCACCAACATGACCTATTTTCCATGTTTTAGATGCCTTTCTCTACTTTTTCAATCTTTGAAAAGGGATGTACAAACTACTAGACATGGAAAAATTATAACACATAGACAACAAAATGAAAAAAATTTCAAAACAACTTACATGAAACATAAATCTCCCTTGGGAATGAATTCTCTCTTCTTTGACTCCAACAACAACATATAAAGATCCATGGACCTGATAAAATACTAAAAAAATATCCCACTAAGCTAATAACATCCATTTTATACTTCATCATGTTAATCATCACTTCTTAGAATTGCACCTATGATAAAACTCACAAATTTACCTCCAAGTTTATAATACTACTATTTAGAACCTTTGTCCCTAAACAAAAATTTTTGTGCAAAAATGAAAAAAATTCACATAGCTCTAGAAGCCATCATACCTCATGAACATCCTTCTAATTACTCCTCAAGATATAGGCTATCGGACTCTAGTGAAGAGACACAAAAATTTTCTACTTTTATTGCTTGCAATTCATAGGATCAACTCATACACTTTAACCCAAATCTTGAAGCACTATCTTAATGTTTTTAACCATATTTGAATGAGTTTATGAAAATTTCAATCATACCTTACTTGATATTGAATAAAAAAAGTCACACCATATGTCACAAACCTTGTATCCATCTTTCATACTCGATGGAGACAAAAATGGACTCCCATGCTTAGTCGAGACATGAAAAAGTGTATGATTCTCTTTATACTTTCTTCATAATCATTGTACCTTGCTTTACCTATCATTAGTATTTTTAAGCACTACCTTGGATCACATAGAACAATATCTTGCATTTATAGGGCTTCATGGATCTTGGCTTTTCTATTAATAAAAATTTCATCAAGTTTAAACACCTTGTAGTTACCTACCACGAGATGTCACGAGTCTAGAAAGACTATAGACTATTGCATGCCTAAACAACCTCTTCCAATATCTTCTTAAGAAAAATTTGATTCTAATCTTCATCAAGTATAGATATGCATACTTACCTAAGACACATTTCCATATCAAACCTACTTTTACATAACTTCAATTTCTCTCCATGACGTTGATATACACTATTTCTTCATGTTGTTTAATATACTAACTTTTCTCAATATTGTCAACACATTGTCCCAAAAACTTGGAGGATATAGCCTAAAGTGGATTCCACATACCATTTAAAAAGCTTGAAGTTCTTCATTCAAGGTTCAATACTCAACCATAGGCTTGAATAGACCATAGTATTATTACTTATCCTTATCATACTATATACACATTTTAGAGAAAATTTACCATTTCCATCATAACACACAGTCATACTCTTCTTTTTTGGCTACATCAAGTTCTTACCTTAGTCAAATATACTTTCCTAGATACATCATGAAGCCATGGATTCATAAACATAATTATAATATCTTCAAAACTTAATTCCTTAGGATATGTAATCTCCCCCTCAACCTAAGACAGTTCTTCAAGCATTTACCATGTACATATCTTAGGGACACACCATCTTATCTTAGACCTACTCTACATCACGATCAAGGATTCTTGATTGCATAAACATAAATTATCTTTAAGTAAACATCCTAGCTTTAGGTCATCATGACATCATCTAGATGAACTTGATACATCTAAGAGCACCTTTTTTATAACATTGAAAAAGTTCAACCTTTAATTCATTGATACTAACAATTATCACTTTTTCAGGCTCTTACAATCCACTATTATTACCTTCTCATAGATCTCATGACACCTAGATCTATAACATGTTCTCCATAGTCACTCTATCATATAGATTTTTACATTCACTAAAAAATTTGAGATCTCTTCAAGAAATGAACTTGACAAATAAAAATTCCTCTACCATAATATCCATTACTGGACATGTAGATGAAATTTTCTTTCCAAGAAATTTTCATTTCACAAACTCATCATTACCTTGTATTTTTTTAGAATGCTTTTTAGATGATTTTTCAATTTCTCAAACTATTGAAAACTGTACCCTCTTTTTAACTTTTACACACCTTTATTTTACATTTTATTACTACGCCTTATAGCTTTAAGTTTTTCACCATTTCAATTTTCTAACCCTAGAAACAACACAATATACATCTTTGGTTTACTTCTATGTATTTGAGAAATGACAATTGTAATATGATCATAAAATTTAAAACTATCAAAAATGTTTTAATTCCATGGGAGCACTTGTTACTTGATGAATACATCTTGTGAATTTTCTTCAAGTTACCTATAATATAACTAAGAACATTGATTTCTTTCCTTTCTCAATTGTAGAAGTTAATTTCATGACTCTTGAGAAATCTCCATGACTTCATACCTTCCTTTAGATGACATTTAAACTTTTGTGACCTTATCAAACTTTAGTAGGCATGATAAGATCCTTAATCTTGTCAAAAAAATCCTCTCGGAAAGTAAGAATACAACTTATATAGTTTAAAACCCATATTCCCATATAATCTTCCTCATACATAACATCAACACCTCTTAGCAAGATTTATAGTATATCATTATATGTACCCTATTCCATCTCATTATTTCCATGCTACATAGGCACATCTAGGTGATATGACACATTTCACCTTTTTGACATCAAGGATGGTGACCTTACATTATACATCAGAGAAAAGACCACTTTTATGATCTGGATGACAAGGAATGAACTCAATTTTCAATGCACACACTCTCTTAGATAATGAGTTTAATGAGAACCTATAAAAAAATTTATCTTCAAATTTCATCATTACCTATAATATCTTGACACAACCCTTATAGATTTGATGGAACACATGACTACCTAACAAACCTAGAACATGGCGATAACAGACAAAAAAATTTCAAACCAAGATGATAATGACTTTTTATGATGTCATAGAATTACATAGATTAATCATTTTCATGTCAACATATGGATCCTCAAAACATTAGGAATATATTGATCACAATTATCAAGTACATACATAGACATGAACGCATGGTTTTACAACATTAAGAGAGACTCCTTTTCCAACTAATTTCCCAAGGACATCTTTAACATGATACCTTGTTCGACATTGATTTTGAACTCAAAATACTTTTCCATAAGCACTAGATTACTCTATGATGATGTACTTGAGAAATACTTTGAACAATAATTCACCTTATTATACTAGACTCATACCAAGAGAACACATTGACACATAATTTAAGATGAAGAACCATAGACCAAAATAGAATCCAATGACTACACTATGATACAAAACACTTGGAACAAGATTATAAACTCGAATCTATATTTTAAGATATACTCAAAGACCTAAGATAGATCACAATGACATTTATAAGTCTATAACATCACATAATCAAATGATTTAATAATACCTTTTCAATTAGAAGCATGAACTTTTTATCGGTAAATATACTCTTGATTTTTTTTTTTACAAGAAACTAATAGGAACACACTCAAATCACACCTAATATGAACTTATGACTTATTATACCAAGTGAACTAGATAGTTATTATTTAAAATGGATAAAAAATTATGGATGGATCAAATGACATACTTTATCACTTTTGAGCATATAAAAACTTAGTTTCTTGACTTCTCATGTCTTGAAGCATTGATACATAAATGATCTTATTCAACCAGAGAAAATATACTTTCTTGAAGTAAATTAGGCTTGTTGTCCTTGTTTTCTATCTTTATTACAATATAATCCTTCTTCTTTACAAGATTTAACTCGTCAACTTTCACATTCCGAGAATTTTGTCTCTTGTCCTCATAGATGTGACTGGTATTCCTTCTTAACACACTTACATTTTACCATCTATACCTTGAAGCCTATAGGTAACCTTTCAAGTTTCATCGTGATGATAGAATCTAGAAATGTGTCCATGTTTAATACATTTGAAACATACAATCCCATTCTTATTTCTCCTAGGTTCAAACACAAGTTCAAGTTCCATCCACAATCCTTTTCCCTATGGCCATACTTACCACATGAATGATATTTACCCTTGAAGAACCCTACATCATTTAGAGGATACCTATTCTTGCAATCTCTAACTATATGATCAAAATTAATAAAAATATAGAAATAACCATTAAATGATGAAACATTCCTCATTGCATTAGGTTTTTGATGGATTTATACGTACTTGGATGTGCCTTCTTAGTAATTTTTCCATTTCATTTAGTACATGGTCCAATAACACCATCATTCTTCTCATTTTTCCTTTAAATCATGGGCTTGTTTTGTCACTATCCACCTTTTGGCCTTATTAAAATCCTATCAATATCTTCAAATATCTTCTCAGATCTCTCATACATCTTCATCTTACTATATGTATTCTCCAAATCTGATATTAGGGCTTTCAAGTTTTCTCATACCTAGAACAAGTGTCTTCTTTCTCCTCAAGGGCTATAGAAAAAAATTTCAATTACTATTTCAAACCCTTGATGGCTTGATCATTCTCTACTACCATTTCCTTGATCTAAAATTGTAAGGAAACTTGACCATCATGAAAACCTCGGAAAAATCACCTTACCTCATTACGTCATTTGGCACCCTACTATAAAAAGAATCCTCCAGATTTATCCATCAAATAAAAGCTCATAACTTTTCCATACCTTAATTAATTATAAATTTTGATATACCATTGGAAATATCTCTAAACCATCTTCACAACACAACTTGAATCATCTTCTAATTCATCGTGTATCTCTTGTAATTCCACTTTTAGTGTAGACTATTTTAAACTACCCTAGAAACAAGTCTTTACAATTAGGGCACACTTTGAAATTTTTCATCTCAACCATGATCTGAAACCTTCATCAATATCTATAAAAACTCTAGGGCTAACATAAATTCCAATTTAATCTTTACCATCTTTAGATAACTTTACCTTAAAATATAACTCTTCGAAATAAATAATCATTTTCATGTGGGGCCCACATATTGTCACCTACTCTATCTTACCTTTCTTGAAAAAGAAAGAGTCTTAAAAACATACAATCATCAATTTTACAAAACCAATAAAAAATGGGATGGTACAAGTAATATTCTCTAAGTCACTCCTAGTTAGGGTTTAGCTAGGGTTTCTAACTAAACTTACGTTCTTAACGATATTTCATAAACACGTGACAATGAAACCACCTCATTTTTTTGTGAAATATTTGTAATTAACATAAAAATATATGTGAAATAGTTTAGGTCCCCATGCAAAGAATAAAATTCACAAAGAGGATCAAAAGGTCCACTTTTTCTTGAAAATCATAGTGTAACTTACCAGGTTTCACCAACACTTGCATATCTTCAAATTCTTTCATCACTTTGACCTAAAACTTGTCATGAAGAATCATGGCAACATCCTCTAACTATCCATACCAACCATATAGATCAAATATGTTAGAATTTGGTCCTATTAGGTGTTGTAATTGATGAAAAAACAAAATTAATGAAAAAAGCGATGTGTTATAGTGATATGATGATGTATATGATGTTGGCATAAAAGTTCAAATGTGTTTATGTTGGTACAGTGATATTCACTAAGGATTGCTTATTATTGCAAGAGTATTCACGTTCTTGGGTAATGTAACATGATAGTATGATCTTCATGCATTTTGAGAAGCATCTTGAACTGATGGATAACACGTTTGGATGGTGCTTACGCACTTAAAGTAGTGGAATGCTTGAAATACAATTCATTCATTATGTTACATGTGCTTATTTGGAGAAGGCATGGTTGCTTGGAGGTGTGACAAATTTTTTGGATATATATGAGGTCATGGAAGATTGAATTAAGTTATATCATGGAATATTAGTTATTTTAAGGTCTTTTTCGAGAGGATTGATGATGATTTATTACATTCTTTAAGTCAACCCTAACTTATACAATGAGAAACAAACACATACACAAAGGTAAGTCTTAATTATTGGAGAGATTGAGGTGCGGAATTGACATTATGATAATTGGATATGTTAGTGTGATTTTTCATTGTGATTTTATAAATTCTATAGGTTTCTAGGATGTGAATTTTTGAAGATATGACCATTTATGTGAGACATGGTCGAAGAACAAGTGGAAATCCAACTCGAATTTAAACCTCTAATGTTTGTTGTGAACTGTGTGATTTAGATGGGACCTTGTGGATAAAGGATGTTTTAATGGTGATTTAATAAGGTTTCAAATAAATAATTATGTCATTTTCTTTTCATGTTTTTAAGAATCAATGTTAACAAGATAAAGTTGTCTAAAAGCCTAGTTAAACCCTATCTAGGAGAAGTCTACAAAAGAAGAGGTATAGTGACCCAGTTTTGATTGCTTCATCAAAATTTATAATTTTATATTTTATATGACTCTCTTATATTTCCATAAATGTATGGTTGAGGTCATGGTGATGAGTGGGCCCAACTTAAACAGGTCAGTTTAAATAACAAGGTTTTGGGACAAGGTTGTCCAAAGGAGTAGCATGATAAATTAATGGTGCATGATGTATGTGAGATAATATTCATGTCCATGCAGGTTATAGAAAATGTTCATGCAATTACATGGTCATTTGAGGTCCATTCGGGATGGCTGGTCAAAGGGCAGTTTTGAGGCCTGAAAAAGCAAGGTTGATAAAAATGACTTTACCTTGAGCTACATGTGGATTTTAAAGGTGATTAAAGTTTTTTTATGAAAAGGGTTCAAATATATTTCTAGCTATATAATTTTTCTTCATGATGAGGTCATTTGATATGTTTCCAGTCATTATTTGGATAGGATGATTTTTTCCAGTGTAAGACAAGATTTGATTTACTCTAAGTTTGGAGTTGTTTAAAGCATTAGATAGATTAGATGATGCTTTATATCACTTGAATGTGAATATGGATGAATTTGACACCAAATTAATCCATTTTTAGTTATTGAATGTTTTTAGAAATGTTTTTATGAGATAATCTTTAGAAACAAAGTTTTTGGCAGGTTTATTTGGTGAAGCCAAAAGTTGTTGTGGTTTGAGAAGGTGATTGAGTCATGGCATAATTTTTCTATTAGAAGTGTTATATGACTTATTTTATTTCTTTTTAGTTGTCGTATGACATGGTTTTATTTAGTATAATTTATTTTGTGTCATAATGAAACTTTTGGGATGTTAAAGGGTGTAGAAACAATTACTTGGTTAGAAATATAAAGAGCACCGGGCCTATTAAATGAAATAAATTGATTGTTTGAGATCAATTTTGACCATTTATGAATTTTAAAT
The DNA here is from genome assembly GCA_018340775.1 of Taxus wallichiana var. yunnanensis. Classification (NCBI taxonomy): domain Eukaryota; kingdom Viridiplantae; phylum Streptophyta; class Pinopsida; order Cupressales; family Taxaceae; genus Taxus; species Taxus wallichiana. The sequence goes on from CM031235.1 coordinate 848,332,861, forward strand.
TATATTTTAATCATGTGTAATGGTTTAAGGGTCATGACTTTGTAAGATTTTGATGTAAGGGTAATTTTAAGATTGTGCCCATGGGGTTTTAAGCCACTTTTGGCGAGATGTAATTAGGATTTAGTTAGCACGATCTACTTGGCTCACTTATGACTATTTTAATTAAAATTTATATATTTCCTTGATGTTTGGGTAGAGGAAATGGAGGGAAAAATATTGTACTTGATTTTAAAATCATGATAATCTTCAAAACACATGTTTTGGGTGCTTTTCCAAGCTAGTTGTGTGTGTGCAAGGTGAGAGAACTATGTGATATTTGATTACAAGTGTTGGATAATGAATATAGTTTGAACTAAATGTGTTTCTAGTTGAGAAAAATCAGAGAGTATGTGTGCAAGGGTTTGATGATTTTATAAGTGATTGAACAGCTTGTTTTGTGAAGATTGGTCACGTAGGGTGTTTGTTTGAAGAAGTGCAAGGTGAATAAGAGGTATCCATCAGTTTTGGAAGTAAAAATTAAAGACCTGAACATCATAAGGTGGTTTAGTTCATTCTTTATCATCTTGGTTGGTTTTAGCCTCCTTGTGGAGTTGGTTATTCACAAAATTAGGGGTTAGTGCTATTGTAAACTAGGGGTTCGTGCCTCACTATATTTTGAAACATATCAATATAAGATCTAGTTTTAGTTGGTTTTATTCCCCTTGAGGGTTTCCTACTTATATCTTGTGTTCATGTGTTGATTTTATATTTCATGGTTTCTTGCATCTTTGATATTTTTGGTGTGCACATTAAGTACTTGTTTAAGTGGATTCATGGTTGAATGGTCATGAGGTTTTTGAATATTAAGAGCTGAAATATTGAAAGGAATGATTCACCCCATAGTCCATTCTGATTTTAACAATTAGTATAAGAGTTAGTACTTTTTTAGAATTTTGACAACTTGAAAAGAGATCCTTGAAGCACAATATGGCAAGCAACAATGTCATTGGAAAGGCACCAGTGTTTGATAGAGTGAATTATAGTTTATGGAGTTTGATAATGAATTCCTACATCATGGCTCAAGGGTTTGATGTTTGGGATGTTGTGGAGAGTTTCTATACTCCTCCTACCACCTCTTCACTTATTGATGAAAAAAGAGGTCATACGCTAATAATTGAAAGCCTTTAATGCCATCATAAGTGGCATTAAAGAATCTGAAATGGGAAAGGTAATGCATTGCAAGTCTACAAAGGAAGCTTGGGGAAAATTTCAAGTTCTCTATAAAGGTGACTCAAAGGTAAGGATTTCTAAGCTTCAAACTTTTAGAAATCAATTTAAATCTCTTAAGATGAGTGATGATGAGTCTATTATGAACTTATTTTCTTAGATTTGACAAGATTGTTAATAGTATGAAAGGATTAGGAGAAGATCTAAAAGAGGAAGCAGTTGTTCAAAAGGTGTTGAGATCCTTAACTCCAAAATTTGACTCAAAAGTATCAGCTATAGAGGAAGCAAAGGATGTAACTAAGCTGAATATGGATGAGCTACATGGTACTTTGACAGCCTATAAGATGAGGGTAATGGATTCTAAACCTACTAAGAAGGAGATATCCTTCAAGATGGAGAAGATGACTAAGGAAAAAAAGGTAAAATCTAAAGATACTACCTTGGAGCTTGATGATGATGAGATATTTTCCATTGTTACTACAAGAATGAAACTTGGGACTCATTAGTACAAAGGTATACTCCCTTTTAAATGTTTTACATATCGTAAAGTTGGTCTTTTTCTCACAATTGCCTTTACATGTATAGACATGATAAGAAAAGAAATGATGAACATGATAGTGATGATGAGAAGAAAAATCAGAAATTTTATAAGAAGAAGAAAAGTTTCAAGAAGAATGAATTTATGAAGAGGAATAAGAAAAACTCTATACTAAGAAAGAGGAATCTGCTGTAAGTAGTGAACTAGATATATCCGATTCGAGAGATTGAATCTAACCACAAGGTGGATTAAACATATTGTGTCCCACTTCTTTTCCAAAACGTGAGTGAGGAGTTGGGTTTGGTAAAAATTTGGGGGCTTTGGGAGCACCCCTTATATAAAACCCTCTTATCATTGTACCATGTCATAAAAATGGTTCACCTCAAGCACCTTTAGGAGAACCCCTTCAAGAGAAAGGGGTTTGGACAAACCTCAAAAGGAATATTATACTTTTGACACTTTTTGGAGAGTGCGTCAACTAAATTATGGTTAAGGGGGCTTCGGGTGAACCCTTATCAAGTGAAACATTTTGGGTGAACCCTTCAAGTGAACCCCATTATGTGGTGCATATGTTGCACCTATATGGCATATTTTTGCTCTTAATCCATTTAGAAGATAATTATAGGCCAAAATGTTCCACATACATGCCACATGTTAAGGTTAAATTAATTAGTTGTTTTACAAAAATTTACACCCAAATACAATTTTATTACCTTTCTAAAAATATAATTGTCATTTAAAAAAATATATTTTTACTATTTTTGTTATTTTTTTGAATGTATGGTATTTTATGACAATCAATAGTACACTTTCAACACAATTTTAAAAATGGTGGTTTCTATTTCACACACCTAAGCTTAAAATTGCTGAGGAGAGGCTGATCTTTGGCCGAATCGAGACGATAAGCATGAGTACAGTGAAAGAGAAAGCCCTAACATCAAAACCTAAGAATGCTAAGGTCTCTGGCCAAAATCGGACGCTTGTAAATATGCAAATGAAAAAGTGGAAATGCTAGGATCCACACCTATGGCCTAGAAAAAATGGAATCAACGAGGGTGCCACCGAGGGTGCCACCTACCTGAGGGTCCCAGATGGATGTGTTGATAGAGCTTTAAGCAAAGTGAATCTCTCCCTTGTTGGTAAGTTTCTTGGCTCTAGACCTAATATTGATTTCATTAGAAAATGGGCTTTGAGAAAGTGGAAACCTAAGGGATCCCTGAGCATTACCATCATGCCAAAAGGCTTTTTTCTGGAAAAATTTAATCAGCAAGAGGATTTGGAATCGGTGCTTCTGGGAGGACCTTGGTGGCTGGGTAATATGGGCCTTTTTTTGAAAAAATGGTATCCTGGATTTGACCCTAATACTGAAAATATAAACACCATCCCAATCTGGTGTAGGCTACCTAGACTACCATTACATTTTTGGGATGATGAAATTTTGCTAAATATTGCAAAATCCTTAGGTGCCCCTATCGGTTTGGATGGGCCCACGAGAAACAGATCCAGACTTGCTTTTGCTCGTTTCTGCATTTTTTCAAAATAGAACAGGAGTTTCCGAGCACATCATCTTGAAATCTAGATATGGGATATGGACCCAAAAAATTGAGTTTGAAACTTTTCATTTGAGATGTAAACATTGTCATAGCATAGGACACTCTGACAAAAGTTGTACCAAGAAGAAGACCTCTACAATGGAAGCTGAACAACCTGTGGAGGGCTCAGTTCTGAATAAGGATTGTAGGGTTCCTAACATGGATAGCTGGAATGAAGACAAAGCCCCTAGTCAGAAGGAGTTGGATTTCAATAGAAAGGGGAAAAAAGGGGTTTTAGAGCTCAAATAAGGAAACATCTGGTCTGGCGTCCCAAAATCTCAGCAGTAGCTTTTCCTGAAGCACCTAACAAAGAGGACTTGGAAAATCCTGTAAAGGTATCCATGGTGGTGAACGAGCAAGAAGGCTCTGTGAAGATTAATATAGTCCCTATTGAACAATTTCAGAGCAGTAAGGAAGCCGTAGATAATCATCTGTGCATCATTAAGGAAACATCGAACAAGGACTGTATGGTTTTTAAAGAATCTTTGTAGAAAAGCACTCCTAGGGGAGATGGTAAATCATTTGCAGATATACCTCCTTGCTCCAACAATATCAGCGGTTTCACCTTCTTGCTACAGCACAAGAACAGCTGATACACACACACCTGACAGGATTTAGAAAGAACGTGAAGAGGGAGAAGTTACGCCTGTCAAAGATGAGGAGGATCTAGATTCTGGATTCACAAAGGTCATTTCAAAAAAGAAAAAAAGAATGAAAGGATTTGAAATGATCCCAGAATCACTCTACAGTGATAAGAAAAAGAAAAAAGACAACTGGGACACCTCAACATCCAGAACAACTAGATCTTCTGCTAGATGACTAGTTGACTTTGGAGGAAGCACAAAAAGAGGAAGGCCTTCTAAAAAGGCTCTTAGATCTAAGAGAACGGAGAGAGACATTGCAGATGGCGTTCAACGTCAATTGAACCATCAGGAAATTCCAACTACCAATCATTCCAAATGAAGATTATTTCTTGGAACATCCGAGGCCTAAATGGAAACTCCAAATAGAGAATCATCAAGGAGTTACGGGATTCTAGTAATCCTAGTATTTTGATTCTGCAGGAAACTAAGATGAAAGCGAAGACCCTTGAAACTAATAAAAAGAGTTTCTGGGATAATTCTGAAATGGTGGCTGTTGACTCCCAGGGAGCTTCTGGAGGACTGGCTACTCTTTGGGATACAAGGCACTGTACTGGTACGGTTCTCAATGCTAGTATTAATCATCTTGCAATCAAATTTATTGCTATTGAGAATAATGGTGAATGGATCCTTTCTAACATTTATGCCCCTAATACGGTTAGTGGAAGAAGAAAACTTTGGGCTGACCTTAAAACATTTAGAAACCAACATTGTTCAGCTAACTGGCTTATTATGGGGGATTTCAACTCTCCACTAAACCCAGGTGAAAAGTATGGAGGAATCTCCAGCTATTCTACAGGTATGGAGGATTTTGCTGATTTTATTGCTGAACATAATCTCTTAGATGTGGATCTTCATGGAAATAAATACACTTGGAATAATAGAAGGTTGGGAAAGGAGTTTATCTAGGTGAGATTGGATAGGGCACTGATTTCAGCAAGCTGGATTCTCAGCCAAGACTTCCACCTCTCTTCCTTGCCCAGAGTTGGATCGGATCACAATCCGATTGCTTTAAATTTTCTCAATTGGACTAAACCCACCAGAAGCTCATTCAAATTTGAAAAGATGTGGATGGAACATGAAAATATCTATGACAAGATAAAAGAATGGTGGGGATGGAATGGTGAAGGCACTGCTCAATTTAGATTGGTTCAAAAGCTCAAAAATGTCAAAAAACAAGTCAAAATCTGGAATAAAAGCGTTTTTGGCAATGTGTTTGATAATAAAAAGAAGTTAAAACAAAAACTTCAGGATCTGGAAATAAAAATGGATACTATGGGGAGATCGGCTGAAGACGAAGCTAATGAAAAGAATATTCTTTCAGAGTTGCATACGATCTGCAGCAGAGAGGAATCTTTATGGAGACTTAAATCTAGAGCTATTTGGCTTAAAGAGGGAGACAGGAATACAAAGTTCTTTCATATGACCACTTTGAAACACAGAGCCTGTAATAGGATCTTAGAAGTTTCTAAAAGTAATGGAAATATCATAAAAGATCCCAATAGCATCAAGAAAGAAGCGCTTGATTTCTATAAAAAGCTTCTTGAGGAGAGGAATAACATCAATTCTGAAGCTATTTCTTTTATGTTGGAGGCCATTCCCCAAGATAAAATTGAGGAACAAAATTTAGAAATATCACCACAGCGGTCACGCTTGAAGAGCTGCAAAAGGTTGTATTTTCTTTAGAGGGTGACAAGGCTCCTGGTCCGGATGGGTTCTCCATAAATTTTTTCCAAAAATTTTGGGAAATCTGCTCGAGGATCTTCTCAGAGCGGTGAATGAATTTTATAGAACGGAAATCTTTTGAAAGAGCTAAACAACACTCACATTGTGCTGGCCCCAAAAAAAATGGATGCTAAAGATTTCAAAGACTTCAGACCTATCAGCCTTGTGAATGCTATCTATAGAATTTTTACCAAAATTATTACTACTAGGCTTCAACTCATTATGAATGATCTAATCTCAAGGCAGCAGAGTGGCTTTATCAAAGGCAGGATTATACAAGACGGAGTGATTATGGTTCATGAGACCATACATTCTATGGAAAATAATTATAAGGCAAATATGGTCCTCAAGCTTGATATGAATAAAGCCTTTGATAAGGTCTCTTGGGTTTTCCTTGACAAAGTCTTAACTAAATTTGGTTTTCCGGACAAATTTAGAAAAATTATTAAGGCTTGTATCTCTACGGCCAGATTCTCAGTGGTGGTTAATGGTGAGCCTGTGGGTTTTTTCACCAGCAGCAGAGGGCTTAGACAAGGGGACCCTATCTCCCCCTTGCTCTTCATTCTTTTGGCTGATAGCCTTAGTAGAACAATTGGCAAAGCAGTTAATGATGGTCTTTTAAATGGCTCTAAGCCCACTTCCATCAGTCAAGTTGTCTCCCATCAGCAATTTGTGGATGATACTATCCTTCTTCTTCTGGCATCAGTCATTGAAGCCAAGGCTACCAAGGCTTTACTGCGGCTCTACGAATCTGCTTCTGGGCAAGAGATCAATTATGATAAAAGCTCCATCTTCTTTTTCAACACTCCTGAGGAAAGGCAGCTTAAAATTGCTAAAATTCTGGGTTGTAAAATAAGTGCGCTTCCAGCCACTTACTTGGGCCTTCCTCTCGGCACTAGGAAAGTCTCTAGCAAGGTGTGGGATGATTTATTGGAGAGATTCCAAAAAAAATGGCTGGTTGGAAAGGAGCCATTTTATCTAGTGCTGGTAAGTGCCTGCTCATTAAAAGTACTCTTCAAAATCTACCCATTTATGTCATGTCACTCTACAAGATCCCCTCTTCCTTCAGATAAGATTGAAAGGATTCAAAAAAAAATTTATGGCAAGGCATGGAAGAGAAGTTCAAATTTCACTTAGTGGCTTGGGATAAGGTTTGCACCCCGAAGTTTATGGGAGGTCTGGGTATAAAAGATATTGAGAAAATGAATGAGGCCCTCATTGCTAAAATGGGCTGAGAATGTTGTCTGAGAAACAACCCTGGATTGATTTAATCAAAGAAAATACCTGAATCATCAATCTGTGTACTCTTTCCTACAAGATGAGCACCTTCCCTTTGGTTCCATCTTTTGGAACAATCTGGTTAAGAGCAGAAATTTCATTAAGCAGGGCAGTAAATGGAAAGTGGGGGATGGTAGGGACATTAACTTCTGGGATGATAATTGGTTTAATGGAAATCTCATGGATAGATTTGGGATTGTTAAGGATAGTCTTGTAAGCAAGTATGGCATTAAAATCAAGGACTATATTGAGGAAAATGGTACCAACAAGAATTGGAAAAAACTTTCTGTGGAGAGAAATGATCTGATGCAAATTACTTCCTCCCTTCAAGATCAATTAGATCTTATTCCCTTAAGTCAACTGGATTCCAAGGATGAGCTGGTATGGAATAATTCCAATGATGGGAATTACTCTGTCAAAACTGGTTATAATAATTTCTTCCACAGTAGTCAAACAGAGTTCAATTGGAATAAGATTTGGATGACTGAATTAACTCCTAAAATAAATTTTTTCCTTTGGCTGGCTATCAGAGGCAGGATTCTTACCACTGACAACCTGATGAGAAGAGGATTTATAATGCCTAATAGGTGTCATCTTTGTAAGAAAGATTCTGAGGATATCAGTCATTTGTTCATACATTGTGAGTATGCTACCAGAATATGGAGTTTTTCCCTCTCTAAATTTGAAGCTCTATGGGTGGTGCCGAAGGATCTAAATCAGCTATGGACTCAATGGAATCCACCCTTTAGGCATTGTGTTGTCAAAAGGATCTGGAAGCTGGCTATCCCTCATTTAATCTGGAGGATATGGAAGGATAGAAATGATATTATCTTCAGAAATAAGAAGCAAAACTATAAACTTAGTATTGGTAAAATCTCTAATGGTATCAAAGAGAACATTGCTAGATTTAAACCCCCCAAGAACAAGAGATATCCAGAGAATGAAGAATATATCTTATCCAATTGGCAGATTGGAACTGTCAATAATAGCAATCCCGGAATAGCATTGATAGATCTTTGATTAAATGGCATCCTCCTGATTTTAATTGGTTTAAGTTGAACTTTGATGGGGCCTCTAAGGGGAACCCTGGGATTGCGGCAGGGGGAGGAGCGATACGGGATCATAAAGGTAGTCTGATTGCTGCGTATGCTGGGAAAATGGGAATTCAAACCAATCATTTTGCCGAAGCATTATCTACTTTATGGGGCCTGAGAATTTCCCAGACTCAAAATATCCAGAACCTCATTATTGAAGGGGACTCCCTGAATATCATTAATCTCCTTAAACAGTGCTCATCTCCAAGTTGGAGCATCAAGGATTTTATCTCAGAGTCCATAAGTATTTGTCAAACATTCAATAACATCAGGATCATGCATACTTACCGGGAGGGTAATAAATTGGCAGATGCACTGGCTAATTATGGCATTAATGTTAATCACATTGTTTGGGATAACAATAGCATCCCTAAGCAGCTTCAAAACAACATTCATGCGGATTTCTATACGCACACAATTTCTTGAGTTGAGATATGATTATTGGGTGTGGATCAGTATCAATAAAACTCCCACACGTGTTGACTTAAAAACTATGATTATGCAAATCCTATCGAATAATCAAGATAGTGTGAAGTATATGGGGAAGTCCAAGTGGAGTTACTTTGATATGAAAATCGCACATGCGGGCAGCACTGTGCTTGCTAAAATTTGTATACAAGGCTCCACGGATACCGAAGATAGTAATAAAGTAATTGATGATAGGGAGTGGGCTAGCAAAAAGGCCGTTATTCCCACATGCGGATTTCCGCAGGCTCAGATCAGCAGGCACGCGGACGTTCGTGGGAATAGAAACGGCTCTCATTTTCAACATTGTGCGGATTACAACAGTAAAAAATAGACTGGCTTCAGCGCTCTCAAGGATTTTGGAATTTGTTGCAAACAGTTAAGCACAGTGAAGATGGGGGGTCCCCCTTGCCAAATTGAGCCTAGTGCGGACCCGAACTGGAAGGATAATGTTGAGTTATGGAATATACTCAGCAAGGGTGGCATCACCAACTTCATGGAGAAGGTTCAGGGACATGATCAAAGCATCTCAGTGCGTTTTGTGAAGGATTGGAAGGAGCGGACTATGGAATATGGGGGGCAGAAGATCTTGGTCAACGAGGAGCTTATTGCTGAAGTGACCGGTCTTAGCATGGAGGGCTACCATTTTTTTAACAAAAGGGTCGACAGAGATGTTGAAGAGAGGAGATTTGTGGAGGGATCTGAGAAGCTGATCTATATTACCGCGGGCCTGCTTGTTAGCTCGATCCCTCCGCCTTATGATGAGGTTACTCGCATGATGATACGATTCATTTCTTTGGAAGGGAGGTTTGTCACCGTACCTGCTAAGCACCTTATCTTTCTCAACCACTTCCGTAGGAATCGCTTGGTTTGTTTCCCCCATTATTTGCTGAACTCTCTTGAGCACTCCATTTTGGAGTTTCAAAAGCATACCCGGGTTCCTTTACACCAGGGGCTTATTTTGCTGCTGCATAAATTTTGTCTTCTTAGGTATCCTGGTCTCCCTTCCTCTCCTAGCTCTGTTCCCCCTATGCCGGGTTCTGCTGCTGCTAGCCCCATTTCTCCACTCTCTGCCCCCGCCACCGCTATTGTCACCCCCTACCGCCATCCAGCTTCATCTTCCATTCCCCCTACTGCTGCTCCCACCCCCACCTCGCTTCCACCTCGGCCAGACCAGTCACCAGGGCATCTAGAAGGCTTAACCTCGATACTCTTGCTGCGGGGAAGGGCCCTCATGAAATTGAAATTGCACATGACCTCCTGAATATTAGCAGTGCTAGTCCCCGAGATGTGCATATGGAGAGCTCTACAAAAAGGTTGGATGCCTTAGAAGCTGAAATGAAGCTGTTGAAGGATGAGGTTAAGAACTTGGCAAAACAGAAAGGAAAGAGGAAGAAGGAGGAGGAGGTGGATATTGATAACAACCAGATTGAAGATATCTACAAGAAGCTGAACTCCTTAGACTCCCGTTTAGGGAAGGCCAAAACTCGTCATGACTACAATATGGCCATTTTTAGTGTGATTGAGGAATTCATTGAGCAACATGTCAGAAGTGTCTCCAATCTCAGCTGGAGTTCCGAAACACTTTGGGGCAATGATAAAGAAAGCAAAAGGACCATTGATCAGCTGGATAAGACTGACGCTGCCCACATGACAACTTTGGGAATGTTCAGATCCTGGAAGAACATCAAAACCAACATCGACAAAGCTGCCAAGAAGTAGTTGTAGGTGCTTTAGCTGCTCTTGTTTGTTTTTTTGCTGTTTTTTTGTGGTTTCTTTGCTGCTTTTGTGTAGAGTTTTTGTTGTTTTGTCTTGTTTGGGTAGCTATTTTTTGGCTACTTTGGGCTTCATTGTCATACTTGGATTCTGATCCTAAAAAAAGTAACAAAAAGACTGATTTTTTTCTTTATTTTTAAAAAATAAATAAATGTACTCTACACTCTAAACACAACATTTCATTATATTATCAAATTTATTGAATATGTATGATTTTCTAGAAAATGCCTTTAGAATTTCAATGGAATTTAAAATTCATATTTATAAAGGTAGAACAATTGCACAAAAGTGGGACACACTTATATGCTTTCATGCGTATGACACAACGAGAGAAGAAACATATCCTAGTAGTGGTGGTTTCATTGAAATCCAAATGTGGAAGGGCACTTTGCAAAAATAGGAATTCTCTACATGAGTACTTACTATAAATAGTAACTTCTCACAATCAGTGCCAAATTTCTTCAAGGATGTGTTCATAGTGATAAACGAGGAAAACAAAGAAAGTGGTATGAGGTGAAATGAGATTAAAATGGAAATTTACTAAAAATAGTAAATCCTCATTTTGAGTGTTGAAAATTATAAATTTGGTTCTATTTTCATTCATCTCTATACTTTTCAACATCACCACCTTTGTTGTATGCCGGTTTCATAGTTCTAACGAGGCAATCCATATTTCACGGGGATCTTGGGGCATCATCGCAGTTATTTGGTGCACATAAGAAAATCGAACACAAGGCCCATTAGTAGAAAATTAAAGGCATCTTATAGTCTAAACAGAATTTAATTTTTTTAGGGGTTTAGAGATCATCATTGTAAATATTCAATCAATTTGAAGGCGTTTGTTCTCCCATAGTGAACAAGATAAGTTAGCACCCTACGTTGAACTCGATAGGCTAGGTGAGCAAGTTGGGTTGAATTTCTCAAGACAAGAAAGATCCATCAAGTGGGAGTAATTCATTAGATAACATTAAAGTGTTCATAATATCTCCTTGAAAGTCAAAATTTCCCTATGGAAATTGATAATTGATTCCACAACAAGCTCTTGAGAATGTTGCAATGGAACAAACCATGTCAACACCTAATTTGATCCATTCCCACGATTCTAGAAATGATCGCGCGATGATCCGGGAAAACAAAACAAGTTATCGGGCCAAGCCTTAAATAAATATAAGAGATATATAAGCCCAAATGAAGAAATAAAGCTCAAACAATATTCCACTTCTTGAAAGGCATCTAAGGTAATAAATATGTTGATGTTTTTAGGCCTAAAGTTGAAAATCCTATTGAATACATGACTCCATTAGAATATGACTTAACCCTCATCTAATTGGGTCAAGCTTCACATGAAGGTGACTATCATATGGTAAGGAATTTTCTTCTTACCTCCATGATCTAAATGAAGAATACAAGAAAAACATTGCGTAATTGGAGGAACAATTAAAATTTATTTAATAAAATCTTATTTTTGTTATTAATTCTAATTTCAAATTCACTACTACGATAATATACAACACAATACAAATTATAATCACTCTAAGCATGAAACCGTGTATGTAAATAGGAAAGATAGGGAACTAATCTTATTTTCACTTATCTCGAGAAATATCTAAAATAAGAAGATTGATGAACATGATGCGCAGAGTGTCGAAATTCTTGATAAAACTTTGAAAGATGCAAAAAGAGTGGACATGAGAACTATTATATGGTGAGGGTTCTTTGCACTGGAGACCACTCCTAGGCACTTGTGAATGCGGAAATGAAAGGGATCTATTTTTCCTGTGTCTTTACTGATTTAAAATTATTAGTTGTTGGTATCTTGTATGTCCCACTTGGATCGATGAGGTACCTATAACTCGTAAAGAAAACCCTAGCTCTCTACACAAGCTTTGCAAACATATCAAATTGGAATGAAAAATTCAATACATTAAGTTAGAATTTCCATAGTGGTCATCCAACGAGATGAAGTTATGAAAGATCATTGCGGTACATTCTAGAATACACATATTTCTTTGTACTTGTGTGTGAGAAAGTATCCATATGTTTCCTTCATGCTAATATAGTGGGCTATAGGTAGATAAAATGTAAATGTTTGAGATGGAATTTAGCACTTCCCTTCTATACTGTGTATATGTAGCCAAAAAAATGCAATCCCTTTGATAGTATGTATATATGATCACCCTTTAGAATTTCCAACCCATATAATAGTGTGTATGTTTTGTGTATATTGGGATCCCTTGTTTGAATTTCGACACTAGTGACATGATATGATGAATATGACCTCGGGATAAGGGTAAGAAAACCAAAAAAGATAAATAAAAATGTCAAAATAAGTTAAAAGAAAAAAAGGGACACGAGCACTTGGGTGTTATTGTCCATAATGGGAGTTAGTGTATAGGGATAAATGCTTGAAAAAAGTGAAAATAATGAAAAATAGGGATCCTTGTGACCTGACCAAAAATGGGTGTAAAAATTACAAATGTGTGTGTGTGTGTGAGAGAGAGAGAGAGATAATAAATATCAAGTCAAACAAGTTGATGGACTAGGGAGTGTCTCACAAGTGAAAAATTTTCTTGCTTAAGATCTATACATATAACAACATACTTGGAGGTATAGTAAAATAGTAATATGTACGTTATTTTTGTCTAAATTCCCCCCTTAAGGTATCTGAATGAAGTTCAAGTAGTGTACATGAAGTAATGGAAAATACCTAAGAGAAATCTAGAGAAGCCAAATTTCAAAGGTGCATGTAAAATGTAAGAACTCATGGTGTAATGAACCATGGATGAATGTGTCGACCCATGTGGAATAAATAGAGATGAAAAATCATTGTAAGGAGAACTTAGAGAAAGATATATATGATTTATATATTTTAGAGATTGTGATTGTTGCCAATGAAGATTAGAGAGGTAAGGAGTGATCAATTTCCAACCCAATTTTTCTTGTAAATAGAAGGATTTTGGTGTCTTTCCACTATAGGAAGAGTTTTGGGGAGAGAGGTCTAGTTTTACTCTCCATCAATGAATGGATCCCTAAAATATCTAACCACTACAGATGGATAGAGAGAAAAATTAGTTATGTGTTGTGTCGTATTATTTCGTCTTGAATAACCCATATAGGAGTAATATATAGCAAAAAGGAAATGAAAACTCATTTCCCCCACTCTCAAGGGTATCCCAATTTTTATAGTGTTATATGACTTCAATGTTAGGTCATCTAGAAGCGATAGACATATATAAGTACTCCCAAGTCAAGTCATCGGGGGAGATAGTAAAAATGTTTGTTGTATGAATTGATTTATTTTATTTGAATGATAGAATCATTGCCTTGATTTTTGTACTTAGTAGATTACTCATGGAGAGATTTTTACACTTTTCCCCAAATTAATCCAATATGGGAAATAAATTTGAAGCATTATTAAGTGATCGAGTGTTTAATATAGAGTGATTTTGTTCATTTTCTTTCAATAGAATTAGAGAAAATATTCTAATACTTATGTGATAAAAATGTTGACTGATTATATTGTAATGTGAGAGGGAGAGTGAGATAATCCTAATTTTATGCCTCCCTTTCAAAAAAGGGTGAGGGTGAAGAGATTAACACTAAGATGAAAGTAAATAAAATAATGAACCGAGAAAGGGTATAGAAGATAATGTAAAAATGTATGTAGATTGATGAGTACTTCTTCTAGATTTGAATATAGTATTGTGCAATGTGTATAGTATGGTGCTATGAGAAATTTTGATTCAAATGGCATAAATGGGGATTAAAACAGAGTGAGTATGATGCACTAATGTAATAATTTTCATTTTTGTTTTTGTTAACGTAGAGATATATACACTCGAGAGAGTTCCATAGGGTTCAAAGCATGCTAGAGCGAGTGGTTGCAATCATAGATGAGCATGCCCATTTATTTGAGATTTTGGTTATAATGGTAGCTACATGTACCTTATTATTAAGTGAGTGTGATGAGGTGCACATAGACACTGGGTGAGATAGACATACCATAAAAGGATGGGCCCTAGCTTAGGATATATCTGCGAGATATGTGGATCTACAAGGTCAATTTATAGAGCATTCAATCGAGGTAGCTATATTATGAAGACAAGTGGAAATATATAGAGGTCATGATTAGTGACATAGATTGAGCGGTGAAACATCTAGTTATAGATCTCCCATGATTGTGTATAGATATAGTTAGGATTTTTATGACATATATTGATGTAGCAATGCATGAGGATTCCCCCCAATGATTATATTTTTGCAACTATGATTTTTAAATAGATATAGATAAAAATATATTGGATCACATACATGTTGTGTACTTTTCTTGGTATATGATTACGCTAGATGTTCTATGGATATGAAATGGTTGTCTTGATTGTTAAATGTTTGAAATGTATCATGATGTGGATATAATAGATAAGTAATGAATTGAAACTAATGTGTATTTGAATGAGTAGTATAATGATATGATGAAAATAAAGTATGTATATAATGCAATGTGTTACATAGGAAGGTGATATATATATATATATATATATATATATATATATATATATATATATATATATATATATAGAGTAAAATAGTGAGACGTTGAATCTTTAGGATGATAAAATGTAATACAATGTTGATAATAACGTATGATGAATGATGGACGATGTAGGGGAGAGAAAAGGGTGATGCCCCCACAGTGTGAGAATAAGGATCATTTTATGTATCAAATCCCTCAACAGCATGAAAGAACATTAATAAAATGAGTACATCATCGGGTAATGAGTTCATCATACGAACTCACCTATAAAAGATGGAGAGGCTTGCGAGGAATGATGGAACCATGTGAGCAAGTAGCGGTGTGAGTGTAAGAGACAAACTAAATGTCGAGACGAAATGGTGTCAGTAATGGGAGATGTAGTGGTAGGAAGCACATATGCCGATGTGTTAGGAAAATAATGGGATGTAGTAGTATTGTGAGGTAGACAAGATGATGTGATGATGGATGAGCTAGATGGAGGGTGTGGATGAATAATTATCTTAGGAGATAGACAAATGAAAAAATTAGCAATGAGTGGAGGAGATGAGTGAATATAAGTGGAAGAATGATTATGTGGAATTATAGAAAAAGAACGCTCATGACAGTGAGATTCAAAGGTAATGACATTGTTGTCTTATAATTGTTATAACTTGTTTTCAAGGGTCTATAGTTATTGTCACGGTGGACATTAATGTGGTGGAAATAGCAATAAGATTGATCGTCTTTGTGATGCAAGAAATGAGGAGGATTATGTTGATTGGAGGGTAAGTGAATTAAGTTCTTATAAATAAAAATATGTAGAACAACATGAGGCTTAGTAGCATGTGAGAAATGTAATGGCTCCCAAGTGCAGTCATAAAATCATGTAGTTTAGACATTTATTTATCACTGGTCTCAAACTACTATTTAGAAGGTTCTTGAGTGAAGAAAATATTAATTAACCTCTGTCCTTTGGCCTTCTTGCTTATTTTATTTCATAATTTGTGACCTATTGAACCCATATGCCTAACCATTTTCTCGACATTTCACATTATTCTATCACTCACCTAGGGTGCCAATATTAGTTTTGGGGTGCCCATGCACACCCTAGTCCCACACAGGGACACCCTAGTCCTTTTTCACTATCCCACTACGTTTTGGGCCTCTTCTAGCTATTTTTAATTTTTATATTTCTTGTAGGAAGCCTTTTCGGGGTTAATTACAAAATTAGATCAAGATAACTCATTAATATAAGGTTATGATATCATAATGAGGGACCTAACTTCATCTACTACTATCACTCCATCTAGATTTGCATCCATCTATTGCATTGACATCCATATAGGTCTATCATCAAGTCACAAGCTAAGACATCTACATCACACTTCATAGGGGAGGGATTCTATGATATTCCATGCACACATTCTATTACATTTTCTAGATTTAGCTATTTCATGCTATTTCACAAATTGTAAATAATAAAAAAGAGCACCTAGGGCACAACATGCACACACACCCACACCCACACACACACACACCAAAAATACATACAGGTCCAAAACATAGTGTAGCACTTAGCTTTTAAGTCCACTATTGTGGCGAGATGAGGTCAATCCAAACCGTTCATTTGCATATTTCTTTTTCATGGTTTGGATATTTCCTTTTGGTCTTTTACATGTCATTTCTTACTCTTGGAATATTTTGAGCATTCATCATAGTACAGGGAAATTAATGCAACAAGAAGTGAAGGTTATCGAGTCATCTATAAGACACAGACGATATGTTTTGGACCTTTTTCCTAGACTAGGGAAAAAAAAAAATTCTTACCACAAAGCACCCATGGGTGCCCTAGTTGTCTTTCGGAGATCTAGTCTAGCCATATCACCTAGATATGTCTTCTACAGGGACCTTGGCCTAGTCCTTCCTACTTTCGATTTTGTGTTCATCAACTGCAACACAATACTGACGTGATTTTGTTATTCGGCTAAGATATTTCCTCTTCTCTCTTTTACATTAGGGCTTGGTATTTCATTTTACATATTTTCTTAGATCCTTAAAATATTTCTTTACTAGATTTAATTTCTTTAGTATAGTTGTTCATAGCTTAGAATAATTATCTTCATGCTTTACTTAGTTTTGTCAATTTTAGTTAATCACTTGACTAGGAGATGAATAAGACTTAGGTGGAGAATGATGTAGCGGAGGAGATGGAGGAAGCTTATGCGGTGGAGGGGATGGAACATGTTTACGAGGTAGAGTAGAGATGGATACATTCGAGCAAACTCAATATAGGGAACATGAGAAGAAATAGAACAAGATGAAGTAGTAGAAGGAATATAATGGGGTTATATAACATGTGGACAAATAAAATCTTGTTCTATATTAATGAATTTATAACATAAAAGTGTAAAAGATTAATATGTATCATATTGTAATATTTATTTAAATGCAAGAATCAAGCCACGAAAAAATATAAATTGATTTTGTAGATCAATACACTAAAATAATAACTGATGCATGTAAGAATTGATTTGAAAGATGTAATCTAGCATGAGTTAATTATTTCCTTGATGTAAGATAGGTAAGTGATCATGTGTAAATTAGGACCATTGTTAAGTATGAAGTGTCTAAGAAAATCATCTTCCATTTCACAATACGTAGTAATATATCCATAAGGAAAATGACTATTCCATCGAATAACATCATCAACAAGACTATGAAAAAAATATTTTCGTAAAAATCGATCATTAGAATAAGAAGCCATAGCTGAATGATAATTCTTAAGATACAAATAATGATTTCGATTAGGTGTCATTAAAACATGAAAAGGTAGGCATGTTAAATCCTTATGAAAATTTGAATTGTGGATTTTCTTGGGAATAATATTTCCATGAAGATAGTTATTGTCAATGGAAGCATAATAGGATTTGCTTTCGAGAGTAAGCGATTGAACTTGAGTTTCCAAATAGATAAAAACATGCATGAATGATCAAATATCATGTGAAGGAATTGTAGAAGAAGTGAGAGGCACATGAAGAGGTTCATTTTTTCCAATGTGAGTGATCATGAGGGTGCGAGAAGAAGAAGTATATGTAGAGAGGGGAGAAGAAGATGAATAATCTATAGGAATGCTAATGTAGATGTCTAAGAAATAAGAGGAAGTGTACTATTTGGAATGGTAGAATCATCATGAGAAACATCTATAAAAGAATAAAAAAGAGGAGGAAGAGGAGAAGAGGAACACAGGATATCAACAAAATGTTAGAGGCAAGATTACCAGAGGAAGTGATAAAAGGATTATTATTATCATGAATAACATCCATAGAATAAGAAAGAGGTGTAATAAGAGGAGAGATACATGGAATATTTCAATAAATTCTAGCAATAGAATTAGAAGAAATAAGAAGAAGTGAACTAGTAGGAGTGGTAGAATCATCATGAATGACATTGGAAACAACCACAAAAGTGGAAGAGATTGGAGTGGGATATACACATTCAAAATTCTTAAGAGAGGTAACATACTCACTAACATGTTCATGATAAGAAATATAATCAGCATCACTATTATAAAAAAATCTCATGCAAGTATTTCATCAAGAGAGTCATCAACATATAAATAATGAGTAGGAAAAATATCATAAGATATATCTTTGCAATCACTGGAAAAAATTTCAGAAATAGAAGAGATATGGGATATATCTTTACATTCTTCTTAACAAGTATTAGAAACACCATCATGCACATGTACATTTTCAACATTGGAAATGGGATTAATGGCTCGTATACGGCACACAATAAATATCAAACATATAATATATAAAAAATCATCATGTGTCATAATGGGAATAGAAGAAGGTGGAGCAGCCTCAATGACAATATAAGAAAAAGGAAAACATGAAGTGTTTTTTTGTCAAGTGAAACTATAGTCACACTAGATTTGCAAAAATTAGTGGGAATAGTATTTTCATGACCAACAAGCTATCTTTGAAATTCATCATCAAATTGAGAATGCGAATAAATGACACTAAGTTTAGCCTCAATAACATCATCAAGGATAGAATTCATACTAATGTGATGCAAAACTTTCCTAGGAGAGGAGGATCTATTTTTAGCCATGAGGTTTTTATGGATCCTTGGGCAAGGAGTTCAAGTAGGGATGGGGTGCACCAAATGATTTAATAAAATCTTAATATCATTATTAAATATAATTTTAGAGTCACTATTATGATAATATACAACAAAATACAAATGTTAAGCACTCTAAAGATGTAACGATGTAACAAAATAAGAATGATAAAGTAGATATCTTATTTTTTCTTATCCCGGATAGATATGAACAACAAAAATTGATGAAAATTCTAAGGCGTGTTAGAAATTCTTGATATAAATTATGGAGGATGTGTAAAGAGTTGTTAACATGCATTTAGGATAGGGCGAGGCACAATAGATCATTCTTTGGCACTGATTATTGCATAAATGATCAATATATTATTTTTCCTTTATAGGTAGTATTTCATGTAGTTCTTTATTATTGGTCACCTATATGTCACACTTCGATCACCGAGGTACCTACAACCTACAAAAAAATCTAGATTTCTACATAAGATCACAAACACATCAAAGTAGAATTGAAAATGTGATATGTGAAGTCAAAATGACCTAAGCGGTCATCCGAAGGTTGAACTTATGACCTAACACTAGACTACATTCAAAAATCCACACAAATCTTTGTTTTGTGTGTGAAATAGTGTCCTTAGATTATGCTCATGCTAATGATGCCAAGATAGTGATATATAGCTAGATAAAATGTAAATGTGTGGCATTGAATTCAACACTTCCCCTTCATATGCAATGTTTGTAGAGTAAGCATCCCAAAAATGTAGTCCATTTGATAATATGTAGATATGATTACCATTTAGAATTTCCCACCCATATACCAATTAGTGTGTATGTTTTATATATAGGGATATATAGTTTGAATTTCAATACTAGTGACACGCCATGTCTAATCTGAATTTAGGATAAGGGTAAGAAAACCGAAAAAGGATGATAAAAATGTCAAAATATGAGAAAATAATAAAGGGAAAAATAGCACCTGAATGGACAAGATCTCTTTGGTGCTACTTTAATCGAAATAAGTGCTAGTGTTGAAGGATAAATGATAACAAATGTGAAATTAATGATAGAAATGAATCTTTGTGACTTTGACCATAACTAGGTGTAGCAATTACAAATGTGATAGAGAAGGAAAATAGTAATCAAGTCAAACAAGAGAATGGAATAGGGAGTGTTTCATTAGTGAATACATTTTTTTCTTAAGATCATAACATATCACAATATACTTGGTGGTATAGTAAAAAAGTAATATGTGCTTGATTTTATGTCTACAAAAATCTCTCATTTCCTGCATTCAACCCTTATTAAAACATGAATCAAAACCTGCCATTCCAATCAAATACATCCATATAATCATTGTTTTTAACCACGAGGAAATGAATGAACCAAAAAGATACATGATGCTAGGGATGGCTAATGAGAAAACTATTGATAATATAATTGAGAAAGGTAAGAAATTTTCTCTTGATATCATTTCTCTCATAGAGTATGCTCTTACATAATTGTCTAATTTTTATAAGGTGAAGCCATTTATAAAAAGAGGTCAATCATTTAGAAGATACATTCCCACTGGTGTCCAAAATGATTTCTTTTGATCCTCACACTATCATGAGTAAGAACACGTTCAAATACACTAGCATATAACTTGTCTCAAGTTTGGATCCGCATCATGGATGTGAGATACGTAATGATAAAGAATTCAATAGCCAAATTGGATTTTTACGGCAACATATTTTTGATATCTTGAATGATTCTACCATTGTGTTCATAAATTTGAGTTCCCACCACTCACTGAAGACTCCTAATTAGAAGAGATCATTATTTCATTCTAGGGGTTGGTTTAGAAAGAGGAAAGCGACCGTGATTCCTTCAATAATGATAATTTAGAGTCCCCTGGACAATATTAGAAGTTAAATTTTTAATTGCAATGGATCATGAAGAATGGATCGATCAATTCAAGAAGATCATTGAAGTTCTTGGAACATTGATCAACGTTATGGGATGTGTATGCATTCCAGAGGTGAATAAGTTGACAGATGCAATAACTCCATTCAAATAACAAAAGAAGGAAACATGAGTCAAAATTTTCTTCAATAGAAATACAAACTTCTCCATTTTTCTCTACTTCTCCCTCCTCCTATCCCTCTTCTAATTCTTCGTTGAGCATAATCATGGTATTTTGTCATATTCAATTAAAATGACATATTTTTGAATTGTAACATTATTTTCTCAAAATTATAAGAGAAATACTTAAATTTTCTTTTCTAATGTAAAATGGAATGTCACAAGAGGAATATGAACATGAAGATTTATGTGGGAGATATGAGAGGTCAATTCACATTACTATAAATCGGATGGCTTCTCCATTCCAAATGGTCTTGAAAATGAGATCTGAAAAATGGTAGATTATGGTAGCATCTATATTGTATCAATTGTGGATTTTTGTTCGTTTATTTTGTGTCATAAATGCACATAAAATAAAATCTATATTTCTTCCATTCTATTTTTCCTATGTTTCTTCTATGTTTATCTTGTACCATTTTTAAGCATAGTGATCCCAAATGAGCTTTTTACCTTTAATAAATGAATCTAATAACTTTGTGCCTAGGTTTTCCTTCTCACTAAATAGATTCATTATTATTTTCCTCTATACTAAATGTTGAACTCCTCTAGTTGTTGGGTGTAACACCTATGATTGGCCCACTCACATCAATAACCTTCCTTTCCTAATTTCTCCCCTTCACCCCTCATTATAGTGATTTCCCTCCTTGTGCGCCATACAAGAACTTTTCCACAATTTTTGTGGAGTGTTCCTATGTGATTATTAGCCTATTTTGCCAACCCAAAACTCTTATGAAAGAGTAGATTTGTCATCATTCGATAATTGGAGTTGCACACCTCAATTCATAGGGGCATAGCCTCGTGAACATTAGTGGAGACATATAATTTTTCATATCAATTTTTTTCCCACCAATAGGTTTTGTAGCCTCTTTTAAGGAGATATTTTCCCAAGTGCACCATAAAAATATCTCCACCGAAAATAAAAATTACATTTTTTTATAAAAGAAAATTATATTTCAAAAGAAACATCAATTTTTGAAGTCAACTCCATCAAGGAACAAAATTTTGTCACATTCATTCCTCACAACACAATGAATAAATTTAGAGACTAGAGAAAAGTACCAATGAGTGACATTGAAGAAGAAGAAGATGGTTTTACGAGTAATGTAAATTTACGATTAGCCATCATTCCAAACCAGTTCTTGCGAAGAGGAAAAATAGAGAGTGAAAAAAGGTGTCTTTCTTGAAGCAATAATATGTGATCAAACAAAGGGATGAAAATATGACCTACCGATGAGGAATAATGTAAGAAACTGATGCATGGGAGATAAAAGATGTTGTTTGAAGTCCACAAATATAAATAATCTTCTTTCACTCTCGCACAACTAAGATAAAATCTTAGATTCCTTTTATCACTCTCCCTTGGGATGATTTCCTTGCATATAGAAATGATGAAATGATAGCCTTGAAGAATGAATATGTGCTAAGGGTCATGATCATTGAAAAAGGAGATTCCAATCCCCAAATCTACCTCAAAATTGTGAAATATGTCAAATCCTTGTAATAAATGTACAAATAACTTAAAGAACTCCATAACAAAGAATAAGAAGAGGAGATTTATCCTATGGAGGAAAATCTTGATGATTTTCTACACTTACAATGTGTTCATCCCCTGGAAGATTCTTAGACTCTTCTAAGGAATTTCTTATTTTGGAACCTTATAATGAGTATCAAATCATCCAGTATGGAGGATGATGAAGTAAAAGATAGTGCATAATCCACTAAAGGTATTTTTTTAGCTTCGGGCATCCGACCAAAAAAATCATGACATTTTATTTCATCTCCCATCCTATAGATGACTTCCTTATATATGGTGATGAATAAATGGAAATTTCGTGAAGATAATATGAACAAAGTCTACCGAGTGTAGAAGAAGGAAATTTATACCCAAGCCTATAATGAAATTTGGTGGTATGTTTTATCTTTGAAAAAAATATATGAACACCTAAGCAATTTTCAACGCTGAGGAAGTAGAAACTTAAGAAGATCTTGGTGACCATACACACTATAAGGTATTCATCTTGATTTAAAAATATATTTGTTTTCATAAAACCCTAATTGTAGAGTACAAAATTTAAATTATGATAAACAATTTCTGAAATATAGATGACATAAGTGATAAGCTAGATAAATACGAAACCCTAGGTGCAAGAGAAAAAGTAAAGGAAAAATATTATTTATGCCCCATGTCGAGACTTTGCAGATGGAGAAACTGATAGATAGGAAGGGAAGAGTGTCGCAACTATGCACAATAAATTATGGAACTATCAGATGATCATGGATCGGGCCGGGGTACCTAGGCGCTGGAGTCCTTTGTTAGGTGTCTATGACTATGAAAATGACTAGACCCCGAATTTCATGGTGTCTTAAGGTTGTTTTTAATAGTCTTTACTTGTCACCTATATGTCACTAGATGGTCACATAATTTTCCTTTAAAGTACAAAGACAATATGACCTACAAAACCATCAAACTCCATCAACTATCTAAAAGAAAAGACGTAATGTGAGGGTCACTCAACTAAGTGAACTTATGATCGAGTGTTGTACTACATCTCGAGACTCCATGTAGTTCTTGTGCATGTGTGATAAAATTTTACCCTATGAGTCCCTTGGATAAGTGTGTGTGATAGTGGGTAATAGTTAGATGTATCAATGTAAATAGATGTGTTGACAATAAAATGAACTTCCCTTACTATGTGCGTATGCGAAAATTTAGTCACTTGTCCTTTAAGTGAATGATATACGGATTCCTTTGATGCTCTTAGAAAAAAATTGGATGTAACCTTAGGTGACGATAATAGATGATTATAACTTCTTCCATTAATTTTTCACATAGCTTTGTATTTATATGGTTCCCTCTCAAGTTGAATTTTGTAATTGATAACTCGAAGGAAGACCCGTGAGAATATAAGATCCCAAAAAGATAAAAGATACCCAAAATAAGTGAGTAATAAAGATATGGGTCAAGGGAATCTAGAAGGAAAAGGGAGCTTAGGCATTGATGTTTGAAGCCATAAAATATAAGTAATTAAATTACATACTAGGTTATAGGGTGTAAAAGACTAGAAATAAAGAAAAGAGACCAAAGATAGGTTTCAATTACTAGTTTATTTTGTAGGAACCATATGAATGTAAGCATGATTTTAGGACCTAGAAATATACCCAAGTGTGTGGTTTTGTGTCTACACATCCCTAGATGATACATGAATGCTTGAAGGATTGTCTTATCCTTGAACCTTATCAAAAACTCAAAGCAACACCTTAGAGGATGATGAAGATAATAAAGAAGTGGAACTCCAGCATTCATCAACTCATTTTGGATGGAGATGCATCATGCCAAAAAAGAATGGATTAAAAATAGGAAGACTATTATTGTATGATAGATGATCCAATGATTTCCAATGACTCCACAAACAATGAATAAGTAAGAGAAAGAAGTCCTTCATCCCAAACTAAAGATGATGAATTTGAGGTAATCATGGATAATATCTTTTCAAATTTCAATCTTTCAATTGATGATATAATGGAGATAGTTCAAGAATAAATTTCCCTTCATGATTCAATCATGGATGAAAAAAAGGAAGAGACCAATTTATTTTTCAAATATGAGGATAATGAGCATTTCGAGTATAACCTCTTTAAGGATTTGAATCCACCATTATCTCCCAAGGAGCATAATGTTGATCATCACAATGAGTATGAAATATTTCATTTTCCATATGAGCAAGAGGATTCAATCATGCATGATAAATAGATCATTGAAAATTCCCCTAATGTTTCTACCCCAGCATGGTTGTATGATTCCCATTAATAGGATACTCAATTGGATATTTATCTTAAAGGAGTGACCCTCCCATATAGAATGGATCTTGTCTCCTTGTTATAAAATGATGAAGACCAAGTACACCCATTATGGAAAGAAGGTGATACTTGAGGAAAAGAAATAATAATAAAAAGAGAGAATTGGTTTCAGATGAAGTTTAGCCATGTGTATATAGAATTTTCAACCATCTATTAGAGGCACAATTCAAATACTCAATCGATGAGGATGAAGATGTGTATATGGAAAATTCGGAAGAGTTATCTATGCAAGATATCTTAAAGGATAAAGAAGAAACTAAAGATCCTAAACTCAGTCTCAAGATCCTAACTTGGGTTAGTGAAATTCAAGATATGTATGGTTCAATTTACGCTTCTCATTTTGATACAAAAATGTTTGATGTTGATATGGAGCAGATGGATGAGCTTGATGTCCTCCCCAATGCCTTGGGTCGTGAGAGAAAATGTGAAAATATATATTTCTCTTTCATGCTTTGTGAAGAAGATCATGAATGTAAAAGGAATGATATTCTTGAATCCACAATGAATATTCCCAATCTTGAAGACATCTCCACCATGGAGGATGAGTGTAAATACAATTTTGAGATCATTTGTATTGAGGGTAATTGTTTAAGATGACAGAAAGAGGTGCATGATCCTTGTGAGTTGAGTCAAGATCAACTTGTTCTCACCACCATTGGATGTCCTACCAATTCAAAACAAGAATCCATACTACAATATTCACTCAAGGGTGAAGAATTCTTATATGACCAAATCAAGGATTGCAGTTTTGAAAATGATACCAAGATGGAATTTGAGCGGATAGGTACTCGATGAAATTTTATCTAAAATAAAAAGTGATAATTTTCATGATTCTTGTGAAAGGATTCAAATTCATCTTAAGCTCACCAATTTCTAGCTTCAGTTTTTCTTTAACATGTTTTCATTTTGAAAAAATGTCAAAGGAACAAAGAGGGATGAAGATCTCTGCCTAGTGTTGTGGACTCTTTTTGAAAAGGAAATTGGTCGAGGCACAAAGATAGATGTTTAGATAAGCTATCAAGTGGGGAGAAAATCAGCTTTTTTTATTTTCCTTATGCATTCCTTGTGGATGTAGGAGATGACTTACTATTGTAATTCAAGGAGGAAGAATTTTTCCATGATAAGAACATTTTCCCTTTTGATGAGATGGAGGAATGGTGTATCATGATAACATGACATCAAATGGAAACTACAAGATGAAAAGATTCCAAAATGGTGACAAAGTATTCATTGTATACAAGAACATTTTCATTTTATCATGAGTATGAAGATGGAATATTTGTGTGTATTCTTCTTCTCAAGCCATGAAAATCCATCACATTTTCTAGCATGGTATGATCATATATTGGTTTTTGCTTTCATAGATCACATGTAATTTTGTTGTTTCATGATGGAATGTATTTTACCCAACTCATTAATAGGTACATGTACATGCTTCCCCCTCCTCTATAAATATCCCTCCCCTATAATATAATTTACTTTTTTCTGTTGTCTGTGTTTCGTCCTTTGGTGTGTTTCCATTTCACGTGTTTGTTTTTGTGTTTTTCATTGAAAAAAATAATCTATAGTCGGATGGATAAACCACTCGGGTCTACAAAATAAATTAACATTCTAGGTTTTTGCATGCTCTATCCTTGTTGCAATTGATCCAAAACATGTTCCCAAGGTACATCCAGTTGTTTTCATGAAAATTTGCATCATGAAAATTTCATATTTTCAAGCATGACAACACACCCTAGAAGATTAAAACATTGGATTGTAAACCTTCCCGAGCACTCCTCGATCTAGAGGATTTCCCTACAAATATGTTTTGATCAATTTTTAAGTCTCATAAAACCATTGAAAAGTCAAGAGCCTAAGAAGAGCTTTACATGAACCTTTTAACGGCACAAACTGAGTATGTGAGAATATGTTATGCATTTCGGAACTTGATTCGTGACTGCCATAATTATTTTTAATCTTCAAATTTTTGAATTATTTATGCTAACTAGTGATATTATGTAGGTGGAACATCTAGCCAATATTCCAACTACAAGATACCCTTAGTTAACATATTTTATTAATTCATAAATTAATCCTAAGATATCTGTTTAATTAATCCTAATAAAGCACCTTAAATTTATCAATTTTTGACCAAATCTTCTCTCCCAAGTATAGCGCATTTTTCAAAGGAAAAATAATTTACAACCAAGAAAATCTCCATGATAGAAGGAGGGGGATGTTTAGCATCATGTGGACTTAGTACACACATTAAATTGACTTGAGGCTTTGATAAAGTATAAAATTGGTAATATCCCATATGTGGATTATTACTCTATTTTTATGCTAAAATCCACTCATACCTTAAGAGAAAATCATGGGCTTTGGGAGGATTATCGAGATTTAAATGGGATTAAATTTACTAAATATACATTTAAGTGTGTATATATATATGGGTAAGGAAGAATACACATAGTTGAATTATTCTTTAACCGTAGAGACGAATACGTAAGGCAAAATTTGATAGAGGAGGATTTAATTTTCTTATAGGGAATTTCTTCTATTGATAATAGCTAGACATAGGTTTATTGTAGTTTACTCCGAGGAATTATATTGTTATTCTAAAGATTTTTAATTATTTTATTGAACACTCGTGAGAGTGGACCCAGAACATAGCCAATCCAACCCCGTAAACAAATTTCTATGTCACCATGTCAGATCTTATTATTAATGAAAATTTTATTCCGTTGAGTATTAATCATGCCACTGATTTAAAATTAAAGTTTCTACGCTTTGGATATAATTTGAGAGAAATTATTTAGTTAAATCTATTTCAAGTTATCAATTGAAGTTTATTAAACTTGAAGTTTTTGATCACCTTAGAATCGCACTCAAGTGATCAAGGCTATAAAATTATTTCGGCACAAGAATAATATTGTATGTTAACTAAGTTCGCATCTATTAGAATTTGAGGATTCTAATAAATACGTTTTTAATCAACTTACATATTACATAATGTTATAATAAATATTTAAATAAAGAAATACTTACATGAAATAAGTAACATAAGTTTACACAAAAGATTTATAAAGTGGAAAACCCAAATAGGGTAAAAACCACTTTGAAAATAACTTTGTACTTCAGAGAACTTATTTTACATCTAGTGAGATCACCTTCTCTCTCAAAACCCTATTTACCAAGAGTAAAATCAAATCACTTGATTTTGCACACCTTTGATATATTTCTCAATATATCAAATGAGGACCTAAAGTCCTTTTATATAAGGTGATCATGTATGTCTCTCGACCCACCTTTTCAACCTAAAATGGTCGACACATACACCTAGGTTTATAATATTTAATAATAGAAATATAATCATTTCATGATATTAAATATTTGACCTAAAGTATATACTAGGTTAACATATTTAATAATAGAAATATAAATATTTCATATTATTAAATATTAACCTATATATTAGTGATGAACCTATATACATTAAGGGTCAGCTGACCACTTAATCATTATGTTCCAACACTCCCCCTTAATGTTTGTGGGATAACATAACATATGCCAATAGATTACGGGTAAGTGCATGAAGT
Organism: Taxus wallichiana var. yunnanensis; assembly: GCA_018340775.1. Lineage (NCBI taxonomy): Eukaryota > Viridiplantae > Streptophyta > Pinopsida > Cupressales > Taxaceae > Taxus > Taxus wallichiana. The sequence goes on from CM031235.1 coordinate 848,361,368, forward strand.
TGGGGGGCCAAAAAGCGGACAAGAATCTGAAAAAAAGCAAAACATGCTCGCATTTTAATTTGTTTGGCTCAGAATCACCAAAGCATAATGCTTACACGTTTCAAACAACATAGAACACATACGCATTTCAAACAACACAGTAATATGTATGCATTTCAAACAACACAAAATGCGTACGCGTTATGTAGTATGGACCATGCGTATGTGTTCGTGGATTATACTTAAACATTTATAAGATTTCTTTTATTATTTCTTATACTTTTATTATTTCTTATACTTTAAATTTATTTTAGTAAATATAAGAAATTAGGGTCACTCTACACCTTATGGAAGTGGTCTCATAGCTCCAATAGTTATAATCTAGAAGATAGTTTTTCAAAATCTAATCTGTCAATACTTACTCATTTTCAGGATTTCAAAGAAACGACCTAAAACTTTTAGGGCATATATATTGTAGTCGGTCTTTGTTTTGAGAAAGCATATAGTCATTTTTTTGGTTTTTTGACCTTCTAAAATGGATTTTGGCCCTACCACTGCTTGAATTGGTACTAATTTTTAAATTTGGTCATAATTCACTTTAGTGACCATGAATTAACTCTATGCTATTTGTAGATAGTTCTTACTAAAAAGATATCATCACTTTATAGATAGAGGATTATTACCTAAATGGGATTCCTATCCCGTGGCGAAAATGAGGTGATCAGAATGTGCCTCCTCCTTAAGGTGTGATAACACTACTAGGTGTTGAATGAGTTGTTATGAATAGTACTAAGTGAATTACGTGCATCAAGTGAACTCAAATGATTGCTCATTCTTAAAAACATCCCTCTGCTCCATATAAATTCATGATTCTCATACATTCTTTTGCTCATATGTCTCTTATGGAGATAAACAATGCCTTAATACTTCACAAATAATGGTCCTTGATAACTTGGTGACATGACTAGCTTATTTAAGCTTGTTCTGAAGGGTGTTCAATTAACTATAAAATGGCCAAAAATGCCTTTTTAGGCCTTCAAAGGAAGTAGTCTCTCATAAAAACTAAATGAGTCGATCAATCACCTTAAACACTATTCCTTACACACTAAAACACACTAAATGATCTTTTTAGGAATTTCCTTTGGGTGAGGGTTTATGATTTAGGGTTTAGGGTTTAGGGCTCGGGGTTTAGGGTTTAGGGATAAGGGTTTAGGACTCAAGGTTTAGAGTTTAGGTTTAAGGTTTAGTGTTTAAGGCTCATAGTTTAGATTTTAGGGTTTAGGGTTTAGGGCTTGGGCTTAGGGTTTATGGTTTAGGGTTTATGGTTTAGGGTTTTGAGTTTAGGGTTTATGGTTTAGGGTTAAGGGTTGAGGGTTTAGGGTTTAGGGCTCAAGGTTTAAGGTTTAGGGTTTAGGGGTCAAGGTTGAGGGTTTAGGTTTTATGGCTCAAGGTTTAGGGTTTAGGGTTTAGGGTCGGGGGTCAGGGTTTAGGGTTTAGGGTTTAGGTTGAGGTTCAGGTTTAGTTTTTAGGGTTTAGGATTGATTGTTTATGTTTGAGGGTTCAAGGTTTAGGGTTTTGTGTTAGGGCTTATGGATTAGGGCCTAGGGTTTATGGTTTAGGGTTTAAGGTTGAAGGTTTAGGGTTTAGGGGTCAAGGTTTAGGTTTTAGGATTTATGGCTTAGAGTTTAGGGTTTAGGGATTATAATTTATGGTATAGGGTTTATGGTTTATGGTTTAGGGTTTAGGGCTCAGGGTTTACGGTTTAGGGTTTAGGGTTAGGGTTTAGGGTTTAGGGGTGAGGATTTAAGGTTTATGATTTAGGGTTTAGGAGTTAGGGTTAAAGGGTTAAAGGTCGTGGTTCGGGGTTTAGGGCAAATGGTTTAGGGTTTAGGGATCATGGTTGAGGGTTTAGAGTTGAGAGTTGAGGGTTCGTGGTTTAGTTTTTAGGCTCATGGTTTATTTTATAGGGTTGAAGGTTTAGGGTTTATGTTTAAAGGTTCAAGGTTTAAGGTTTTGGTTTAGTGCTTATGGCTTAGGGGCTTAGGGTTTAGGGTTTAGGGATCTAGGTTTAGGGTTTAGGGGTCAAGGTTTATGTTATAGGGTTTAGGGTTTAGGATTTAGGGCTTAGAGTTTAGGTTTAGGGTTTAGGATTTAATGTTTAGATTTTAATGTTTAGGTCGTTTCGGGCAAAGGGTTCAAGGGTTTAGGGTTAAGGGTTTAAGGATTTGGGTTTTAGGGTTAAGGGTTTAGGTCACATAGTTCAAGGTTTAGGGGTTTAGTCTTTAGGGCTTAGAGTTTAGGGTTTAATGTTTAGGGCTTATTTAGGGTTTATTACTGCTTGGGGTTTAGATTTTAGGGTTTAGGGGTCAAGGTTTAGGATTTATGATTTAGTTTTTAAGGTTTAGGGTTTAAGGTTTAGGGACCTTTAGGATTTAATATTTAGGCCTTAAGGTTTAGGGTTTATGGTTTAGAGATCGTGATTAGGGTTTAGGGTTTAGGGTTTAGGGGTTATGGTGCATGGTTTAAGGTTTACGACTCAGGGTTTAGGGTTTAAAGTTATGGGTTTAAGGTTTAGGGGTTAGAGATTAGGGCTCTAGATTTAGGGTTTAGGGCTCAGGGTTTAAGGTTTATGGTTTAGGGCTCAAGGATTAGGGTATAGGGTTCAAGGCTTAAGGTTTAGGGTTTATGGTTTAGGGATTAGGGTTTAGGGTTCATGGTTCATGGTTTATGGCTTAAGGTTTAGGGTTCATAGTTACTTGGTTTAAGGTTTGGGGTTAGAGCTCGAGGCTCTGGATTTAGTATTTAGGGTTTAGGGCTTAGGGCTCAGGGTTTAGGGTTTAGGGTCAAGGGTTTAGGGTTATGGGTTTAGGGTTTAGGATTTATTATTTTGGTTTTAGGGTTTAGGGTTTATAGGGTTTAGGTTTAGGTCTCATGGTTGAGTGTTAAGGGTTTAGGTCACGTAATCTCGTGGTTCATTGAATTTGTAAAGCGTAACATTCAAAGAGAGTCATAAAAATTAATGTTTTTCTCCGCATTGATATTTTGAAGGAGGGAAATGTCATATTCTTGATTGTCCAATCCTTCCAAATACCACAATAGTCCTCAATCATTGGATGTATAGGGAGACACTATTACTTGGCTTCCATTTATAATGATAGAGATATTTTAAAATTTGTGTTATGACCTCTAAATCTATATGAATTTGAAGTTGCTTAGAAATCACATCACACCCTTCACTAGGATTGATGACTACCCCTATCTTTTTGTTTAAGGGATTTTGAAAACATCCATGGGTTTATCATATAAGGAATTATCAATGAATGGAAGGTCACTAAGTCGTAGGCTAGGTAACTCCCATTTAGAACTAAACAAGAAAGATTTACTAGGTGATTGATAACCCCTTAGTGTTCTTAGCCATTCCCCTATTTCTATGCTTATTTTGAAAACTTTAGGAATTTTTGTCAAATTTACTATCATTCCAATAGAAAAGGTTGAAATTTATCTTTCTCGGGAGGAGAGGATACTATAGGGAATTCAATTATGATCCTACACCTCTGCATTGGTATATTCTCTATGTTTCTTTTGTTTCCTTTAAGATTAATTTTTTTGTTGTGATGGTTATTTTTCCATCTTCCAATGGGTCATCTTGGCTTACATAATACCATACATGGAAATATGAGAAATGTGAAATTTGTTTTAATAGTTTGAATAAATTTACATTCAAGAGTGCAAGTATATGTGGGGAGAAACAAGTTTGGAAGAGATGTGTAATATATGCATTACAAGGCACAAGGTAGATGTCATATCCATTTAGTTACTTGTCCCACCTCTCATAAACAAGGTAGTTCTATAAGTAGACTCAATGATGGTTCTAGGCATGAGACTAGAAAATATCGATGAAATATGGTTTGGGGTTTAGGGTTTAGGGTTTAGGGTTCATGGTTCATGGTTTAAGGTTTAGGGTTCAAGGTTTAGGGTTATGGTTTAGGATTTAGGTTTTAGGTTTAGGGTTTAGGGTTTAGTGTTTATGGTTAGGGTTTATGGATTGAGGTTAAGGATTTAGGGTTTAGGGTTAAGGATTTAGTGTTTAGGGATAAGGGTTTATGGTTTACGGTTCACGTTTTAGGGTTTATGGCTTAGGGTTCAGGGTTTATGGTTTAGGATTTAATGTTTAGGGATTAAGGTTTAGGGTTTATGGTTTAGGTATCGGGGTTTAGTGTTTGGGTTTAGGGTTTAGGTTTTAGAGCTTAGGGTTTAGGGTATATGGTTTAGGGTTTAGGGTTTAGATTTTAGGGCTCAGGGATAAGGGTGTAGAGTTCAAGGCTTAGGGTTTAGGGTTTAGGATTTGATGTTTAAGGTTTAGGGGGGTCGGGATTAGGATTTAGTTTTTATGGTTCGAGTTTAGGGTTTAGCATTTAGGGCTCATGGTTCATGGTTTAGGGTTTAGGGTTTAGGGCTTAGGGCTTATGGCTTAGGGTTTAGGGCTTAAGGCTCAAGGTTTAGGGTTTAGGTTTTAGGGTCTAGGGATCATGGTTAAAGGTTTAGGGTTTAGGGTTTAGGGCTCAAGGTTTATAGTTTAGTGTTTAGGTTTATGGCCTATAGTTTAGGGTTTCAATTGTAGAAGTTAAATACTAAAATATTTAGGCTGAATGCTGAAATCTTGAAAAATTACCTATGTACTAACTAGATTATACTTTAAAAACTATCTCCTAAACCATGACTCATGGAGCTATGAGACTAATTCCATAAGGTGCAGAGTGACCCTAATTTCTTATATTTACATAAATAAATTTAAAGTATAAGTTTTTCATTTATTATTATTTATAAATAATAATAAATGAAAAACTTATACTTAAACATTTATTTATGTAAATAGAATCATGTCAAAAGCATACATAATGCTTATATTACATGAACACGTACATGTTACATAACGCATACATGTTATGTTTATATTACACGAAAAATGTACGTGTTATAATGTGTACACGTTTTTATTTTTTTTTCCCAAGCCATGCCTCAGGCTTGGGATCCGGTTTGATCCCCAAGCCGAGGCATGGACTCACAAACATAGCAAAAATGACGAGTTTTATAAGAAAATATAAAAATGAAAATTCCTCTATGATAAATCAAGATAAAACAATCGATCCATTTTAAAAAATTATACCAAAACGTAGAGCGAGTCTCTTCTTTCTTAAAATATAATTTTTCAAATTTTCCGACTAATATAAGGTATCCATATTATTTATTTTCTATGTTTTTTTATAGCTATTTTTTGAAGTGTAAATATATCTATCTTTCATGGTGCATCCTTTTTTGGGTGATCAAAATTAAAAAAATTATACTAGCCCAAACTAGGCATAATTCTATACATATTAAAAAAAATAATCTAATTTTTGATATTTTTGAGGTAGTTAGGGGGACATGGTCGAGCTCATTATTTTTCAAAACATAAAATTTTTGTACTAGAAAAATCATAAATAAAAAAATATTTATTAAAAAATCCTAAAAAAATGAAGCCCAAATTAGATGCTCCTAGCTATCTTTCTATCAAGGGTTTTAAAAAATGCTAAATGGTGCTAAAAAAATGGTGGGGGCACGAAAGTCACTCTATTATGTTTTTAAACAAAAAATGAGCATTTTTTGGTATTTTAGTTATTTGACCCATATAAACTTATCTGTTTTCAATAAAATTTAGTAGCTTAGAAACTAGACTCGAAATGCTACAATTCATATTTCTACATCTTCTAATTTTGAGTGTAATTATTTTGAAAAAATTTGTACAAGTTGAAGTTTTTTTTTCATAAAAATGCATCCACTTAAGACCCCATTTTGGCCCCCAAATTGGTGCACTTACCCTTACCTCGCCCGTGGTACACTCAGATTTACTTTCCTTAAACCATAAAGGTTTTAGGCTAGCATATTAGTTAAAGGAATTATAACACCTTCATCATACTCAATTTACCTTTTGGTACAAAAGTATTTTTAATCCCAAAGTCATCCCATGATCATTGGCTAAGTATGATTTTGAGTTTTACATGTTCTCATAGGTTCTCATAAAAGGTTATTGAACCCAAGTATATAGGAGCCTTTTACAACCTAGGACCTCCTTAACAATATGCTTGTACTAGATGTTTACCAGTAAACTCAATAGTACTAAAGAGTTTACTAAAGACCGCCTTTAAGATCTTTCTACACTTCTTTATAAAAAGAAGTTGATGAGGTATACATGCCCGAAGGTCTTTTTACACTTGGCTGAAGGTATTTTACAAATGACAAAGGTATTTTTACAAAAACAAGTTCCATTAGAGGTGACATCATGCATGTACACTTTAATGGAAACTCTAACAATCCAAGATTTTCATGAAAGTGACAAAATTTTGCAGCACTCAGGGACTTTGTGAAGATGTCAGCAACATGCTCTTCAGTCAACATGAATTTGAGATTTATCTCATCACTTTGCACCTTCTCACGGGTGAAGCGTGTATGTATCTCAATGTTCTTTGTCCTCTGATGTTGAACTGGATTCTTAATTAATAGTAATACAACTCCTACCACCACATAGAAGATAAATACTTCCTTTAGCTTCCATGTGTATCTCTACCACATAAATTCTTTTTACTTCTTCCATTGTCCTTCTCTACCTTGAAGAGAAAAATAGAGATCAAGATTGATTGTATTTATTATTCCAAGTAATAGTTCCTACACCAACAAACTTGAACACATATCCATTATATTTTATAACACAACATCAGTATGATTAATATCACAAATATATATATATATATATATAAGATAGCATTTTCATTCTTATTATAATGCAACCCTAATTGATTGTTCCTTTAAATATCTAAAAATTATTTTTACAAGATTCCAATGATCTCTAAAAAAAGGTTCTTGCATAAACCTTGAAGTAATTCCTTTTGTATAGGAAATATTTGATCTAGTTATAGTTAGATAAATCAAACTATCAACTAACAATGTATATAAAATAGGATCAACATTTTTCATATGCAGATTTATGATCAATATTTATTCCAACTTGCATTAAAGTAGAAAATGGTTTATAATCAATTATAAGAAACTTTTTCAATACAATGGTTGTATATTGTGTTTTGAAAAATAACAATAGAATTAAATACAATCATACAAATAACATGATGTGAGATACCTAACTCATTCATTTCAAAGTACTACTTCAATTTCTCTTTAATCCTATTAATTAAATCAAATTTTTATTAGACATAAGAAAATTATCAACATATATACATATACTTATAATATGTGATCCTTATTTCTTAATGAATATATCATTGTTAGAAGAAAAATTAACAAAATCTAACAGATTTAAAGAAGGAAAAAAATTCACATACCAAGCTCTAAGAGTTTGTTTTAAACCATACAAGAATTTCTCAACTTACAATCATAGTTTTCTTTACTAGTTTCTTCAAATCCTTTAGGTTGAAACATGTAAAGTTCTTTTAAATCGCAATTTAAAAATATTTTTTTATCCATTTGGTGGATTTCCCACCCAAATTGAAGAAATTGTAAATAAGGACCTAACAGAACTCATTTTAGCTACATGAAATGTCTCAACATAATCAATACCAAGTTTCTGAGTGAAACCTCTAGCAATAAGTCTATTTTTATGTTTGTTAATACTACTATCACCATTATATTTTACTTTGTATATCCACCTAAACCCTATAATACTTCACGGCTCAAGTTCATACAAGTTAATTAATGCATGGTACATATGATGGCTTTTGGTCATTTTCTTAAGGTTAATAGGATTTGATTTTTCTAACATAGATTGAGCCCAATTTAATTTCTTATCTAGGAAGATGAGAGTTCCATAAACATTTATAGCATCAAAACATCATCATAACCATTTACTAAATCAAAATCAAAACCATCATTTAGAAGCATTTAATGAAGTAACTTCAAGAGAAGAAGACAACATATGTAAACTTTTCACTAGACTATATCTATACATTTCATATAAGCTTTGATAATTAACATGTCCTAACCTTTCATGCCATAGTTTTGAATTATTCAAACTCTAAGATATAAAACAAGATGTAGAAGAGAAATCATCAAAAATATATAGATCATTTCTTTGAATTCCTTTAGCTATTATACTCTCATTACTATCCTTGATATACCAAGTATCCTTCATGCATGGATTCTAGTTGTGTCCATACCTCTTTCGAATGTTCAATATTACCAATGTGTAGAAGGTACTCATCGTTCACATTGCATAGAAAGAGAATATTACATTTGTTACAAGAATGCATTCATGTTATCTATAGTTTCTTGATGACCGGTGGGAGAAACCTCAGATCTAGAAATAATCATCTAGAGTTTCCTCACCATAAATTCTATTTTGACCCAAATGTTGTAGTTAGTTTCATTCAGGATCTAGGTTTTTTCAAGATAGAAATAGTTGGATGTCATTGTTTTCCTAAACGTGTAAAAAACACAACCCATTATAATATACAATGTACCACAAATTTAGATACATATTTATCGATAAAAACAACATTTTTAATAGAATCATATCTAAATTTTACATATCTAAAGAAACTATTTGATCATAACTAATTTTGTCATTACAATGCATACTAATTAACCTCCCATGATCAAAATAATAACCCGCATTATAAAGGGCTCTGCATTATACCCTAGATTTATATAAAAATATTTCCGACCATATAGAAGTGAAGAAGAGACCCCTAAGAATGCATAACAACTTCAAATTTCTGAAAAAAATAATGTAGACAAAAATCAGCTAACTTAAATTTGATGTCTAAATGACCATCATAATGACTTATTTTTTGGTCTATCGTGACGATCATTTAAACGTCCATTTTAACACAGTTAAATTTTCTTAGAACCTAACGATCTTAAATTTGACGTCTAAATGACCGTCATATTGTCTTATGTTTGGTCTATCGTGATGGTCATTTGACCGTCAAATTTAATGAAACTAAAACTTGTGTATTTCTAGAATTTCTTCTTTTGTATAATATTAGGGAGGTTATATTTTAACACATTATAATAACCTATTATAATTTATAATCTAAAAATATATATACTTTTTATTAAAAAAATGTATATTCTTTATAGAATGAAAATAAAAAATAACATATAGTTTATAAAATTATAAACTATAGTATATTGTTTTTATATTAAAAACACATAACCATTAAAGGGTTTAAAGACATATACTAGGTAAAATGAATTATACCGAGTGCAAGCAGTTTATGAGAGTATAGATTAACCTTCATGGGGACAAGTAATTTCACCTAACCAATGAAATAAATTGAAATTTTATTTTCATGAACTTTGTCTCCTCCCTTCATTTACTCTTAATTTTACCCCGCACACATTTAAAAATATGGAAATATTGTAAAATATTTTATATAATTCTTCGTGAGTTGAAAACTTTAAAACTTTTATGTGGCTATAACTACCAATATTTTAATAAATATTTATCACACTTCACATGGGCCACCAATAAACTAGCCCCCATTTTTTAATTCTCCATTTATACTTGAGAGTTCCACATTTATACCTGAGATATTATCTCATTTTATTCTCCACTCCCACTCTTATATAAAAGAAAACCTTTAAATAGGTTTATTTATATAGTTTTTATAAACTATAAGATCTAAATGAATGGGGCCACCCCCTTACATGGATAATATAAATGGTTAGGGACACATGTTAGGTTTTATTTAATAAGTATTAAGATTTAAAAAGTAATCCCTTCATGGCCAAGAAATAAACATGGGCCCCTTTACTAAAAAAAGTAAGCACTTAGGTTTTTTTAAATATATATAAACCAAATCTAATAAAATTTATATTTTAAGCGGTTTAAAATAACCATATATATAAAATATGATTCAAACTTAGGTTTGTTTCTTCTTCTTTTAAAACTATATATGCCTAGATTTATAAGTTAAGTTTAAATATGATTTAAACTTAGGCTTAAAATATGGTTTGTTGACTCTTCCCTCAATCCCATGTAATTTTAATATGGTTTAAGGCTTTTAATATATAGTTTTTTTTTCAAACTATATAAATTTTAATATGATGTTTATATAAATTATTATATAAACCTTATTCTATATTATATATTTTTATTTAAAAACAATAATATAGTTTTCAAATTATATATGATATAAATATAGATTAACTATAAACTATAGTTTTTCAAATCAAATCCTTTTAGAGGGGACCAAAAAGACGGGTATGAATTTACCTTCCAAAAATTTAACTCAAAATATTTGAAATTATAAAAACATGAAAATTATTTCATATAGTAATAAATCCTTTCTTTTTCTGTATGCGACTTTCACACGCTTAAATATTTGAAGGTCCTTTCACCTGTGCACACATCAATCTCCAAACAAACATTAATTCCATATAATTTACAAAATGTAAAATGAAATTAAGAATCATATCATATTACATCTCCCCCAAAAAATTAGGGATTTAAAATTGAAAACCCTAAAATTTTATCGAGATTTTAATTATACAAATGTAATGCCAAAATAAATTGGGGAAAAAAATAAGGGGACCGGATACTTGTAAATACCCTTTCGGTTGGTTGAAAAAACTCAACAAATTAAATAAATAAAATACAAAACATTTGATCTTAATTTATTTAATTTACCTCGCTCTGTTACCATGTTAGAATTTGAGGATTCTTAATAAATACGATTTAATCAACTTACATATTACATAATGTTACAATAAATATTTAAATAAAGATTACATCATAATATAAGTAAATAAAGAAATACTTACAGAAATAAGTAACACAAGTGACACAATATTTATAGTGGAAAACTTCAATAGGGTAAACACCACTTTGAAAATAACATTTTACTTCGAGAAAACTTATTTTATATCCAAGAAGATCATCTCTTCCTTTGAAATCTTATTTACCAATGAGTAAAACCAAATCACTTGATTTACACACCTTTGATATATTTCCCAATATATCAAATGAGGACCTAAAGTCCTTTTTATATAAGTGATCGGGTATGTCTCCCATCCACCTTTTCAACCTAAAATGGTTGACACATACACTAGGTTTATAATATTTAATATTAGAAATATAATTATTTTATGATATAAAATACTTAACCTAAAGTATATACCTAGGTTAGCATATTTAATAATAGAAATATAAATATTTCATATTATTAAATATTAACCTATATATTGCTGATTGACCCATATACATTAAGGGTTGGCCATACCAATTAATCGTTATGTTCCAACAAGATCAAGACGTGGTGAAGGAGAACTTGCGAGAGATTGATCTAGAAATTGGTACAAGACATGCAAACCAACCAATAAGTATGGGAATGGAAATGTCCGAGGCAAATTTTCAATGTGCTTTTTGTAGATGAAAACTATGGTTGAAAAAAATGTATGAGGAATGCTTAGAAGGTGAAGGAAGAAAAATTCCTTCTTCTTATTCAAAGAAATCCTCTTCTTCTACAATTGGTAACACCATTCCACACTTTAAATTAGATGTTAAATTTGTTTTTTCCATTTATAATGGTGAGTTAAATGCTAAAAAGCTAGACAATTGGGTCAAATAGATTGAGATAAATTTTAGGATTCAAAAGATTGAAAATGAGGAATTAATAATCCAGATTAGTTACTCTCTGTATGGGTGGTATAGTACTTATATGGTGGGAGAGTAAGATTCAAGAAGATGTCAAACAACATGGTAAGTTGATATCTTCTTGGAGTATTTTTTTGTTTGAGCTCAAGAAGTAATTTTATCCATTAGGATACATGCAACAGGAAACTATGAATTGAAAACTTTAAGCAAAAATAAAAGAAAATGTGTGCAAGACTATACTCGGGGGTTTAGAAAGAAGAAACCGATAGTTAGGAATTCCTCTTTACAATCTTGAGACTCTAATTAAATATATTGGAGGTTTGCACAATTATTTAAAACATATTGTTTTAATGTTTAATCCTTCTAACCTTGATGAAGTTTGTGTTCAAGCTACCCACATTAGAAGCTAGGGGTAAGATGATAAATGAAGGATATGGGAAGAAGTCTCATAAGCCTTTTAAAAACAAAGAAAAAGGTAAAGAAAAGGGTAAGACAAAATTCACTTCTATTATGAAAAAAGTAGGAGGAAAAGCCATTTTGTAACCATTGCAAGAAAAACCATGATGAAGCTAAATGTTAGAATCTTCATGCATAACCTAAACCAAAGAGGTTCTAGAATAAGAAAGATAATAAATCTAATGTTGTCGTAAAAAATGACTTGGGATCCGATTCGGGAGATGAAACAAAAGTGATTACCATGGGTCTTCAAGGTTTTGTTTCTTCCTCTTTTAACACTAAACCTTCTATTATTTCTTCAAAAAAAAAAATTCTCAATATGTTGAAAGAAAAATAAATTAGTTATTCCACATAAGAGTAATAGATAAGCATACCCAAATAGACACTCTTTTTATAGTGGTTCACAAGCTAATTTGATTTCTAAAGAAGTTTTTTAAAACTTAGGACTCAAAACTAACTTACATCTGAAACCATATCCTTTGGGATGGATGTGTGATGATGTGAAATTGCAAGTCACGAAAACATGCACTTTGAGATTTTCTATTACTTCTAAATTTATTGATGAAGTAGAGCTAGATGTGGTTCCCTTGGATATTTTTGGAATTGTTTTGGGTAGTCCTTACTTATTTGATAGAAAAGAAATATTTTATAGAGAAGAGAACAAATACCTCCTACAGAAAGATGGGATTGAATACATCATAAGAGCCCATCATGTTAAAAACAACTTGAATTTAGTTTCTGCAGGACAAATGAAATGGTTAGTAAACGCAAGTAAGAGTTTTGTTCTCATGCTTTTAGAAGCCACGGATGAGGGAAAATCCAAGGCATTAGAAGGTTGTGATCCTAAACATAAATTTGAGATAGAAAATATTATTTCTAACTTCAATGATGTTTTTCAGGACCCACAAGGTTTACCTCCTAAAAGGGAGATTCAACATGAGATTCAGTTGTAGTGGGATTCCTCCCTACCTAACATTAGCATGTATAGGTTATCAATGATACAGAATGAAGAAATAAAGAAGTAGGTGATGGATTTGCTTGAGAAAGGAATCATTTGGCCAAGTACCTCTCCATGTGGTTCACCTATTGTCCTAGTACCTAGAAGGATGGTATGTGGTAGATGTGTGTGGATTTCCAAGATTTGAATAAAATAACTATTAAAACTGCTACCCTTTGCCTCATATTGATGATTTACTAGATCAGTTGAAAAATGCAAAGTATTTTACTAAGTTAGATTTGAGAAGTGGTTATCACCAAGTTAGAATAAATGAAGGTGATAGTTGGAAAACTACTTTTAAAACTAAGCAAGGCCTATTTGAATGGCTTGTTATGCCTTTTGGTCTTTGTAATGCACCTACCACTTTTATGAGAGTTATGAATGATGTGTTAAGATCCTTTTTGGATGACTTCGTAATTGTTTATTTGGATGATATACTAATCTTTAGCAATTCATGGGAAGATCATCTTAAACACATAAAGAAAGTGCTAGATACTTTGTAGAAACAGAAGCTATTTTTGAAATTGTCAAAATGTGAATTTGCAAAACAATATTTGGTTTACTTAGGCTATGTTGTAGGGAATGGTTCATTGAAAATAGACCCTGCAAAAGTTTCAGCCATAGTTAATTGGCCAAGGCCTAATAATGCAACAAAGGTTAGGAGTTTTCTTGGAGCAGTCCAATTCTGGAGAAAATTTATTGCTAACTTCTCTTATATTGCATCCCCTTTACATGCATTAACCAATGTTAAACATGTCTTTCAATGGGGAAGGAAGCATGAAGAATATTTCAAAACTCTGAAAGGAAAAATAAGCACCGCACTAGTTCTTGCATTACCATATTTACAAGTCATTCAAAATTGAGACGGATGCTAGTGGTTATGCAATGGGAGTAGTGTTGATGCAGAATAAAAAACTAGTATGTTTCCACTCATAAATGTTTACAAGTGCAGTTAAAAATTATCCTATTTATGATAATGAATTGTATGCATTGGTATAAAGTGTGAAAAATGAAATTGACTATCTATCGATGGGTAAAGAAACAATCATCCATACGGATCATCAACCTTTTCAGTATCTTGATCACGCCCAACTACAACAATCATGACACTTCAGATGGATGGGATTTTTGCAAAAATTTCATTTGGTCGTTAGGTATAAAAAAGGGGTAAATAATAAAGTTGTTGATATTCTCTCTAGACCTTCTATTATAGCATCTACTATTTTACAACATAGTCCTTTTGTGAATGAAATTTATAAGGAATAGTATGCTAGGGATGATGATTTTAAGGACATCTATGAAGATTCATTAAATGGAAAATCAGTAGAGTCATTTGATTATCATGTGCATAATGGAATACTTTATCATTTGGGTAAAATTTGTATCCCACAAGATGAAAGAGTTCACATGATTAGAGAAGCTCACACTTCTCTTGTTTCAGTCATTTTGGCATTGGAAAAATAGTTTCCCAATTGCAAAGATATTTTTACTGGCCACGCATGACTGAAAATGTATCTAGATATATCAAAGGTTGTATTCTTTGTTCTACAAGTAAACCTAGTAATCGGAAGTTAGGATTGTATACACCTCTTCCTATTCCTAACCATCCTTGGGAAAGTATTTCTATGGATTTTGTAGGTGGTTTACCTATATCACAAAGAAAACATGATTATCTATATGTGGTTGTTGATAGGTTCAGCAAAATGTGTATTTTGGTTCCTTGTACTAAATAGGTTTCAGGAAAGGATACTGCACATTTTTCTTCAAAAATTTGGATCCATTTTGGGCTTCCCACTTCTATCATTTCTGATCGTGATTCTCATTTTGTCAGAGAATTCTAGTCATGTTTGTGGGGTTTGATGGAAACTAATCTTAAGAAAAGTAGCACCTTTCATCCGCAAATCGACAGTAAAAAAGTGGTCAATCAAATAGTGGTACATTTTCTCAGAGGGTACTGTGGAAAACATCCTAAAATTTGGGATGAACATTTGTATTATGTACAACATTCTTATAATCATGCTTTACATTCTTCTACTTTAAAATCTCCTTTCAAAACTTGTTTTGGTTATTTTCCTAAGTCTCCTTTAGACTTATTTTTGGAAAAGAATCATAATCAATGGTTGATGGAAACAGTGATGCTCAGAAAGCTCAAAGGTTCATTCAGAGGATTTAGATGATTCATAAATCTATCCAAGAATAGTTAGAGAAAATTCAAGAAAAGTATAAGGCTAGGCATGACAAACATCAAGTTGATCATCTATTCAAATTCGATGATCAAGTTTGGCTTCATATTAGTAAGGTAAGATTTGAAAGTGAAGATCGAAAGTTAAAACCAATCACGTATGGTCCTTTTAGGATTTTGGAAAATATTGGTACAAATGATTTCCAATTAGATTTTCCTTCTTACATGAAAATTTATTCAGTGGTTAATGTGGAAAACTTGAAACTATATGAACCTCCTATGATCATAGATCAGGATGAAAGTATTCAAGTTCCTAATGTTGATGATTTTGCTCCTGAATTTGTTCATGAGTTATAGGAAGATGCTATTATTGACAGAAAACCAAGACCTCATGAAGGGGTGATGTTGAGTACCTTCATGTGGGATTAAAAGGAATTCATCCAAACAAGGAAAAATGGATGGAAATTAGACAAGTGAGGGAAAATACCCTCACCTTGTTGATTATTAAGTCAACTTTTGGAAGTCCAAAAGCTCTAAGTGGGGAGGAATGATCCGGAGGATATCCCTACAAAAATGTTTTGATCGATTTCAAAAATCTACAAAAACCATTGGAAAAGTCAAGATCTCAAGAAGAGGTTTCGAACCTTTTAATGGGCGTAAACCGAGTCCGTGTGAGCAAAAGTTATGCATTTCAAAACTTGATTCTTGACCACCGTAATTATTTTTAATCTTCAAATTTTTTAATTATTTATGCTAACTAGTGATATTATGTAGGTGGAACATCTGGCCAATATTCCAACTACAAGATACCCTTAGTTAACATATTTTATTAATTCATAAATTAATCCTAAGATATCGATTTAATTAATCCTAATAAAGCACCTTAAATTTATCAACTTTTGACCAAATCCCTCTCTAATGTTTTGGTGCATTTTTCAAAGGAAAGCCAATTTACAACCAATAAAATCTCCATGAGAGAAGGAGGGGGTGACTAGCATAATATGGACTTAGTACACACATTAAATGGAGGATTCGAAGGCTTTGATAAAGTCTAAAATTTGTAATATCCCATTATATGTGGGATTATTCCTCCATTTTTAATGCTAAAATCCACTCATATGGATTAGATAAAATGATGGGATTTGAGAGGATTATTTGGAGATTTAAATGCGATTAAATTTACTAAATGTACACTTAAGTGTGTATATATATACGGGTATTTGTAAGGTTTGAAAAAAACAAGAATACACACAGTGAATTATTCTTTGATTGCGAGAGACAAAGTACGGAAGGTGGAATTTCATAGAGGATTTTATTTTCTTACAGGGAATTTATTATACTAATAATGACTAGACACAGGTTTATTCTAAGCTTACTCAGGAATTGTATCATTAATTTGAAGATTTTTAATTAATTGATCGTAAAATTCACAGAGTTTACTCGAGGACATAGCCAATTGGTGAACCCCATAAAAAAATTTTTGTGTCACCATGTTTTATTTTCTTATTACTACAAATTTGATGCCATTGAGTATTAATATGTGATATTTTAAATTAAATTTTTCTGCATTTTGGATATAATTTGAGAGCAATTATTCAGATTAAATCCATTTCAAGTTAATGTGAAGTTTATTAAACTTGAATTTTTGGATCACCCCGATCAGTTCACCCCGTATTAGGTCCATACCAATAATTTTAGTGCTAGAATATATGTGGTATTTATATTTACCATGTGTTAAAGAGATGAAAACAATTTTACAAGTTTATTTTGAGACATCATCTTTGGAGGCAGCTTCTTCCAAAGCAAGCCTAAGAAGAGTTATTTTTAAAAAAACCAATATTCATGAGCCAAGATCATTTTGTAAGTGATTTAGGAATATTTAGGAAAGATTTAGACATTCGGGAGCAAGTTCAACAAAAGTTTGTTTTTACGGTCAAAGGATCTTGCACTAAAAAACAATATGAGCTTTAAAAGGTGATTCTAGGAGCTCTAGAATGAGTTGGTGTCCAACATAGTTTTTACATTGGTTTATTGATTTTTTAAAGGATTAACGACCGAGCTTGACCTCATATGGTGTATTTTCTACAATATCTACAATGTTGATTATGTTTTATTGCACACCATGTAAAGCAATAGATCAAAGCTTCTTTCCTTGTAAACAAGCTTAGAAAACACATGAAGACAAAACAATGTTACTTTTTAGAAAACACTCATGCTTTTATCAATGTTTATGATTTTTTATACAAAATGATAAGATATAATTATGATTATCACTTATTTAGATTAGATACATATGGGTAACATTATCATGATCTAAAACCATAAATCATACTCTAGTTTGTGTACTAATTTTTAGATGTGTTAGATGCTACAAAATCAATTATTTCTTCCCCTTCCTCGTAAGGTCAAAAATAGGGACAAATATGTAGTCCTAAGTGAAGAAGTTAGAATCCTTCTCCGGATGTCGTAAAGATGATCCAAGATTTTGTTAGTGCTTTGGAGATATTGATGGTTATGGGTGTAAAATTCTAAATTATCGACTAGTAGTATTATTCTAGGAGCTCCAAACCAGTCTCGTAACGACACTCATATTCGATGAGGTCCTCTTATAGTTGTTAGTGTAGGTTATTATTTATCCTTTTATTTATTTATTAGGATGATTCTTTCACTTGTGTTAGCTTTACATTTTTTGGGTTAGCTTTTCTTAGGTTTACTACTTGTGGAGTTAGCTTACTAGTTATGTTGAGTTAGCTTCTCATGTGGAGTTAGCTTACTATTCTTAACTTAACTTAACTACTATCAATTAGTGGGAGTTCTTAACAATGATTTAAGTAGTAGTTGCACTTCCTCCTCTTATATGTACATCTTTCTTATTGAGTAATTCAAGTCATCAGTATAATAATCTATTAAGCATTATGGATTATGATGGATTTCTATATATGGTATCTTAGATATTTTTTTTGTAAATATAATGTGGTGTACTATTATTATTTGAGATCACATCTTGAAACAATCTTCTTATTGTTCTTTCATGGTATCGAGAGAGATGATGATGTAGAAATCCATCGCAAGTTTTTCTTTGTAACCAAGTGTTTATTATTTTCATGTATTGGAAATTTGTTAGCACTTTTATGAAACATGCATTTTTATGCAAAAAGGAGTGCACCATTGGATTTGGAAGGTTCCAAAACCCTAGAATCAACCATAAACTTGATCATGTTTTTAGAAAGTCAAATTTGGACACAAATTTGTACTGTGGGTGCATTCTTTTATCCATTAGATATAAGCGTGTACCTTCCGAATGCATTATTTTATCCTCTCGATATTTATGGTATGGATTTATCTTTATCCAATAGGCATAGATCTATACCCTCTTGGTGTATTATTTTATCCATTGGATATAAGCGCATACCTTCTAGATGCATTCTTTTACCCTCTAGATATTTTTGTTTTGGATGCATCCTTTTATCCACTTGACATAGATCTATACCCTCTGGGTGCATTCTTTTATCCATTGGATATAAGCGTGTACCTTCTGGATGCATTCTTTTACTATTTGGATATTTCTATTTTGGATGCATTCTTTTATCCATTGGACATAGATCTATACTCTTTGGGTGCATTCTTTTAACCATTGGATATAAACATGTACCTATAGATGAAATGATTTACCCTTTGAACATTTAGGTTTTGGGCACAAATGTTTATCCTTTGGTTGTAAGTCTATATTATGTGGATGCACTTTTTTACCCTTTGTACATTTGGGTGTCATGTGTACCTTTACAAAAACATCAAATTAAAATATTAGTTTAATAACAAAACCTTTTATAGCTCATAACTTTTGATCCGTAGCTCGATTAAGGTGATCTTTTGTTTGAAATTCTATATTTTTTTCGAGATCTATGCATTGGTGATATTTTTATTTATACATTTCAAATGTAAAAGAATTTTTAATCATTGTAATATTTACATGCACTCAATTATAAAGTGCCAAATTTGGAAGGGTGTTGTAATCACTGTGTGGACATAATTTCAATTGTGCTCGATGTCCTAAAATTTTGGGAGTTACATTATTGAATCTATGGGTGTATAAATTTATATCTCTTTTGTTTGTTGAGATATTTTGGATCCTTTTTTGACACTTTGTTTTGGCATGTTGACTGCCACTCTTATGGGGAGATATTATGGTGAAGCCCAATGTTTTTGTCGTGTTCGAGTAGTTGATTTTGGAAAGTCATACGATCTGTGGTGTCACTCTACCCATTGAGAAGTATGGGAGGTTATGGTGTTTATATTGATTCTTTAGGTTTCATGTCCTTGCATTGTTATGTGTTATATTGCTTCTTATAATTTCGTATCCTTTCCTTGTTACCTTGGTTTTTCTTGGATCATGGCACTCCTATTTATTTGTATCTCATGTCCTTATCTTGTTTCTTTGGTTATTGCTCTTGGATTTTGACACAACTATTTGTAGTAGTTTCTCTTTTTTCTTTGGATTTTGTGTCCTTGCCTTGTTACCTTAGAATTTTTTAGATCTCGTGTCTTTACCTTGTTGCCTTGGTTGTTCTTGGATTGTGGCACACCTATTTATAGCAGATTGATCAAATTACACTTGGTGTTTTTGTACTTTTTACATCACTCCATTGACCATCTCCTTGCATGGAGATATTCTAGTGAAGACAGTTTCAATTTGTTTTGAGTTATATGATCAAGTAGTGGATTCTGACTACATAGTGCACACCAAACTACTTCAACATTGGATGCATTTTTAGAGCTGATCTTCTTAGGATATCTTGCAAAGGATTTTTCTCTCTACTTTGTTATTACTAGTTTTGGGTAATTTGTGGTGTCTAATTTTCCCAGGTTATCATATATGGGTACTTCATCGTGCCTTGTTGTAAAGACCCACCTTCCTTTTCTCCCACCTAATCTATGCTTACGAGGGGTGTTAGTGTAGGTTATTATTTATCCTTTTATTTATTTATTAGGATAATTCTTACACTAGTGTTAGCCCTACACTTATTGGGTTAACTTTCTTACATGTACTAGTTGTGTGGAGTTAGCTTAATAGTTGTGTTGTGTTAGCTTCTCAATTATGTGGAGTTAGCTTACTAGTCTTCTGGAGTTAACTTAACTACAAGTATCAGTTACTGGGAGTTATTCACCACTAATTTAGGTAGTAGTTGGACTTCCCTCCTCTTATATGTACATCTTTCTTATTAAGTAATTCAAGTAATTGTATAGTAATGTATTAAGAATTATGGATTATGATGGATTTCCATATATGGTATTTTAGCTCTTTATTTTGTAAGTCTAATATGGTGTGCTATAATCATCTAAGATCGCAACTTGGAAAAATCTTCTTATCGCTCCTTTAAGTAGTCTCAAAGATTCATCATACCCATCCCAAAAATTGTTAGTAGCTTATCGGATACGATGTGTGGAGATAAAGATATCGTCCAGTGTGGTCAAATGGGGATTCCTACATTGTGCAAAGTTCAAGATCATGGAGTATCTCATATTTCTCCCAATACAATGGATTTCAACCATGAGAAAGGAATTAGTTGTAGGAAGATTAGATCGACCTAATGGCATCTGAAAACATCATGCTAGACAGAAATTAGTAGATAATAATAAAGAGATAGAAATTTTAGTTAAATTTGATAGAAAATGATGAAAACATAGAAAAATATAGGAGTCTCTAGTGATTCAAGGGAATCACTCGAGATTAAGGAAATCACTAGTGATTGCTTCTAGTTCTAAAAACTTATTGATCGAGCTAAAATGACTTAATTAAACTATGGATTTTGATAGAATTAAAGCATCAATAATATAGAAATGGTGAATAAATGAAAATTACCTCTAATATCACCTAAAATGA
The DNA here is from genome assembly GCA_018340775.1 of Taxus wallichiana var. yunnanensis. Classification (NCBI taxonomy): domain Eukaryota; kingdom Viridiplantae; phylum Streptophyta; class Pinopsida; order Cupressales; family Taxaceae; genus Taxus; species Taxus wallichiana. Next base: position 848,382,510 of record CM031235.1, read on the forward strand.
ATAATTTAAGTAAATTAACTTGTGAAATGAACTAGTTTGATGGGTGGATAGAAGAAGGTGGTTGATCAATGAGAATGAGAAATTTGATGATAGATTCACCATATTTTGATAAGTGTAGAGTTTGAAAAGATATTATGTAAAGTACTTGGATGTTAGATACGTTGGGATTGAGGTAAAATGTGCCTTCAAAATGTGAGAATCCATGTCGAAAGGGGGTGTGAATGCTTGTATTTATACATCACCAACGATCAAGAAAATCATCGATGATTGTGGATGATCCTAGTTTATTTAACAAAACAATTAATATTCTTCCATTCTAAGTAATATATGATAACCTCGAGGTTGTTAAGGTCATGGTGTGGGTAAAAATCATGAACAAACTAGGGAGGTTGGCTTTTGGAAAGATTTAGTTAGTTTAGTGATTTTGGAAGGTTAGTTGGTTAGGAATAGGTTAGTGATTTTTAGGAAGGTAGTTATAGAGGAGGTTAGGTGGTTAAATGAGGTGTCATAGTGATTTTTCCTAGTTAACGTAGTGAGGTGTATGGGTGAGGTGTGAGGGTGAATAATAATAAATTTATTTAATTGAATAAATAATCTAGGCATTAGAGAGGAAACGTTGACAAATATAATATATTAATCAAAGGCGGTTATAAGGAAGATGTCGTGAAGTGTCATAAATGATCCTAAGTCAAGGGGTGATGTTAATTTTTTGGTGTCTACATTTCCCCCTTTTGTCTAGCAATTTGTGATAATTCACTAGACAAAAATGAAGAAGAATTGTGTTTTCATGGGTGTGTAATGCCCCATTCACTCCCATAGACCGAGACTCAAATTGCATGGGGAGGTGGTTATGGTCCTTTGGTGGTGACCAATTTGTTTGAGGGGTCTAGCTAAATGTAATGTATATTGATTCATTCTCCCACCAGCTCCCCTTTTGGCGGTGACTTGTCCACATTAAGCACTTCTCCTAAAGCGCATATTAATGAAACTGAAAATCTATCTGCTCTGTAATTTTCTTCCTTTTGGTGGCTGGGTACGCACTTTCTCCTAGTTGCGTGAGTGCTTTGGGTGAAGGATAGATCTGGGAGGATGTGTACATTTTATTGGTGTTGTATTTTTACAAGATGAAACCTTTTTGTCCCTTGTTGGTTGTGGGCTGCATACAGTATTTTAGTTTTAATGAAATGTATATGCTTTGGACTATTGTGAGTGACCTGCTCACCCACTTTTTCACTGTGCCGTGAGCTTCCTTCCTCGAGCTTGCTACATTTTGTATGTTTGAGATTCTTTGAGGCTTTTTGTTGATTCACCATGGAGCTCACTATTTATTTATTTCTAGGCTCGTGGTTTTTTATTTATTGAAGAGGGGATCACATTTATATCAAACTCATGATTCATTGCATTTTTTACCCTCGAGTTGTGCATTTTGATCTTTTTTTATCTCACTTTGTAAGAAGAAAGGAACTTGGCCCCGGCTATTTAACACCCAACTCGACTTCCTAGTTTGCATCATTTGGCTTTCTTCTTTTGGAAGAATTGGATATGAGTCTTTTGAATCACGTTTTTTGAAATCCTGGAAACTACGTCTTCAAATATTCTTTCATAGTTTGTACCCTCTTCATAGGGCTTCATGAACTCCAAGTTCTGACTATTTGAGCACTTCAGGGCTTCCTCAAACATTGGCTATGAGAGAGATGTCAGAGGTAGGAGTGAAGCCTTCTGTAGTCATGGAGGAGTCTTTTGCTAACAGGAAAGTCACCGAACACGAGCTCATGTTGAAGGAAGAAACTACCTGCACAAGAGGATATATCAAGATCAGTTTAAAATACAAACCAAATGCGTTGGAGAATAAATAATAAAACATGCACTAAAGAGCCAAGAATGTGTAAGTGGGAGAAGTAGAGAAAAAGAAAAAAAAACAATCTGTAGATCAAAAAGCCACGTTGAGGGAAGAGTCCAAAACCTGCACAAGAAGATAGTAAAATTCAAAAGCAAAATTCATTGAATCAAGAAGATGCAGGCATAGAAAGAGGAAAACACATGCACAACTAGCACGTGGAGGATAAAAGAGAGCATGAGAAAGGAAATAAATCAATAAATCAGAAAATATGTTGAAAACCATTGAAAAAGTAAATGCACAGACTTATGCGCCAATATTGGAGGAATAGCATGGAAGATAGATTGATAACAATCTGAGTGAGAGAAAATAAATCAAGAGGAAGTGGTGAAACTCAGGTCGTAAAGCTTGTTCATGAACTATTTGATAGAATGCCTCAAAGAAGTGTTGTCTCATGGAATGCCATGATTGCAGGATATGCACATAATGGATTTGTTCAAAAGTCTTTAGAAACTTTCAAGCAACTACACTCATAGGTGTAGAGCCTCCTGTCCATTGCCAACATTCTCTCAGCCTGTGTGCAAGAATGGAGCCTTATGCAAGCCCTAGAAAATTGTCAAACATAATGGGTAACTTATTCTATTGGAAAAACTTCAAGTGATCGGGAAGTTTGTGTGACGTTGTGGAGGTTAGATAAAGGCTCGTGAACTGGTTGATGAAGTGCCCAAGTGAGATGCTTGACCAAAGTCCGTGGGTTCAACTAACTCGCTTTCTTCCAGTGCATGGTTCATTCTCCTTACCTCTAAAAATTATCATGTTTTAGTTCTCTTTTGTAACTTAATAGAATTTTAAAATATTAGGATTATAATATAGTTAATTGTTTATTTCAACTTGTTGCAAACAATGAAATGTCGTGTCGTAACTCACGAAGTCAAAATAACTCATTTGCATTAAAACATGAACTTCCACCCTCATTCTAAGGTGATTTAGAAAACTTCCTACCCAACCAAATCGCTACAACATTGTTTTATCGACCAAACGAAATTGACTTTCCAGTAATAATGTTGACCTTCTCCTTGTTTAAATAGTTAATTTTTGCATTTTTCGGAGGCTCATTAAGTACCCTTCATAACTCTGAAAACGAGATGTTAAGCTTCATTTGTGTACCTTGGTATGCGAGGAGTCACCTTGACCTTTGGATCGACCCCAAACGAACATATGTGATCTTTTTGACACTCTTATAGAGCCTTGTTGCACTGTTTTATAGTAGTAGAAAGCTATTAAAAACTATAAAGTTGGCTTTCATTTTGAACTGCCATTTGAAACCTGGATAGAGAAATTATTATCCATTTTCACAAACCTCTAGTGTTCTTACTAGACAATTGCATGGAACTTTCAGTTTAGGGAAAAACACTTTTCTAGATAGTTTGGCAAAGCCATTTTGTAGGCCTTCGTCATAGTTTGATGAGGTCAAATTGGACCAATTTTTGACTTGTCACTTGAAAATTTTCGCCATTTGAAAATGGTTTTTTTTAGTTCTCAGTCCCATCAACTCTGATGGATTCTCCTTATATAGGGGAACTAGTAGGAAGTGTCTCGTTGCGTGCTCATCCATCTAACGCAGTTTTGGACGTGGTTTTCTGAGCCCTCGAGCTAACTTTTGTCCTTTTAGAATTGGGTCAACATGACCGGTGGCTCGAAAACTAGCCGCCAAATGCAAACCATTCACCTTTTTCCAATTCTGTCAGTTGCTTTGAATTCTTGGTATATCTAGGGACACATAGAAAGTTAATCGTGGCATGTGTTCTCATCGGAAGATAACTATTGGAAGCGGTTTCTTAGCCTCCAGCCCATTTTGAATGTTTTTGTAGCTAATGAGAAATGTAAAAAATAGAAAGTCAGGACCTCGTAGGGTTGTCAAACCACTCTGGAAACTTTTGACACATGTAAATAACTGTTTAAAACACTATAGTGTAACTTGTTGTGTGCATTAGAAATTTTGACAAAATGGTGTTTTCTCTCTCTTCCCTTCTCTTTCTCTCTCCTGGGTTACAAAATGAAGTGAAATGATATGCTTGAAATACATGCCTCTAAACTTTTTCTTTCACTTGCAAATTGTAATTATTATTATATGTAAATGGGAAAACTGAAAAATGATAATTATGTTAGATTAGGGTGGATGCCATGCCAATGATTTATCATTGATATCATGCTCACATGGTTTTTGCAGGATGAAATAATGATGACGAAAAGGTGATGTGTAATTCATTAATTATCATTGTAATTTATATAGTTCATTGTTAAAAGAATAAATGTATAATGTAGTCTCATGATACAAAAGGTTATATTGGATAATTGTTGATATGTACGAGATGCTAGTTTCAAGGACATCTAGGAAATGTGCATTTAATCATAGGTTCAATTTAGATTCATAGTACACATGGTAAAAGGGTTGATATTTATATAAGGTAAATGAATTTGAAGTAATATCTTTTGTGCATATTTAGTACTCAATAAATAATCAACGAGTCATCTTGTGCATTCATACTTTGTAAATGTAATAAGGAGATTAAATCAAACACTCTACCCTTGTTCAATATCGGAGCATAACTTGTTTTTCATGTGTGATACTCCTTACAAGTAGAAGACTTTGAAAATCGTAGAGTGAACTTAAACTCGCACTCGATGGAAATATCCTAGTTTGAGTAAGCAGAGCCTAAGAATGGGTTTATTGTCTTAGTCAAGATGGTTAGTGAAATTTTCATAAATTTGGTAGATAGGAGTGACATAGTCAAACTTCATTCTAGTAAGAAGAACTAACTCCCCTTCATATCTTAGTAGGGGCTACCTTGTCTTCAAGGATAGATATAAAATTTATTTTCTTCATCGAATGAAATCCCTGTGGTTCCAGAAAACATAGATGGAGGTTGTGACTTAGTTGTCCTAGGTATTAAACTTTTGTTAATGAGCTCCTCAGCTCCGCTCAACTTAATGTGTTACCCTAGTTTCTCTCAACATAACACCTTGGTCCTTTCTGAAGGTGGTTTAGCATAAATATGTCCTCTTGCTTAAAATGCATATATATTTGAGGGGTAGACCTTTAGGTGGAGTGGGAATTAATCTAAACCTCAGTTGATTTGGATGTTAACTTAGGGTTTATGTGTAGCTTCAAGTCTCCTAATCATTCATGTCTTCAAGAGGTTAGACAAACACTTCGTAACTCCTTGTACAAGGCAATGCTAAAAATAAGACCATAATGTGACGTAGAAAATAAAGCATATAAGAGTAAAAATGAGATTTGAGGTTTAGAATAATGCCACTCTTGGAGACCTTATATCTTGATTAAAAATACTCTTTTGTTTCAAATAATATGAATTGCCTTGTTGTGATCAAACTACGAGAAAACAAAAGATATATATAAATATAAAAAGGAAGTCGTTAAGTCATTGATTTAGAATAACTATGGTAGGAAAATAAATTTTCCGTGATCGAAGAATGTTTTGTGGTAAAAATCTATCTTGCAATTAAATCTCCGTTAAATCCTAGTATCGCTATATGGACACCAAATCATATTCACATGAGTTATAAGAGTAAAAACAAAGTAGACATTGAATATATGTTCGAGAAAAGATTCTTAACATAATGACAAGATAATCAAGTATTTTGTACGCTTCTGAATTATGCCAAATAAGTATGCAAGTTATGGAAACTCTTGTAAATAATAAGAAGCCAATTTAAAAGGGTTGAATGATAATTTAACCACGGTATGAACTTAAGAACCTGTCGGTGGACAAATGAGAAATTTATCCTTGCACAATAATGTTCTTGGAATGTTAATCATAACTAAAATACAATTAAAGAAAAGATGTGTTGTGGGTTTGCCTATCCTTGAGTCTTCTTTCTATGGTTGGGGCATTGCTAGTATTCGTTCATTTGGAAAAGTGTGGCATCGACATGCCTATGTTGTTTTCATGTGTCTATGTGAGTCGATGACTTATGTGATTGTCATATGTGAGTCGAGTTTCTGTACTTGATCCCTTTCTATGTTGTGTGTAGTGAGCATTATAGGTCAAAAAAATAAAATTATCCTAGTATTTTACTATTGTAATTGTGTGTGTAAAATGTGGGCATTACAGGGTGAGTGTTCAAGATCTACAATACACCACCACCAAGCAGTGTTGTGTTAAAAATACTTTCCCCAACCGTGGGTGTGTGAAGAAAAATATGGAGAATAAATTGACAGGTGTCCAAAGGGCTCAATATGTAGTGCCCACATTTTACACACCCAAATACAAGTTAGTAAAATACCAGATATATTTTTTTGACGACTTACACTTGCTCACTACACACAACACAGTAAGGGCTCCAAATACGAGACTCGACTCACATGCGACAATCACATAAGTCATCAAATCACATAGACACATGTAGACGACATCGGCATGTCGATGCCACAATTTTTCCAACGAACGAATACTAGCCATAACATGACCACAATAAAAAGGGACTTAAGGATTGACAACCCACAACACAACATTACCATGGTTACATCTAGAGTACGTTAAACATCCCATAACATTATTATGTAAGAAAAATTTTCTCCCTTTTTCCACCTACATGTTCTGAAAATTCGTTTCACAATTCACTTATTGTTCAACCATTTAATTTTTCTCTTTACCCTTATGACAATCTTCATAACTTACATAAGTATTTTTCCATATTTCAAAATGCCTACCAGATTTTAAATCTCTCATTCTTATGTTAAGATTTTGCTTCTCAAACATTTATTTAATGTATAAAACTTACTCTTGCTACACAAGAAAATCTAACGTGATGTCAAGATGAAATCTTGGGATTAAGGAAGACATAGATTCGAGATAGCCTTTTTCCAAGAACATCCTTCGATCACGGAATAGTTATTTCCCTACCATTATTATTATAGTACAATAACTTGCTGAATTCCAAATTTGATATATATATATACATCCTTTGTTTTCTCGAAGTTTGATCACACCATTTGACAATTCATATTCTTTGTAACACATGAAGTTGCTTAAATTAAGTCATAAGGACTCCCAGTGACATTATTCCCAACCTCAAATTTTGGTTTTACTCTCATATGATTTACTTTTGCATCGCACTAGGGTCTCATTATTACCATCGTTTTAAACGTAAGAGTTACAAAAGTACTTGTCTGACATATTAACGAAGCACATGGTTAAGCTTACTTCCAGTTTCACCCAGGGCTTCAATCTCTATTATAGGTGTGATTAAGGTTAAAATGTATTTACCCTATAACCTTTCATGAAAGATCAAGGCACTAAATTTTCACGAGCCCAAGACAAGACATTTATCTACAAGGGGCAAAAGGGTTCACTAACGAGAATGCAAGACATAGAACAACTATATCATGACCTTCATTTAGGTCGTTTGGATCCAACAGGGATTCCATTCACTGATGAAGTTAATTTCTAGATCTAATTTCACAAGGCTCGGAAATCCAATAGGATACAAGGGAGTAATATCTCTACCCACTCCACAGATGGGAAGGTTACACCACCTAGTCATTCCTTCTAACAAGGACTCATAAGGTGACTTCCAAGGCGGTCTTCACCACTCGCCTCGGTGTCGGGCCTAAAGAGAGGACATTCTTCTTGTGATTACCAAAACTAGAAGGAAACCGCATACTCTGGATAGGTTGGACCATGACATTCCTAAATATGGGTTCACGACAATGTCGCTAGACATAAAGACTATGACGGTAAACTCCAACTAGGGGTTTTATTTACCTATCCTAGAGTGTTCCATCAAGCGCAGAGCTTAAGTTCGTTCTACGGTCTTAAATTTCTTATATGGTAAAAAGGATCACACATGCGGGCAAGTTATGCACGAATATTCTATTAAGGTTGAGTGTTCCCATTAAAAATCTTTATTATGTTTGTAAGGTAAGAAGATAACCCAGTGATTAATTTAATCGTTTATTGAATACTGAGAAAGTACTACAATATATTAACTTCAATTTTCAATTTACTATGTATAAATCAAACCCTTTTTTCCATACACAATTAAGAATCAAATCGACCAGGTGATTAGATGCACATTTCCTAAGTTATCCCTAAAACTAGCATCTCATGCATATTAACAAATTTCAATTATAACTTTTCTGTAACAAGAGACTACATTAGATAGTTATTCATTTTACAATGACCTATAAAAATTACAATTACAATAATTACAATTACACATCGCCTTTTTTTGTTGTCACTCTTCCATCCTGCAAAACCCACGTGAGCAAGATATCAGCGATAAATCGCTGGCATGACATCTACCCTAATCAATCATAATTATCATTTTTCAATTTCCCATTTACATCAGACAATAATTACAATTTGCAATCGAAATAAAAAAGGTCCAGAAACATGTATTCATTGCATTTCATTTTTCTTCATTTTATAAACCTAGGAGAGAGAAAGAGAAAGGAAGAGAGAGAAAACATCATTTTGTCAAAAGTTCCAATACACACAACAAGTTTCATTATAGTGTTTTAAACAGTTATTTACGTGTGTTAGAAGTTTCCAGGGTGATTTGGCAACCCTACGAGGGTCCGCAGTTTTCTACTTTTACATTTTCTCACTAGCTACAAAACATACAAAATGAGCTCGGAGGCTAAGAAACTACTTCAATGAACATGCACACCACAACTATCTTTCTACGTGTCCCTAGATATACCAGGAGTTCATAAGAATCTGGTAGAATTGAAAAGAGCCAACGGTTTCATGCCTCGTGGCTAATTTTCCTAGGCTACTCGGTTGAGTTGACCCAATTGTAAAATGACAAAAGTTAGCTCGAGGGCCCAGAAAACCATGTCCAAAGATGATGTTCGATGGAGGAGCACGCAACGGACATCTCCTACTAGTTACCCTATATAAGGAGAGTTCATCGAGTTGGTTAGGATCGAGAACTAGTAAACTATTTTCAAATGGCGACACGTTTTCTAGAGCAACAAGAAGAAATGGTCCATTTTTGACCTCGTCAAACTACGATCGAGGGACTACAAAATGGCTTCGCCAAGCTATCCCAAAAAGTTCTCTTTCCTATGTGAATGTTCCATGCATTTGTCTAGTATAAATGCTAGAGGTTTGCAAAGACGAAATGTGATTTCTCTTTCCGGTTTCAAATGGCGGTCCCAAAACAAAAGCCAACTTTCTAGTTTTAACAACTTCCCGCCGTTGTAAACCAGAGTAATGGGGCTTCTATAAGAGCGTCAAAAGGATTTTATATGATCGTTTTGGGTCAAACCAAAAATCAAGGTGATTCCTCGTATACCAAGGTATGCAAATGAAACTTCACATCTCGTTTCTAGAGTTGTGAAGGGTACTTAGTGAGTCTCCGAAAAAAGCAAAATTTAACTATTTTTAGCAGGAAGAAGGTCAACTTAATCAATGGAGAGTCAAATTTGTCTGGTCGATAAAACGATATTGGAGCGATCAAAAGGGTAAGAGTTTTCTAGATCATAAACTATGTTTTATTTTGTTTTATTAGTTTTGATCAATTTGTCTTGTAAAGGGATGGAAGATGTTTTCTTCATTTTCCCTCCTTTTCCTGTTGGAATCAAATGGAGTGAGGATGTAAAACAGCTCCATGAGCTAAATAAGGCCAATTTGGGTTTTTTGGCTAAAATAGAGATTTCATTAGGATAGAGGAGAATAAAATAGGAGGGCATGTTCATCTCCTTGTTTTAGGGATTTGCTAAATTTAGAGGATCAAGCCTAGGTGGAAAAAATGGAGAAAATAGGGAAATGGGATGGCAGTCTAAAAAAAGATGGAAGTTTGTTTTTTGTAACTGGAGAAGGTATTCGAAGAGAGAGCAGAAAATTGATGGAATGGGGATGAAAAAAAAAAAGAAAAAAGATTCAGATTTGAATAAAAACATTTTCTTTTGGAGTGTTTGAAGTAACTGAACGAATTATCCGAGTTAGACAGTCATTTTTATGCATGTTCTAGCTGTTATTATTTTGTTTTCTGAGCTTTCATGGTGAATCCCGTATCAGGCCGTGAGGAGGAGAATTGACAGTCGGGTTTTCTTAGTCGATAAACTCTCTGTAAAGCATGGAACGTGGATATTCGACCTCCCTGAGCACAATGAAATTTTTGCAGGTCTTGAAATAGTCGGTTAAGTGTTTTATAATCAGATTTTCCCTGCTCTGGCCGTAACTAGGGCACGATAGATCTCTCAATTCCTTGGTCGAATTTCTATATTCTTTGAAAATCTCGATGCTTGGGAGGTCACCTAACATCCCATAAATGTGCAGACTGTAATTCGAATGGAAAGTATCGTTTCCACTAACCCCTGTCATTCCAGTTCGTGATTACCAGTTACAGTCGCAAATTCATTCTTTTGGGGACATTTTTTTATGCTTGTCAAGATCGAATTTGCTTAGGAATACCTAGTGAATGATCAGTTTCATCTTCTCTAAGCTGAAATCCTTCATGGTTCGAAGCAAGGCAAACTCTGTCATCTTGGGAATGACCTTTGAAGGTCATTAAGGTATTGGTGCATCAGATTCTTGAATTTCCATTCCATTAGCTTGAATTTATATTGTAGTCATTGAATCAGTCCTAAGTTGACATAGGACAGTGAAAGGCAGTGGGATGATACACAAAGAGACAAACTCCGGATCCCTACCTACACTTTGTAACTCCAAAAAAATGGATTCCTGGATTGATGTTTGGGATTACCTTATTTGTAACAAGAAAGAGTTTGACCTTGTCACTGAAATAGGACAGACTACAAGGCCTTGGCTATGCAAAGAAGTGGTATTGGGCCTTATGGCCAATCTCGGTTGCTCGAGTCCTGATTTCCTCTAGTATAGGTATAGTGTGATGTGTGCTAGATAAGTAAGAGTGAATATTATACTACATGTACCAGTATTTGTATTTTCAAGTAAGAGGAGTGTGATGTGTAGGACATTGATGAAATGATTGATGTAATTTTCTTATATCAAGAAGGTTGATCAACCTTGAGACATATCAAGGAGAGCCAAGAAATATCGAGGACATCAGTGTGTTAAAAGTTGAAGATTGATACACCATTTGTGGTATCAGAGCGGTTGATTGTGCACAATCTAAAGATCCAGAGCGAAAAAAGGAAAGGATAAGAAGTGAAACAGAACAAGATGCCACCAAGAGAGCAATTCAAGTAGCCCAAGCAGCCCAATTAGCATTGGCTGAAGACATCCGGAACCTGACAGCTAGGTTGAGGGACCTAGAAGAGGCACAAAGAAGAGGAACAGAGATGGCAGAAGTCAGTGACGGTGAGCAAGAGCCACCAGAGGAGGAGCTGACTGCAGAGGTGGAGGAAGAGACACCTGAAGAGAGATTGATTAGAGCCATCATGAAGGTGAACACAAAACCAAAGATGGAGGTTCCCATGTACGAAGGAAACTTGAATGTGGAAGAATTGATTGATTGGATCAAAGCACTGGATAAGTACTTTGATTTTGAAGGTATAGTGGAAGATGACAGAAAAGTGAAATTTGCCATGACCAGATTGCATAAGCATGCAGCCCTGTGGTGGGATGGAGTGCAAGAAGAGAGGAAGAGGAAAGGCAAAGCAAAAATTAAGAGCTGGGACAGAATGGTAGCCAAGATGAAGGGAAAATTCATTCCCAGAGATTATGAGGTAAACCTATTTAAGAAGTTGCAAAATTTGAGGCAAAAGGAGTTGTCTGTGAAAGAATATACTGAAGAATTCTATAGGCTAACAATCAGATCAGGTCACATAGAAGAAGATTTGGAAAAGGTAGCTAGATACATCAATGGACTGAGATTCAACATCCAGGATGAGATCAGCCTTCTCACTCCCAAGACTATTGAGGAGGCCTACCAGATTGCTCTAAAAGCAGAGGAGAAAATAGCCAGGAGACAAAACACTGTCTCAAGAGGAAGGGGCAGATCATTCAGAGGAAGAGGTGCTCCAAGTGATAGAAGACAGCTGCAAACAAGTGCTGAAGAGGGGAGCAGCTCCAGTAGCACACAGAACACAAGAGGCGGTTCACCGTTCAGAGGAAGGAGACCCTATCAAGGTTATCAAAGAGGTAGGGGCAGATTTTTGGGTAAGTGTTTCAGGTGCAACAAGTATGCTGGTCATAGATCCTATGAGTGTCCAGAGAACCCTCAAAACAGCCATGGGAAGAATATGTATATTGCTTCAAATGAAGAGCAAGATGGAGAGCTAGATGTAGCACCTAAACTAGAGAATATCCCGGAAGATGGTGAGTCTCTTCTCATGAAGAGAGTGCTGCTGAAACCCAACAAGGAGGCAATGGAACCCCCTCAGAGGAAGAGTTTGTTTAGGACCAGATGCAAGAGCAAAGGGAAGTGCTGCAAGGTGGTGATTGATAGTGGGAGTACAGACAACCTTGTGTCTGTTGAGATGGTAGAAAAGCTAGGCTTGAAAAGAGAGCCACACCCCACTCCATACAAAGTGTCTTGGCTGCAAAAAGGACATCAGCTGTTGGTAAATGAACAATGTAAGGTAGAATTTCAGATTGGAGCTTATAAAGATCAGGTCATGTGTGACATCATGCCCATGGATGTTTGCCATATCCTTCTAGGAAGACCTTGGCAGTTTGACAACAAAGCCATTCACGATGGGAGGAAGAATACTTACACCTTCAAGAAGGATGGAGTAGAGCATACACTCATACCTCTGAAGGAAGAGAATGATACAGCTGAATCTAGTTCAAAAGTAATGATGGTAAGTGGCAAAGAATTTTTACAAAGCATGAAGAAGGAAGAGGTAAGTTTTGCAGTCATTGGTAAATTGAAAAGTGTAGTGACTAACACTCAATTGAGTGATTTACCTCTTGAAGTCCAGGAGATGCTGAATGAATATGTAGACATTGTGGTGGATGAGCTACCAAATGAGCTGCCACCTGTGAGAAGTATCAGCCATCACATAGATCTGATCCCAGGAGCAAGTTTGCCAAACAAGGCAGCCTACCGGATGACACCAAGGGAGAATGAAGAGATCAAGCAACAAGTTCAAGAATTGTTGGACAAAGGATTGATAAGGGAGAGTTTGAGTCCATGTGTTGTACCTACGGTGCTCAGTCCTAAGAAAGATGGAACGTGGAGAATGTGTACAGATTCCAGGACCATCAACAAGATCACCATAAGGTATAGGTTTCCTTTGCCCAGGATAGATGATTTACTTGATTGTTTGAGTGGATCAGTTTACTTCTCTAAGATAGATTTGAAGAGTGGATACCATCAGATAAGAATCAGAGAGGGAGATGAGTGGAAGACAACATTCAAGACAAATGATGGTGCTGTATGAGTGGCTAGTTATGCCCTTTGGTTTGACCAATGCTCCTAGTACCTTCATGAGACTGATGAATGAGGTGCTTAAAAGTTTCACGGGTAAGTTTGTCATTGTGTATTTGGATGACATTTTGGTATTTAGTCAGAGTAGAGAAGAACATTTATTGCATTTGAGAATGGTACTAAATAAGTTACAGGAAGAGAAACTGCTGATCAATGTGAAAAAGTGCAGTTTTCTACAAACCGAGCTGGTGTATTTGGGGTTTGTCCTTTCAAAGGAAGGACTGAAAATGGATAAGGATAAGATCAAAGCCATCCTTGAGTGGCCAACACCCAGGAGTGTGTTTGAGGTGAGAAGTTTCCATGGGTTAGCTAGTTTTTATAGGAAATTTATCAGAAATTTCAGTGGTATTGTAGCTCCCATGATAGAGACTATAAAAGGTGATAAGAAACATTTTCAGTGGACTGAAGCAGCAGAGAGAGGATTTCAATTGCTGAAGAAGAAGGTAACAGAAGAGCCCATTTTAGTTCTACCTGATTTTAACAAATTGTTTCAGGTGGAGTGTGATGCTAGTGGCCTAGCAATTGGGGCAGTTTTGAGCCAAGAAGGCAAACCAGTTGCTTTCTTCAGTGAAAAACTCAGTGAGGCAAAAAGGAAGTATTCATCCTATGATCAAGAATTCTATGCAATAGTTCAGGCACTAAAAAAATGGAGACACTACCTGTTGCCTAAAGAATTTGTGTTGTTTACTGATAATTATGCCTTGCAGTTTATTAGTAATCAGCCTAAATTGAATCAAAGACATGTCAAATGGGTGGAGTACTTGCAAAACTATACTTTCAGCATTAAACACAAGAAAGGACAGGCCAATAAAGTGGCAGATGCTTTGAGCAGGAGGGTGCTGGTTGTACAAGAGCTGCAGGTGAGTGTGATGGGTTTTGAGAACTTGAGAGAGCAATATGAAGAGGATGATGATTTCAGCGAGGCTTACAAAGCTTGTAAGCAACCCACAGTGATGGATAGGAGTCCATGGATGGACTATATGCTGCAAGAAGGACTGTTGTTCAAGGGCAGCCAGTTATGCATTCCTAAAGGTTCAATGAGGGAGAACCTGATCCGAGAAAAACATAGTGGAAGTTTATCGGGACATTTTGGTCAAAACAAAACATTAGCCCAGCTGAGTACACACTATTTTTGGCCAAGAATGAGTCAGGATGTGAAGAAATTTGTAGAAAGATGTAGGATATGCCAATACAGTAAAGGGACTAGCCAAAATGTTGGTTTGTATCAGCCACTTCCTATTCCCAGCAGACCATGGGATTGTTTGAGCATGGACTTTATACTTGGGATTGCCCAAGACTCAGAAGGGACATGACTCCATCTTTGTAGTTGTTGACAGGTTTACTAAGATGGCACACTTCATTCCATGCACAAAAACTAGTGATGCTACCCATATAGCTAACTTATTCTTTCAGGAGATAGTGAGACTGCATGGATTGCCAAGGAGTATTGTATCAGACAGGGATACAAAGTTTGTTGGACATTTTTGGAGAACACTTTGGAAGAAGTTGGGAACTCACCTGAGCTTCAGTTCAGCCTACCATCCACAAACAGATGGACAAACTGAAGTAGTCAACAGGAGCCTTGGAAACATCCTGAGGAGCTTGGTGAGCATGCACCCAAAACAGTGGGATCTAGCACTTGCACAAGCTGAATTTGCTTACAATGATTCACCCAACAGGAGTACAGGCATGAGTCCTTTCCAAATCATGTATGGGCAGCACCCAAGGGGTGTATATGAGCTGAGAGACTTGGGGAAAATGGAAGGTAGGAGTGCAGATGCAGAAGAATTTGCTAAGGCAATGCAGGATATCCATGAACAGGTAAAGAAGAACCTTGAAGAAAATGCCAACAAGTACAAGCAGAGAGCTGATCAGAGGAGGAAGGAAGTCAGTTTTGAAGTTGGTGATGAAGTACTTGCACACTTGAGGAAAGAGAGATTTCCCAGGAAAGAGTATAACAAGCTGAAGGTCAAAAAGATTGGTCCCTGTAAAATACTCAGAAAATTTTCCAACAATGCTTATGAATTGAAACTCCCTGAAGGCATTGGGATTTCTCCAATCTTCAATGTTGCAGACCTGTATGAGTACAGAGGAGAAGAAGGAGTGGAAGAGGAGTCTGAAATAGGACAGCAGAACACAGATTGGCAGGCACAAATGCCTAGAACCAAACCCAAGGAGATAGAGCAACTGTTGGACAAGAAGGTTATCAAGAAGACCAGGGACAAAGAATACTACCAGTATCTGATCAAGTGGAGAGGTTTTCCAGCTGAGGATGCAACGTGGATGACGGAAGGGGACCTGATCAAGCTGGGAGTCAAGATTGAAGACCTGCAAAAGACAAATCAGCCATGAAGAACATCTTTTCTCTCCAGGGTAGAATGATGCAGGAGCATCCTTACTAGTTAAAATAGATGAATAAATAAACTATGTTTTATTTTGTTTTATTGGTTTTGATCAATTTGTCTTGTAAAGGGATGGAAGATGTTTTCTTCATTTTCCCTCCTTTTCCCTATTTGAATCAAATGGAGTGAGGATGTAAAACAACTCCATGAGCTAAATAAGGCCAATTTGGGTTTTTGGCTAAAATAGAGATTTCATTAGGATAGAGGGAATAAAATAGGAGGGCATGTTCATCTCCTTGTTTTAGGGATTTGCTAAGTTGAGAGGATCAAGCCTAGGTGGGAAAAATGGAGAAAATAGGGGAAATGTGGATGGCAGTCTAAAAAAAAGATGGAAGTTTGTTTTTGTTTTTTTTGTGTGGCTGGAGAAGGTATTCGATTTAGAGAGGAAAAATTGATAATGGGGATGAAAAAAAAAAAAAAAAGCAGATTCAGATTTGAATAAAAAATAGTTTTCTTTTGGAGTGTTTGAAATAATGACAAATTTCAAAGTTAGACAGGTCATTTTTATGCATGTTCTAGCATTATTATTTTGTTTTACGAGCTTTCATGGTGAATCCCGTATCGGGCCGTGAGGAGGAGAATTGTGATCGGGTTTTCTTAGTCGATAAACTCTTTAAAGCATGGAACGTGGATATTCGACCTCCTGAGCACAATGAAATTTTTTTCAGGTCTTGAAATAGTCGGTTAAGTGTTTTATAATCGATTTTCCCTGCTCTGGCCATAACTCTAGGGCACGATAGATCTCTCAATTCCTTGGTCGAATTTCTATATTCTTTGAAAATCTCAATGCTTGGGAGGTCACCTAACATCCCATAAATGTGCAATGTAATTTGAATGGAAAGTATCGTTTCCACTAACCCCTGTCATTCCAGTTCGTGATTACCGGTGTTATCAATGCAAAATTCATTCTTTTGGGGATGGGTTTTGATGCTTGTCAAGATCGAATTTGCTTAAGAAAACCTAGTGCATGACCAGTTTCATCTTCTCTAAGCTGAAATCCTTCATGGTTCGAAGCAAAGGCAACCTCTGTCATCTTGGGAATGACCTTTGAAGGTCATTAAGGTATTGGTGCATCAGATTCTTGAATTTCCATTCCATTAGCTTGAATTTATATTGTAGTCATTGAATCAGTCCTAAGTTGATATAGGACAGTGAAAGGAGTGGGATGATATACAAAGAGACAAACTCCGGATCCCTACCTACACTTTGTAACTCCAAAAAAATGGATTCCTGGATTGATGTTTGGGATCACCTTATTTGTAACAAGAAAGAGTTTGACCTTGTCACTAAATAGGACAGGACTACAAGGCCTTGGCTATGCAAAGAAGTGGTATTGGGCCTTATGGCCAATCTCGGTTGCTCTGAGTCCTGATTTCCTCTAGTATAGGTATAGTGTGATGTGTGCTAGATAAGTAGGAGTGAATATTGTACTACAAGTATAAGTATTTGTATCTTCAAGTAAGAGGAGTGTGATGTGTAGGACTTAGATGAAATGGTTGATATAATTTCTTATATCAAGAAGGTTGATCAACCTTGAGACATACCAAGGAGAGCCAAGAAATATCGAGGACATCAGTGTGTTAGTGAAAGTTGAAGATTGATACACCATTTGTTGAAGATTGATAGGTCATCCTATTTCTATCACCATTAAACCTGCTCATAATCCCCGTCGCCATTGAATTTGTGTCCAGAGAAATAGGTCGCTCTAACACCTCCATGTGCATGAATGGATCCCACACCCATTTTTCTTCTGTCAAAACAGAATCGACAGATTTGAAATGATTTCTTCTTCCACTAAAATTAACCTCGTTCTGATCCTCTGTAACTCATGAGAGGGAAACCAATATGGTCAATTTTCCATAGCTTTGGGAAAAAAAATAAAAATAATAGAGAATATAATTGTCATTTGTGCACATAAGGTAATGCTCGTCCACCGTTAAAGGCACCCATGGAGTCTCTTTAAGGACTATGTTCAGAAATCTGCAGAACAAATAACGGAGTTCCATTATTTGGATATGGTGCAGAAATTACAGAGAAGGAAATGGGAAGAGAAAGCAATATTTTCTCTACTAAATCATCTGAAAAAATCCCTCTACCTTTTTATATCGCTGTCCAAGGGCCCACGCAGGTACTAAAACACTTTTTTTTTGCACTGGCTGGGAGGATGTTGGCCGCAATCCCGTTCCATGAGAGGTTGTCTCATTCTTTCATTGGTGAAACACAAAAAAAAACATCGCCCAAGGCACATTGATTTGTGCAAAACCTATGACCAGAGCATTAACAACTACCATGTTTGACAAAATCTCTAAATCATTTACACTTGCAAGATGATGTGCAGTCGGGGGTTTCATTTTCTTGGACGTAGGTGAGGATTTCTTGGCAAATGTAAACCGATCAAAGCTAGAGCTTTCTCCCCACTCCTTCAAGGCGGCGGCGCTAACTCCCCTTCATAAAAAAAAACAAAACAAAAACTACAAAGGCACTCTTTTCCCTAAAAACCACCCCCCCAAAGATTCAAGGGTTTTAAATTTTAGTTATTTTATTTTATTATTATTATTATTTTATTATTTATTTATTTTTTAAAAAAATGGAGCATTACACAATACCTATAGACATATGATTCTAACTAGGTAAAGTTGTTAAGTAGGAAAACCAAGTGATGGGGGCTAAAGGGCTCGTCCTCCATAGACATATGACAAGTCCCAATGTTGTGACTATGCTTTTATGAAACATTCTTAGGGCTAAGATCTTTCAAGAGCATAACACACTCGTGCAGAGGGTAAAATATCATGTTTTTGAGCAATATAGGCTTAGATTCTTAGAACAATGGAATCATTGGTGATTGGGAAAATTATCGGTGATTTCCTAATCGCTAGAAATTAGGTTGCATGAAAAATTTGGGGTTTATATACCTAAGTGTATTATTTATTTGTTACTTTGCTTTGTATAATATAGTGACTTTGTCGAGGTGAGGTGAAAAATTGTCAAATGGCCTCCTCATGCCGCAAATTGTTTTTTATTAAGAAGATAATGTTGTAGTTTTGAGGTGGAAAAATATAAGCTAAGGTAGGTTTTAATGACGTTTTTTTTTTTTTTTCCTATTTTTAAGGGATTATTAGGGTTTTTAAGGGATTTAGGTCCGTATCAAGGCACACCGATTCCCTAGGGCATATTTATAGGCATTGCTAGTGATTCCTTCAATCATTAGCGATTGAGGTGTATCACGAGTGATTCACCTGCAACTTAAATGATTTGTGTTTTCAGTGAGAAGATTTCATTTTTGATAAAAGTGTTTAACTTTATTGAAAGTTTAAGACAATATTACACATGTTTGATTATTTGGCTGTGTTTTATGAAAATAATTTATGGTATTCTTCATAATTTTTACATCGTTATTAATATTCACTTTTCATGTTTGTATTTTACAGGTAGATGCTTAGTTGAATATCTAAGATCGTATTCCCTTGATGTTAGATGATATTAGGGATGATTTGTGTGATGATGACTGGGATCATTTTGAGGTTGTGAGTTTTATTCGTGATGATATTTTATACGAGGATTCATAGATGTCACAACTTGATACTTGCATTGCTAGACAGGTCAAATCCTTCCACAAATAATTTTTGGCTAGCTACAGGGGAGATGACCATCACCTTGAGGGATGTTCATCATATCACCAGAATACCAATTATGGGGATCCTATATATTGTATTTCAGATGCAGAGAGAGGAGATACCATGCAACATTTGTATTGAGATGAGGCACGGGGTGTGAGATAGTCCTCAAAATATTTTTATTATCATACCCTATATGTGTCTAAGAGAGTAGGGTGCTCACAGATGAATATCATGATGATGGGCATTTCATGTTTTACACTGCTAGATTTAGGAGGTGGACAATTCCCATGGATGATGATAGGGGTTTTCATAGAGATGATGGAGCAATGTACAATATTTTAGTGGGTCCCTACCTTATAAGCATATAAATACATAGAGTTGTGGGCTTGAACGACTACAAGCACTATGGGATTGATGTTAGCTTTCAACCGTAGTGTTGGGCACATGAGTAAATTTTTATTACTCATCCATTTGGAATAAATATTGTTATCAACGTGAGGAACCCATGCTTTATTATATGGAGTGTGAGTCTTGACAGAGTGAGGAAGGCCTACCTATTATAGAGACTTGATATCTGGAATACAAGTTGGTAATGTGATCTCGGGCCGTATGTGTGTTTTCAAGATTAGCTAGAGTTTTCTCGGGAATTTACGGAGGATGCCCGGGTCTAGGGCCATAAGGACAAAGAGGATGAGTTGATACACTTTAGTCGGGTGATGAGACAGTTTGGGTTGGTTCAGACATACCTGAGGATCCAGTTTTATATAGGTGGGAGGATGGGGATACCGACACCCCACCGGTAGTTTTTTACGAGGCCAAGACCTATTGTTGACCAACTAGGGATGATGGTTCTAGATGAGGATGGTCATGTGGTACCGATCGATGATGTGAGGGTCACCCCAGATTTTACTTTTCGGTGGTCCCATTCATTGAGGATTTTTGAGAGGATGAGGATAGTGGAGAGGAGGTGAGATCACTTAGAAAAGTGTGGGCTCTAGTAGATGGAGCATCCGAGGAGGGTGGTGAGGCTGATGAGGAGAGAGTTTATCCTAATTTTGCAATAGCTCCAAATATTTCTATAGTGACGGTTGAGAAGGCCATAATGGAGACAAAGAAGGAAGCCACTTAAAGAGAGAGAGATGATCTGATTGGTGTACGAGACACTATTATTAGGGAGAGAGATGGTTTGATCATAGAGTGTGACGGGATCCAAAAAAAACTTGTATAGGTCTCTTCTAATAGATATAGGTACAAGAGTTAGAGATATAATTTTAGGAAGGCCTTGAGCATCACGGGGCCTTTTATTTCTAGCATAGAGTTATCAATGTTGGTTAGATAGAGAGGGCCATCTATAAAACATTCTGCTATGATTTTAATGTCCCATTATGAGGTTGTGAGAGTGGAGAGGGACTATTATGTGGATATGATCATCAATAATTACCTCCATGTCATATTGTATGTTCATCATATAGCTTCCCAAGGGATGCCACAAATACAGCAGTGGTCAAGCCTAGTGACAATGCGGTGAGTGTGGGGCACCCATCTCGGATACAACCGAGAGGGGATGATTATGCAAGAGGATTTAGTGGTGCTATAGCATGAGGCACTCTCGATCCTAGTTTGATGGAATTTATAATTTGATTTTAGGCTCATAGAATCCCTTTTTCCTATGTATGACATTATTTTGATTATATGGATAGTGGACTTTGATATATATATGATGGTGATGATTTTAGTTCTTATGTTGATAAGTTCAGATAAGCCCTTGATGTGATATGCATGATATGGTTACTTGATTTTGTATATGATGATGATTATGACTCATGTGATTGCTACAATGTTTATGATGCTTTATATTTTGTATGAAATATGTGTTGGATATGCTTGATATTTATGTTTTTGATTACGTGTTTTGATGTTCAATTATCTTTTTAGGATATGTGACCTAACCTCAATATATCAGATTAAAATGTGATTAAATAAAATGAAGTAAAATTGGAAAGAATGTCCCATTGAATAATATATGCGTAATGGGTTTTGATAACACTTGCACTTGTAGCCTTTCAAAATGTTAAATGAGACTATCAATGGACAGTTCATACTGATCATGGTGGAATTTGGATAAAAAGTATGAAAGGACCATATGAATGCATGTCTTTGTGGGGAAGAAGGGTTCTCTTTTTGACAAATTTATAAGGAATCAATGCCCCAACTCTTTATAATAAGATATTTTATGAAGCAAACAAATCAAAGGTGCATGAATTTTACTCTGGGAAAGCATATCGATGCGAGAATATTTCTAGGATGATTTTTTTATTTTGGTATGTTTGGAGAGGGTGATAAAAATTGAAATCCTTTTTCATGGGTAGCCATCATTCGACAATATTGGTATACATCTTATATTTTAATTGAATGGCCATCTTTCTAGGAATCATTATGTGACTTTAAAATGGTAGTTGTCCTTTGAGGGATTAGTCTATTTATGAATTTTAATAAGAATCATTTGTTTGTGTTTTTAGCTTTATTTGCAGCTGAAAGAAAGAACCTAATAAATCATTCGTTAAGGTGGGGATAAACATATAGGTGGAACACATTCATATGCACCATGAATTGATGTCGAGGAACAAGGGTAATGGAATGATTTTGAGCTTAGTAAAATGGAAGGTTTGTAATTTTCATAATATCTTATTAAAAACATGGTTATGATAATCAATCATTTAAAACTAGAAAGGCCAAAAGTGCAAAGAATTTAGAGTATCTTGTTCAGGTTATCCATAAAGAGAAGTGAGACGATACATTTGTGACCTATATTTGTGAGTAATGATGTAGTGATGAATATAATTGGAGGTGAAATTGCCACGTTTACTTCATTTTAATCTAGTCACATTTTGATTTTCTTCAAGTACCATCTCACCAATTTTGAAGTCACACTCCTTGACATGCTTTTTATATGCTCTAATAATCCATTTTTGATAAACTTAGTGATGTTCAAGGGTTGCTAGATGCTTTTCATCTAGCAATTCTAGTTGTGCAAGATGATTTTGGAAATATTACACATCGGGAATGAAATCCCGTAAGGATACACGAAGTGATGGAATTTTAATTTATAAGGGTATGATGGCTTGAGAGCCATAAACAAGTGAATAATTTGTAGCCTTGGTAGGTGTGCGGTATTAGTTCGATAAGCCCAGAGAGCAAACGGGATTTAAGTATGCCAATTCCTTCCTATGTCATTTATTATTTTCATGAGGATTTTCTTAATTGTTTTGTTAGAGGCCTCATATTTTCCATTTTCTTGAGGAGAATATGGTGATGAGAATCTTAGTTTAATGCTAAATGTACCACATAGCTTTTAACCTCCTTGTTTTTGAAGGATTTTCCATTTTTTGTGATAAGCTTATATGGAATGCCAAAGCGACATATGATGTTCTAATATATGAAGTTGATGATGGGTTCGATTGTTTTGAGGTTAAAGGAATAGCTTCAGCCCATTTAGTGAAGAAAAATTCAATTGCAATACCGATTGAATGATGTTGTTGAGAATATTTCCAATTAATTTCACTAATGAGATCTAACCCCCATTAAGAGAAAGGACACAAGTCGTGAGCGGGTTGCCTTTGCTTGACTAGGGATGTGGATAATATTAGAGTGAAGATGAGATATAAAACAATTTTTTACATACATTCAACAATCTTAAGTGATAGTGGACCAGTAATATCCTAGTCGTATGATACGCTTGGCGATGGTGTTGCCGCTTAAAATGGCCTCCACAAATGCCATCGTGGACCTCTTTGATTGCATTGGTTGATTCATGTGATTTGAGGAAATATAATAATACACCATAAAAACTACATTTAAAAAGGATGCCTCCTATGACAATGAAGTGAGTGACATTTCAAAGGAAGGATCATTTAGTGCCTTGTGAAAAATCTAGTGGAATTTAGATTCAGTAAGATAATCAAACATTTTACTGTACCACAAATCTAATGGATTTTTCAGCAATGACATTTATGGAAGGTAGCTCATTTTGATGTGAAGTATGGTATAATCATTGAATGACTACAAAAATCTTATTTTTATCCTTCAATTTTTCCATTTTGAAGGGGATAAGGGATCCTAAAGAAGCCATAGTGTCTACAAACCTATTAGAAGATCGTGGAAAGGCCTTAAATGGTATAATGGTTGAATGCACCAAGAAGAAATTTGACAACAACCTTATAATTTTTAAGGACCTCATTTTTACATTGGTACTCTCCTTTGACCTAACTTATGAAGAGTTATGAATGTCCATGGAAACATAGGAGAATAGTAGTAGTTAAACCCATGATTAAGGCCTCATATTCTACCATATTATTGGTACACTCAAAATTGAGCTTGAACGATAATGGGATGGGAATGTTCTAGGGTGGTATGATGACAACACTAGATCCTCCTCCTTGACATTTAGCGCCATCAAAGAAATGGATCATTTTAATGGGGAAGAGATCCACTCAAAATCGTTTGATTCAGTGATATTGTTAATGGACTCGTCGGGAAGCATTCATGAGGTGGTTGATTATCTAAAAGAGGTTCTTCATGAGTTGATCAGTAATGGCTTGACCTTTAATGGATTTTTTTGGTATAATTTCCAAGTCAAATTCAGTCATTAACATGATCCATCGGGTTATGCAACATTATGATAAGGTTCGAATTATGGCTTTAAATTGGGTGAAAACTAGTGATGACGTATGTTTTTTATTAAGAAGATATTTTTGAATTATGTATAATGTTCCTCATATTCATGAAGCATGTGGCTAATGTAGTACACATCCTGCTCATGGCCTTGATTATCATGGTGGGAAAACATGGCTCCTAAGGCATGTTTCAAGTGGATATGTATAAGTAAAAGTATTTCCATCGCGAGGTTGAGTAAGGACCTCCATTGTGATAAAAATACTACTTGATTTGATCAACAAAATTTTGGATATTAGAATCCTAATGGAACTCAACATATTTCCAGAGCAGATGATGAAAATGACCGAGAATGGTTAGAAATTTCTTATATGAATCACCAAATGGACTGTAATTTTCCTTAACACTACATAGTTTTTTTATCTTAAAAGGCATGGGCATTTCGATAATTTCCTTTAATTTTTTGGGATCAATTTCAATTCCAAAAATAGATATGATAAATCCCAAAAGCTTTCTGGTGAGAACACCAAAAATACACTTTGCAAGATTAAGGTGAAGGATGAATTGAATGAGACGAGTAAAGATTGATTCTAGAATTTCGAGGTGATTTTTCTAGGATTTGGAATTTTGAGGAGATGGTCAACGTAATATTCAAAAAAATTGTGGATAATGTCATCGAAGAGATATGTCATGACACGTTTATATGTTGCCCCAATTTTTTTAAGTTTGAAAGGTATGGCATGATAACAAAACGTGACTTAAGGGGTGATAAAAGATGTTTTGTGTTGATCATTGGGAGAAATGATAATTTGATTATATCAAGAAAAAACATCCATAAGAGAAATCATTTCATGTCCCGTTGTTAGTTTGATGAGCTGATCTATGTTCGAGAGGAGGAAATCATCTTTTGGACAGGAAAGATTGAGATCCCAAAAATCTGTGCAAATGTGAATTTCCCGTGAAGCTTTGGTTACGGGAAAATGTTGAAACCCATTGTAGATAGTCAATAGGTATAATAAAGTTAGTAGTTAAGAGGCATTTTAACTCTTCCTTTACAAGAGATCTATATGAGGATGCATCTTGGGGATTTTTGTTTAACATATCCGGAATCATGATATGTGATTATGTTATGTACAACAATGTTGATGTTAATCCTAACCATATGACTATATGACCAAATGAAGGCTTGATGATATTTTTCTAGGAATGTGGTAAAATCATTCAGTTCCTTTGGATTAATGGATTGGTCACCTTGACTGTGGGGGGTTCATGAGGTGTGCCTAAGTTAATATCAAGTTTGGATTGATTAAGAAGAGTGGATGTTTCATTTGTCAAGGTTTTTGAAGAAAACACTCTTTATCTCCCATGTGAGAAAGGATATATTTTTCATCTTTACAATTTGAAGGATATGTATAGTGGGTGAATCTTCTTCAATTATTTATGGGAGAAAAAGTGGTAATTCTTTATTGGAGTGTTTGGATTGATAAGAGAGTTATCCTAACGATAAAATGTTGATTTTAAAAAAATTGGTGGGATTGGTACAATGTCGTTTATGTCCATGAGGTTTTCGGGGATGATGAATTTGATTT
The DNA here is from genome assembly GCA_018340775.1 of Taxus wallichiana var. yunnanensis. NCBI lineage: Eukaryota > Viridiplantae > Streptophyta > Pinopsida > Cupressales > Taxaceae > Taxus > Taxus wallichiana. Next base: position 848,408,014 of record CM031235.1, read on the forward strand.
AAAGATAATGATTAACATGTCTTGTTCGGATACATGACCTTGGTTACCTCAAAATTAGACCTTTTATATCCCAAACCATTTTTCTCATAAGGTTTGAGGGTATGAAGGATACATTGGTCATGTGTTCCTTGTTAATAATTTCTAAGGAAAAATACTTTTCTTGCACAATGACAAAGATACTTGTGGGAAAAATTGTGATTGTCAAGGGATTTAAAATTTGATGTGAATGACATGGCATGACACGATTAAGCTGGTTGAGACAGTTGATTGTTGATTCCACCATAGATAAAGTTGGTTTTAAGGCAAGTGGGTCCATAGGAGATAACATCACCTACATCCACATCATATATGGGTTATTTATCGGGGAAACCATATGTTTTTTTTTTTTTCAAGGAATGGAATTAAGTATAAAAGGTGATATTCCCCAAGGGTGAGACATTTCTTGCCTTGGTAATGAGATGAATCATATATAAATTTGGAATAAGGTATTGATGTGCTAGTAGATGCTTGATCAAAAGACTCAGGCATATATTTAGGCATAAGTACTTCATTTGGACAATACATCACATAATAGTCGGTGAATGGATTGGGATCTTTTAGCATAGTGTGATTTTTTCCTTTATGTTCATACTTAAGACAATGATGAAGAGTGGAAGGAACATAATGCATGGTGCGTATCCAAGGAATCCTAATAACATATTATATTGAAATTCCCCTTCTATGATGTAGAAGAGTTCTGGTAAGGTTTTGACACCAACTTTGAGTGGTAGGATGACAATACCTAGTGTGGGTTTGATCATGTAATTGAAAGAATGTAGTAGGACTCAATTTTGGGAGATTATTGTGTTAGGTAGCTTAAGATGGTCAAAGGAAAGGGAGGATATAATTTTGATGGCCACACCACTATCAATCATGATTCTTTTGATAGAAATGTCATTATTCTGAGCGGTAATGAAAAGGGAAAAATTATGGTCTTCTGGTCTAAGAGAAGGTGTCTCGGATGGTTGAAATGATATGGAGGTAGATGCTTTAATATCCCCTACAAAGTTTTAAAATGAAGTTGTGTCATTAGATGGTATAGTGATGGATTGAAAGGCTTCTATCATGGCCTACTTATGAGTAGGTGATGTTCATACTAGTTCATAGAGTGACATACTGAACTAGCATTTGATGTAACTGTTTATTGAAAGCTTTTTGTATTGACGTGAAAGGTTGTGTTTCTATTGGTATAGAAATCTTGGCCTTTTTATTGGTGTTTCGTTGGTCCCTTCGAGTGAGATAAGGGAATAGAGACTTCAAATTTACTAGGTGGAGTTGGTAACTTGGAAGAAGGAGGTATGGTAATGGGGTTCCTACATTTTTAGGCTTGGATGATTATTTTTCATAATAAGAGTACAATTAGTAATATGGACTACATCGAACTAATGTATTAACATTTTAGTGATGGATTCTTATAGTGATGTTGGGTTTGATTTCGATGTTGTGTTCGGTTGAGAGGTAAGGAAGAGTGAACTACCAATATTCACAACTTTATGATGAAAATATCTACAATATTCTATGGAGTGGCCTCACATTCATCGTGAAAATCATAGAAGATGTAAAATTCATACCAAGTGGGTTTCCATCAATAATGATCGATGGCTTGGAAGGTGGTAGTGTATTGAGCGATTTCTAAAGAAGGTCATCTAGAATGGTGGCGTAGCTCCATTTAGGTCTGAATTTGGATGGTAATAGTAGACCATTATCCATCTTCGAGAAATTGAAGTGGATGGTTTGGCCATAGGTTGTTTGCTTGGTGGCCGTGAAGGTTTATAGCCATTGTAACAGATGATGTATCAAGATTTTGTACATGTGGCGAATGCAAAGGGTAAGTGGATCAGAAAAGAGATGCAAGTCGAGGGTCTTATGTAGAAACTTGTGGAGTGATAAACATGGAAAATGGACCTACGGTGGGGCTTTATGAATGCACCTTGCCCATGTAATAATAGGGTAGTTAACGGTATCGGGATGAAGGATTATGTAGGAGATTCTGATCGAAGGGATATGCTTGAGGCCCTCTCGAAATATATAATTGTGTTATGTTTGGAGGGTCATCTAGGATTTGACTTGAAAAGAGCGTATCCAAAAGTGGGAATACCCTTGGATGAAGAGAAGGATGAAAAGATGGGGGGCAATGGAAACGATATGTTTCATCATAATAAGGACTTCTAAAGACCTAAACTAGGCCCTATTTATTAGGTCCCTTTGAAGTTTTGGATGGACTAGGTATATTAGTCAAGGTTGATGCCAACAAGGGGGAACTTACGATGAGAGAGATAGGATGAGATATAATAAGAAAAACTTTATGATGGCAACCTAAAGGTATGGCCTCAAAGGAGGAATTTAAGAGTAGAAAGAGCAGGGTGAATTTTGAAATATAATTCCCAAAGGGGGTATGAATATGGCCTCAAAGGAGAAGTAGGAAAATGAATGATTAAGTAAAATTCCCCAAGGGGAAATAAGTATGGCCATGAATGTGGAATTTGAGATAAATTGTTGAATTAAATTCCCAGAGGAAAGAATAAATATAGCCACAAATGTGGACTTATAATGGAACACGGAGGACACAAAATATTGAAGAAAAATTCCTATAAGAAGAATATAGATGGCTACAAGGGGGCACTTACGATGAGAGAGATAGGATGAGATATAATAAGACAAAACTTTATGATGGCGACCTATAGGTATGAATGAATCTTCATCATATCAAGGATTGTTCGAAGAAAAGATTCTTCCAACTTGCATTGGAGGTAAAGAAAATTGGGATCCAACTAATGCAAGGCACATGCAACCAAAACTAATGCTAGCAAATAACCAATGATAGTTAGTAATTTCACATATCATAAGGAAGCAATGGTTACGATGATCTCATAAACCTAATATTGACATGAAGAAAGGGTTTGATATGAAAAGTGTATAAGGAAAGAGGGTTCTCCAAAAGTGGTGTTGCCTAAACTATGTCCAAAATCTAGGAATGGGATAGAGAAAGCTAATCAATGTTGTAAAATTTCTTAGGATGCTGATAAAATGGAGTGTTGATCAATGTGAGAACCCTTAAAATGCTATAAGGAGTATCCATCGTTAGAGAGTATGGTCTACTTTATACAAAATGTATATGGAAAGAATAAATGATAGCCATCCTACGAGGGATCAGTCTATTTATTTGATTTTGATTTTGATTTCATATTTTTGATTTTTTTTTGCAAGAAAAATTGTCCTTCGAGGGATCAATATGTTATTGATAGTTTTTATTTTCAATTAAATCATCCTTGAATTTTGATTTTACATGGGGGATAGATGGGACTAGCTAAGTGGACCACTTGGGAGGGGATAAAGAGTGTACAAGATACACCCCTTGACCCTTTGCATGGTTACAACAAGTGAACAAGAAGGTGATGGGTGTGATGATCATGGAGTTCTCACCAAAGGGGAGAGCCTATCTAGAAGGAATATGTTACGGGAAGAGCCATGGTGCCCATATTTAATGTCACATCTAGGAAGTGAAGGAAGAACATATAATTCCAAATCATCACAATGAGATATGGAAGGGGATGTGATGGAGGAATGATCTAAAGACATTACTAAGGGCACATTGTTAAATGTGATTATAATAAAATGGTTTCACTTCTAGTTTATCTTCAAGGGAAGACAAATGATAGGATCTTGACCCATACTTGTGCATGCCAAATCTAGTTAGGGTAAAACTTTCTGCGTTGGCTCCTTAGAGTAGTGATATTATTATTTTATTTGAGAATGAGGTAACTAACAATACAAACACATTCCTTAAGGGTCTTATTGTAAGCATGTTTAATGCACTCTTGATAAACATGATGGTGTTTAAGAGCGAGAAGGAAACACTCATCTAATATCTCGAGATATGATACATGAGCTTGGTGGAAGTATTCATCTGAGATAAAATCTTAAGGAGAGACACGCAAAGATGGAATTTAAAATCCAAGAGGAAGGAAATATTCAAAACCATAAACAAGGGAGAAAGGCGTAGCCCCGATGGAGGTATGGATTCTAGTACAATAGGCCCAAAGGGGAAAATGAAGTTGGAGATGCTAATTACGACCTTCTTAATCAATGGTTTTGGAAAGAATGTTTCGATGGTTTTTATTAGTAGATTCAACTTTTCCATTAGCTTGGGATGAGAAATTGAGTTTGATGTTGAATGCATTAAATATTTTCTTATGATATTTATTTTTAAAGGACTTCTCGTTTGTCCATAACAAGTTTTTGGGAATAAAAAAGTAGAAGATAATGTGTTGATAAATAAAATTAATGATTGGCCCATATTTATTTGAGGAGAGTGGAATTTATTTCACCCATTTAGTGAAATATTCAGTTAGGTGATGATCCAATGATGTTGTTGTGAAGAATGGAGATCAATAAGAACAATAAGATGAAGGCCCCATTGTAAAAAGAGTCAAAGGTCCTAAGCTGGTTGTAGATCTTGACTAGGAATATGAATGAGATTGGAATATTGTTGAGATTTTTCCAATTTCTTAACATACTCAAAGAAATCATGATTGAGGGAAGGCTTGTAATATCCAAGAAGGAGAACATGTTTGGTAATGGCTGAAGTGCTAATGTGTCCACCATAAATACTATCATGGACTTCTTGTATTTCTCAAGAGCCTTTATAGGATTTAATACATCGGATAAGAACACCACCAAATAAGTGTTTATAAAGAATGCCGCCAAGGGTCACATAGTGGTTAGTGCAATAAAGAAAGGACCTCTTATAATTTTTGGATAGATCGGGAAGAAAGATTGATTTGGATAAGTAATCAAATATTTGAGAATACTAAAGGTCTGATGAATCGGATTCAATAAGGTTAACCTGAGGTAATTCATGGAAAGGTCAATCATGGTGATGAATGATGATATGGAGCTTAGACTCCTCTATTTTCCATGGGATGAGAGCTCAAGGAGGGATGCCATTGTATCAGTGAAACAATTAGTTGATCGAGGAATAACTTGGATGGTGTAGGAATCAAAAGATTCAAGGAGAAGATGAACAATGTTGTGATATTTTTGAAGAGTATCATTTTTACATTGATACTCACCTATGACTTGTTTGATTATAAGTTCGGAATATTTGTAGATGTCAAGAATTTGAACACCTAAAAAGACAGGTGGTTTCAAGACCCAAGATGAGGGCCTCATATTCCACCATGTTGTTTATACACTCAAAATTGAGTTTATATGTAAGGGGAATAGGAGTTTCTAAGGAGGAATGAGAATGATGCCAATAACTCCCCTTTATTGACATTTTTAGCCATCAAAGAAGATATTAAATTTAAGAATGTCAAATTTTTTATGAAATTGATTAATGGATTCCTCCACAAATTGCTCACAAGGGAAATATGCACTTAGAAGAGGGATTTTGCTAATTGGTCAACAATAGATTTTCCCTCAATGGATTTTTTAAGAAATAAAATTGAGTTCCAACTCTGTTAGGAGCATGAGCCATCGATTAACGTGACCATTGTGATAAGTCTTAGAATGCAATGTATTGTGATTAAGAAGATAATGTCAAATCTTAGATGTCACGAAGAATTGGGCACAATGTAGTCATTTAGCTTCAGTGTAGTGGTTCTCACAATTATGAAGAGTAAGACTGATGTAAAAATATCCTTCTCTAGACCTTGGTCATCGCAATATGCTAGTATGGCTCCTAAGCATGATCGGGGCAAAGATGTACAAATAAAATAACTCCCCTCGTGTGGAGGAGTGTAAGCACCGGTGAAGAAAAGATATACCATTTAAGGTCATCAAAGTCTTTCTATAAATCATGGTCCTAATTGAATTCTATTTCCTTCTGAAGAAGGTGATGAAAAGGTTGACAATGATTGGAAAGTTGTAAGATGAAATGAAGGAATGATTGAATGCGGCCTTGAAGGCTATGAAGTTACTTTAAGATTAGGAGGAGGAATTTTGATAATTTCCCTAATTTTCATGGGGTCAACTTCAATACCCCTAATAGAGACGATAAATCCAAGGATTTTCCCATTAAGACTCTAAATACACACTTGGTTGGATTAAGATGAAGAAAAAAGTGAATGAGGCACTCGAAGAGGACTTTAAGAACAAAAATATGGTCGTATTGATTCTTAGGTTTTCCTAAAAATAATTAACGTAGTATTATACGGTTTTTTGGATGAGGTCATGAAATATATAAGTCATGGACTAATGATAATTAGTGTTGGAATTCTTTAAACCGAATGGCATGATGCAATAGCAAAAGGACCCCTAAGGAATGATGAAATATGTATTGTGTTGATCTTCTACTGCAATGAGGATTTGATTATAAACAGATAATATATCAATAAGAGAAAGAATATCATGACCTCCCAGGTAAGATCCAAAACTCATCGATATTCGGAGAGGGAAGTCATCCTTAGGAAAAGTGAGATTAAGATCTCGAATATCGCTTTATATGCATATTTTTCTCGATGCTTTAAGTACGAGGACGTTGTTGCAAAAATATTAAGTATAATCAATGGGGATGATGAAATTAGTTGAAAAAAGGCTTTAAAACTCTTCATTGACAAAGAGTGTGATTCAAGGGTGCATGCGGTGAAGCTTCTACTTCATCGGGTTAGAATTACGATAGGTAATAATGTTCTAAATGACGATAGAGGGGTCAAGACTTGACATGTATAAATATGACCATGAAAATGGTTGGATATGATAGGAGATGAACATGGTGAAGGATTCTAGCTCATTTGGATCAAGAGATTGTCCCAATTTTAAAATGTAAGTCTCCTAAAGAGTCCATATATTGACATCATTGGTGGCTTCATTAACAAGAACTGATGAATCAGATGGCAAGGTATTATGAAGATAATATTCTTCTCGCCACCATATGGGAAAGGATGGTGTCATCATCATCACAAAGAAGGACATCACGGTAGACAAATATTTTTTTATCATCTTTGAATGGAAAAGAAGAAGGGACCTAGTCTGATTGTCACACTGATAGGTTACAAGTCCCAAAGTTATGGTGGAGACTAAAAAAATTCAAGCAATGGAAATGGTGCCATCCAGTCCATATCCTCAAGATTCAAAAAATATGGGGAAGGTATGTTCATGTCTTCGGGAGTCGAGGGGGAAGAGAAAGTAATATGGTTATGTCCATGTCTTCGAGTGTGTATAGATCTTTAAGGGTTAGAAAGGATGGAGAAGGTAGAGAAGATATGTCCACATCTTTGAAAGTCATAAAAGAAAAGTAGGTAGAGAAACGAATTTCCATCGAATCTCCCATGGCGGAATGGGATGAGGGAATTCTCCCATTAGCCTAACCCAAATGTTTTGTAAGGTTTGTGACATTTATCGTGAATAAGGCCATGTGGGTCGTGTTTATAATGTAATGGAAAAAATATCCCTACCAATCTGAATGTTTTGTAAGAAAACTCCCTAACAAGGACTCCATGGATAATGTAATGGAAAAAATTACAATGGGGGAATATCACCTTCTCATGCTCAACACCCTTCCCACTCCTCATCATATTGGTAGACTTGATAAGGTGCCTATGTACCAACCGGACATTGGGGATGTTGTCCTTTTAGTCCACCACATATGTACACCAATCTTATTTATGGTGGTTTTGATACCCCCTCTTCCCACATCAATGATATTCCACATGCCAGGATTTATACTGGTGGCTTTAGCTTTCTCGACAACCCATCTTTTTCCTATAACTATCTCCATTGGTGGACCTAGAAGGGATTTAGATAAGGTTTCAATAAGAGTCTATCTCTAATCTCAAAGCTTTGGATAAGATCATAGAGTGAGATTTTTACTACAACTTGATGAATTTATCTAAAAATGTTTTTTTCAATAGGCTTAAGAGTTGCTAAAATAGAAACCTTTTCTTTTGATGATGTGGAAAAATCCTTAAGAGGAGGGATGATGATGAAGGTCTTGGATTTTGGCTTATAGGTTGATTTGGGCTCACGTAGGATGGATCAAGTAGTTACCTAAACTGCATTGATGAACAAAGGAGGGCCATCACTAGGTGAGTCATCTCTCAAAGGTGAAATAGTTAGTGTCGGACTAAAAGGGAGAAAGGGGCTGACTAGGTACCATGGAAAGTCTTCTCTCTTTAATGATTTTATGAATAATGGTCCTGGAGCACTCTAAAATGCTTAGTATCATGTCTAGGAGTACGATGAAAGGAACACATAAGGTTGGAATTGAACCATAAAGGATTCTTTCCTTTTGGGTCAAAGGCCTTGATAGGAGGAAGCATAATCACATAAGTTTGCAGTAAGTGTTGGAAAATTTTTGTATATGATCCAACTAAAGTGCTAGAAGATGCCTTATGAGATACTTTTGATGTTTGGGGTAAAACCCAAGTGCATTGATACTTTGATGACTTCAATTTGACTTTGGTGTCTATTTTGTTTTAGTGCTAAAGGGTTTTAGATTGTTGGGTTCAAACGTTCGATGTTTTAAAATAGATGATTTTTGATTAGAGAATTTAACCGTAGGATGGATTATAGATTTTTTATTTTAATATTCATCCTTAAGAGGGGTAGTGACCACCTTAATTAGAGAGTTGGACAATTATGTAATGGTGTGTTCAAGAAATAAAAATTTTCCGAGGCAATCTACGGAAGGTGGGGATTGTTTTGATGACATGGAGGGAATATTTGAGGTCATTTCAAGGTAAAGATATTTTAAAAATTCCTCAAATGATAAATTTGGGGTGAAAGAAGAAGGTGGTGTGGATGTAACCACAACAGTTGATGTGGGTAAGAGAGTGGGAGGAAGAACCGATATGGGTTCCATAGATGGTATGATAGGTAAGGGTGGAATAGATATAGGTGAGGTGGTCAAGCCTACTAGAATGGATGAAGTAGATGATGAGGTGGATAAGGAAGTTGATGAAGGACCAATACTAGATGTGTAAATAGGCTGAAATGGTTGCTTCATGAATGTATCTAAGGGCATAAATGATATATTTTCTAATGGGGTTTTGTAGTCAGTAGATGTTGGAGTAGATGAAAAGAGAGAAATAGGCATAACAAATGTAGGGAGGATATAAAAGGGAATGTATGTGGTCAATGATGAAGTTGTGGATGGGATAGGTTCCTAATCGACAACATTTAGGGTGTTTATAGTATGAGATATATGTTCTTGAGTTGTTCTAGAAGTAGCTTGGCTTTTTGATATATGATTTGGGAAAGGTTGTTTAAAAATATCAAGTGATTGATTGGGTGAAGTATTTGGATTGTCAACTTATATATCAGCCTAATCAATGAGTCTTTGGACCAAATATTTGAAAGTATGACATCTCTCTATGTCATGTCCTTAGACTTGGTGGTATTTATAACAATGTTCTTCATGATACCACATAATATTCAGTCTTGACTCATTAACATGTCAGATATGAGGAAGTGTGATAAGTTTTACCACCATTTATTTGTAAAATATTATACTTTGTATGAATCCATGAAGGGGAGTATTATTAGCCATTAGTTGAGTGACTCGTTATTTATTCCATGTGCTAGATGTAGACACAGGAGATGATTCAACATCTTTAACATTGGCCACTTCCTTTGATTTTCATTTGGTGTGGATGGTTTAGTAAATTAATGTTTGGGTTTATTTGATTTCATTTTTAAATGGCCCTTCTTAAGGGCATGTGTTTAAATTTGTGGGCCATGGTGAAGGCATCGTCAAAGGTTTATAATGATTCGATTTTTCGATTCAAAGATATATGCTTCACACACAAATGTGAGAAGAGTTCGATGATATCATGTTGAGAAAAGAGGAAAGGATAATTGGCTTATAGTGAGGTGCCATCGTGTGAAGAAATATGTAATGGATTCATCTTCAAATTTTTAGATGGTGTATAGATCATTGATGGTTATTTTTCATGTAATGTTAATCGAAAAATGTTCTAGAAATAATTGTGTGAGTTGGGAGAAAGAGAATATTAATGGATACTATTATACCATTCCAACGTGAGAATAGCCAAGGACATGGGGAAAGAGCATAGCATCAAGTCCTAATTGTTTACAATAAGATAACATGTGTGTTTAAGTGTGAGATTGTGTTTTTGTGGATCCTCTTTGTTGTTAAAATTAGTGAATTTTGGTAATTCCTAGTGTAGAGGATATGGTTTAATTGGTATAGATGGGTGAATAGGCTCATTACATATTTTCTCATATGATAATGAGACCTTGGTTCCTAAAGTAGCAGCTTCAAGGTTGGATAACCTATTTACAAGGGCATGCATGGGATCATTTGGTAGAGTCTGTTGGGGGTGGTTGGGGATGAGGGGTGGTGGATGTATATAGGAAGTGGTTGGATTGGTTTGTTGATGAAATTGTAGATGTGTTTGTGTTTGAGGAATTTATTGGGGTAAACCATGGTCCTGTGATGTAAAAGATGGTTATTGAAAGAATTATCTCTCTAGCATGAGAATGTGATAGGATTGTTGGGATTGGGTAGGTTATTGTGAAAAGTGTTGAATATGAATGTGGGTATGAACAAGTTAGAATTGTTGTTGAAAGGGGTTAGATACATGATAATGTAAAGATCTCTCATGAAAGGGGGTTGGGAAGTATTAAAAGACATGCTAGATGTGAGAATATCATACTATCTAGATATGGGGTGTGATGTTTGGGCGTAGTGACTAGGGATACTAGATGGAATAATGACTAAAGAGGTGAGGGGAAGAGTAGTGTTGATCATTGTGTTGATTAGCGGGAGGTTGTGAGGAATAGATGTGAATATTTGTGTAGTTTGTTAAGTTGAGAGAATGGTGGAAGAGGAAGTGATATGGGCTATAGAAATCTCATTAGATGTAATCTGGGTAGCTTTGGAATTGGCTGGAGTGGTGGTCCATCAGGGGGAATCTGGGATGATCTCCTAACGAGGTAATCTTGAATTACCACTAGATTGGCATCCAGAAGCTCTTGAAACATGGTATGAATAAGAGGGACCTCGAGTGGTCAAAATTTTCATAAAACTAATGGTTGGGTAACTAGTCTAGACAGATAGATTTGTGGTAAAATAATGGGTCGATCTCACCTCAAGTTGTAGTGTGAACAAGGGGTTCTGGGTGGGAGATGTCGATAAGTGATTGAGTGCTCAAGGGCATAGATGAGGTGGTCATTGTAGAGAACATTTTTGAGTTAAGGGATCACTTGAAGAAATTTTTTTGTTTCATTCTCTTAGCTGATAAACAAGTGACTACAGGCATGAAAATAGATTTTACATAGGCAACTAAAGCAAACAATTCTTTTATGTTTGTACTTTATGAAAGTATGAAAAGAAAGGTGATGGATAACTAGGCACCTATGAGAAGGAAAACTATGTCTAGTTTTAGGTTTGTTATAGCTAGGAATGTCTAAGGTGGTTTGATGTTGGGTGATGAAATCCCAATTTGAAAACTAGGTAGGGGGATATTTTGATGTGTTAATTTGATTTGTGAGGTTTAAGGTTGTGTGTGATAAAATGTGTGATGCAGAAGATTAAACCCCTATTTAAGTTATGTGGGAAAGAAGGATGTAAAAATAATATTATTTTTATGCCCAAAATGAAATGTGATGTTGGACGAGGACAAAAATAAAAGTACAATGTAAAAAGGAGTAAAATAGGGAAAAGAGAGGAATACCTAGATAATACTTTTCCTATTTATCTACACTTCTTGAGTGATGAGTAATCCAAGCCCCAAAACTAAAAAAAACAAGTGATAAAGTAGAGCCTCACACTATAGTGTTAGTGGAAGACAAAAAAAGAAAAGAAAAAAGTAATAAATGTAAGAGATCACCTAAAGGGTGGTCCCACCGGGTGTGCCAGAATTTTGTCCAATTTTTTTGTTTTGTAATGAAGTCAAGGCACTAGCTACTAAAGAATATAGCAACTTAGAAATGATGGAGGGTTTATGTAACCTCAGATATTCGATGATACGTGCACACGATGGATGTTGGATCCTTATTTGTTATAACTAAATAAATATGCAAGTAGGACTGAAAATAATTTGATTAGATAGATAGATGTGGGGGTTTCATGACTAAGTGGATCTTATAAGATTTTGACTTCCTAGCGAGATGTCAACCCCTATTTATTCGAAAAGGATCTAATAAATCAATTACAATAGGTAACAAGTAGAAACAACAAAAAAATTAATCTAGAACTACTTAAGATGGATTTGAATCTGATTTAATTGAAATAATTGTAAAATAAGTGTTACTTGGTCTAGGTCATGGAAACCCAAACCGTATAAGGGAAGGTTGACGGTGACCAGGAGAGTGGATCGAGAAAATAAGAAGAATATGTATACCGGGAGGATTTGAATGTAATTTGGAAGCTACAGAAGTCTGGAGATGTTGGAGTCAACCTTCGAGAGGATACCAAGGGATAAAAACTAGGAAAACAACAAAAAAAGATTAAAGAGTGGGATTAAAACCGAGAACCTTGGTTAATGGTGATAGGGATGTAAACACCTCGTTGATTTTACAATAACAGAGAGACTAGATGAGAGTTTAACAAACTGGAATAGAGGCTAAGCACATGCAGGTGCTAGGGGAATGACTTTAAAATATGAAAAAGGGTTATTGAGGATGATTTAACAATGACATGTCGGGGTTGATGACAATGATTGTGATAGAGAAGAATAATTCTAAGGAAAAGTAAGTGAAATGAGTAGCCTGTAAGTATAGATTTATAGAAAGAAGTTGATGAAGAAGATGTGAGCTCTAAAACTGATGTTCTAAACCTAAAATATATTATATACATAAAATCAAAATATCGTATGACAAAAATTTACTAAATTAATGTAAAATGATGATAATCTCACAAAATGCCAATCACGATTTACACATGTATGCTTCAAGGAGGTTTGAGAGGTTTGTAATGGCTTCTCAATTGTTCAAGCATGAAGGATTTCCACTTTTACAAGAGAGTTTCTTGATTTTCTTACATTCGATGATGAAGGGAATTTAATTGATTAGATTTATTGGGTCGATGGAGACTAGGTGGGTCATTTCCAATCATGAGGAAAGTATCCTCAATGCGATTATTTTTTTTCCTTTGTATGGTTTGTTGTCTTTTGGATTTTCTCAATGCTTTAAGGCATTATCCAGAAGGGTTTATTTAGGTATTAGGTGTATTTGAGTTCAAAATGGAGATAGGTTGGGAAAATCATAGGTGTAGATTTATAATAAAATCATTCCAAAATGGAAGTTAGGGCATGATTAATTAATTAATTGATGTTGATTAAATAGGACTTAAAGGTGATGGGAATTTAATTAATTAAGGGGGATAAATTAATTAAGAGGGAATTTGATTAAATAATGGGGATGAATAGAATAAAATATGCACATGCAGGTGATGAGGGTATATATACCAAATTTAGGTGTCTACACAAAGCTCCCTCATGTGTAATCGAGAATTGATTCCACAACAAGATCTTGAGAATTCTCTAGTGGAAAACACCATGTCAACACCTAATGAGCCATTCCCATGGATTCTAGAAATGATTAGAAGTGAGAAAAGGATAATGCAACATGTTATTATGCCAATTCTCAAAGCAATCTCGGAGAGACATGGAATCCTAAATGAAGAAATAAATCCCATTCACATCCTTAACCAGTTTCAGGGAGGGAGAGGATGTTCACCCAATATGTAACCTGAAACACAACATGTCCATGTCCTTTATTCCCATGTCTACTCACACCTTTTTCCCATATTCTTTCTCTTTACGCAAACCACTTCCCCGGGTCAAGACTAACACATTCCCGATCATCGAGATTTTGAATTTTTCCTTCCACTGTTTCTCTCATTTGATTACTTGATTGTAATTTAATATTAATGGATTTAAATGATTATTTTCATGTTGAGGTAAAAAGGTATACCTTCCTTTCTACCTCATAATTATTTTCAATATGAGGGAGAATAGGACATATACCATTCTTCCTCCTAGATTATTTTTTAGTTTGAGGTTGAATTTTATTATTGAAATAGAAATACCTAATGGTTAGGCCTCTCATTCCATGAAATATATTCTCAAAAAATTATTTATAATTTTACATTAAGGGAAAATGTATTTTTTCAAATTTGGGGAAGAAATGGATACCTCCCTTTATATCGTTAATAATTTCTCAATGCAGTGAGAATGTGAGACCTTCTATTCTCTATTTTTATTATTTTTAACTATGATTTTTAAAATTATTGGAAGAGGACGGAAGGCATCCTATTCCATTTAAAATATTATGGAAGGGAATGGTAGGCCTCCCATTGCATGAAAAATGGTTTTTATTTTAGGGAGATTGGGAGGTATCCCATTTTCCTCTTCAATATAATTATATTTTGAGGGATAAAATTATTCTTTCCACTTTGAGGAGAAAGAGATACCATCATTTTTACCTTGTAACTATTTTTCAATATGAAAGAGAATGAGACCTCCCATTCTCCCTCTTGATATTTTTTACTCTAAGGTTGAAAACTATTATTGGAAGAGAATGGTAGGCCTCCCATTCTATGAAACATTGATTTATAGTTTTAGAGAGATTAGGAGGCTTTCCATTTATTTTGATTGTAATTTTACTTTGAGGGAAAAAAATTGTTTTACTTTGAGGAAGAAAGGAGAGCTCCCTTTCTACCTCATAATTATTTTTAAATATGAAGGATAATGAGAGACATCACATTCTACCTTTATTTATTTATTTTAAGATTGAAAACTATTATTGGAAGAGAATGGTAGGTCTCTCTTCCCATGCAAGTTATTATTTTATTGTTTGAGGGAAATAGATTATTTTTCCCATTCTGAGGAGAAAGGAACATCTCTTTTTCTACTTCATAATTAAGTTGTTTTAAATCATATTTTCTATGGTTTTGAATGATGAATTTTTTTAATCTTAATTATCACTAGCTAATACCCCATCAAGATTAAAATAAATAAATCATATTTTTCAAGATGTGTTCCATTGATTCAAATTTTTAGAGATTAGTAGTCACTAGCTATGAACTCATTAGGATAATTTCTCTTTTTATAATCATATTTACCTATACATTACAAGGATGCCAATTTTTAGAGGTTAATGATCAATAGTTGAACCCTAAAAAGATAACATAATTAATGGCCGCTAGACTTATTTATCTTAGTATTTTCTAGCCTTATATAGTTGAGTGTTCCCTATTCATATGTATCTTAAGAGCCACTAGTGTTATGTATCTTAAATGGCCACTAGTCTTACGTAGCTTAGTGGTCGTCATCCTTATGTAAGCATCCGACAAAAAAATGGTAACTATTTTTAAGATTAACGTCATTAGGTAATACTTCAACATGATAAAAAAATTTAAATTACTATTTCCTTTGCATTTCATGGATGCCAATTTTTAGAGCTTTGTATTCACTAGCTCTGCCTTAACAAGATAATAGTTTTGATATTCATATTTTCCTATACATTCCAGGGATTCCAATTTTTAGAGCATAGTGGTCACTAGCTAATACACTAACAAGATAGAAATGGAGAAAGGGATAGCTCCCTTTCTATATCATAATCATTTTTCAATATGAAGGAAAATGGGAGACATCCCATTATACCTTTTTATTTTACATTCCTCTGAGGTTGAAAATTATGATTCCTAATAATTTTGTTAAGTGAAGAAGATACTTGGATGTAGTCATTAAATTTTTTGGGTCTATTTTCATTATTTTTTATATTGAGATAACTTTGTTCAAATGTCTCATTTTTATGAACATTATGGAGGTAGTGTGGTTAATATAATAATTTTGAGATAAATTTGTTCAAATGTCTCATTTTTAGGAATAATTCCAAATTCCATTTGTAGAAATACCACTACAAAAAGTTGATAGAGAGTTTGAAAGAGGTATTTTGGATGAAGAATGGTTTTTTGAAGTACATAAGCCAGATAACTTTCATGATGACTTATGGATGTTTCAGATGATAGTTAATGATGTAACAAAAATTGGCATGGTTATAGATACAAAACCAATAAATAAAGATGTGATCAAGGTTCAAGTTGAGAGAATTGATAACATCACAAGAAAATTCTATCTTTTGGAAATGGATCTCTATGTGGCCAATTATCGTAAAGATTTAATGGAGAGGTCAATACAAAATGCCAAATATTCTTTTGTTAAATTTGGATGGAATTTTCCATTCCCAACTAATAGAAATAATAAGGAAGGTGTGGCTACATCACAAGAAATATATAGAGGTATGCTGCAAAGTCTTAAAAGGTTGTATGGAAAACCTACAACATCTTCAATTATTCATCTTCTTAATATAAAGTCTTCACACATTGGAACTAATCCTACACTTGTCAGAAAAATGACATATCATAGGAATTCATATTATCTCTTTCCTCCCGCGAGGAGATGAAAAAATATCCAAAGAAATAAGTTGAAAAGAAAGTAGAGACTCTCTTTCTGAAGCATCTCCTCGAGCATACTAAAGATGTAAAACATATCTTTTTTGATGAAAAATGATTTCTATTAACTTTCAATCAAGAGGAACCTAAAGATATCCAATTCAGAAGCTAGATGAAGATGAAGTTTCAAAAATAGTGGCCTCAATGATACAAAATATGATTACAACTCCTCGAGATGCAATACTTCTTCCTTTCAATAAGATAACAAAACAAGTTGCTGAAATTATAATAGAAGAGGATCTCATGGATGAGAACATAAATTTTTATATATTAGATGGGAAACACACTATTAGTGCCCAAAATAAAATACTTGGCAATCCCAAATATGTTGATGTGCACAATCGCTATAAAATGAGAAATGCTAGAATCATGGCCCACAATGTTCCATTGAGTACAATATATGTTATTTGCAAGAAAAAAATCAAGAAAATAGAGTGTGGGTTGAGACATAGTTTATTGATAATATATCAAAGGCAAGGGATCTATGGATAAGTTGTGGAAGACCCAAATATCCAAGAAGGGGAAATGAATAGTCAAAATAGTGGAATATTTATATTATAATTTTATTTCAAATTTATATTTATTCAATATTTATAGTTAAATAGAAATTAACACTCATGCTTGTAATAAATTTAAATGTAGGGGTTCATTAAAAGGTTCTTAGATATATTTGAAATAGAAAAAGAAGAAAGTTTATGTGATAAGTTGACATTTGTGTACTTGCCTGATTCTATTTGGGAAAAGTGGGAAAAAATGAATTGTATAGATTGGGGGATTAACATGTTCACCCAAAAAAGAAAACCATGATGAATTCACAAAAAATCAATAAAAAAATTCAGTGCTAATTTTTTTAACTCGCATACATGTGAGCTTAATGAAAAAATTAGATTTCCTTACTGATCATATATATGAAGGACATGTTTGGTTGAGGAAATTAGTTGACCCTAGTCAAAGAGATGAGACCATTTCCAATTATTGCAAAAGAATTAAGGAAGAAAGAAACAAAAAAGAAAATATATTTGAATATGTTTGCATGAAGGATGGTGACAATTGTACAAGACTTCAATGTGATGTAGAAAATGTGGTAAATAAATATGGAATTCATATAACCCATTTGGCTCAATTATGTCACATAATTGGTGAAGAAAAACACTCTACTAATGGTAAAAAAACTTCTCAAAAGGGAAATTATAAAATTCAAAAAAAAAAGAAAGTTCTAAAAAAGGAAAGAGAAAACTAGATGAGGCTAAGGAACCAAAAATACCTACAACTGCAACACAAATATTAGATTTGTATATTCAATCTTTTCACAATAATACTCTAGCCAGAGATCTAGATACAAATAATTTTACTTGTTGTAGTTTTCCATTTGGACTTAGAACTACATTGGAGAATATTTCTAGTTTATCTATGTTTGCATGTGATCTTCTTGTTATGGATATGTGTAATATTATTACTAATGTAATAATAAAGGACCTTATTGACATGTTCACATTTTTGGGAACAAATGCAAGTAGATGTGTTTGTGTGTTTCTGGTTCCAATTTTAAAAGTACCAATTGTGGAAAAAGCTATGACAATATATCATGCAGAAATGTTAAGGATATTTTTTCAGATATTTTTATGGGTGCTATAGATTGTATACTTCCCATGGTTTTGATGGGTTTTCAGTAATATGCATTGTTTATGACATCCATAACCATGATGAAGAGGAAGAAAAAAATCAAGTTGATTTAGATTGGGAGCATAATGAAGATGAAGTGAAAATTCCTTCTTGTAATGATCTTAATCTTATTGGGTCAAGGCATCCATTCTAATTTGAGTGAATGGAGCATTTTTGGAAAAATTTGATTAAAAAAACACACATAAAGAGGAGAGAAACATTATCTCCATTTATACAGATGCACATTACTTCCAACATTTGTAAAAATAGGTGATCATTCTCTTGTACATGTTAGAATTAAACACTAATCATATTCCATTGTTTTGATACGGTTCCATATAACCAATCTATTATTTATAGGTGGTTTCATCCTAAATAATTTCCTCTCTATATTAATACAATTGTCTACATAGTAATAGATCATTTTCATCATCTTCCTTATTATCACTATTCCAACATTGGTATCAAAGCGGCATCTTGGCAGGATTTGAGGTATGTCTTTATTAGTTGGAGCATTTTCCTATGGCAGTTTGTTGTGACCTCTCTATATAGACCTATGCTAGAAGATTGCCACATTTTCATGTTTTTAGATTGGCATTTGGTATACAACTATTTTTGGAAGTTTACTTTGTCTGTATTTGTTGTTTATTTGTAACCTGCATATTAGACTGCATGGAAGATCCATCATTTTCGATCCATCATTCGAGAATTTATTATCTTTTCCAACAACGCTTTAGAGCGTGAGTACATTAACCTACATGAAAACCAGAGTGAAGTTGAAAAGATGTATGGGCTTACACAGGACGCACACAAGGAAAATTTTCTACTAAGGGCTAGCAAAAATCCAAGGCTACATTTTTTAGTGGCCTTAAATTATCATTTATATTCTCTACATAATAATCCCAACGTGGTATGTGAATTTACAAATCTAACAAGGAGTAATGAGAAAAAATCATATCTCAGTATAGAAGCAATATGTTGTTATTGCTCTTTTAGATCTTACACAATAGCAACATGGAGGGTGGATACCAATCTACGCAATGAATAAGATATTTGATACCCTTGAATGGATCCAATTCATGTTTATGAAGTTGTTGGTATACAAATTTTCTCTCTATTTCAAGCCGAGTAAGCAACACGATTGGATATGGAGCTTAGAGATAGATAGATCATTGTGTGTGTCATTTTGTAGCCGTGGAATGAGATCTAGTCAGCCCTTTATCACTCATATTTGTGGAGAGATGGATAATGCCTTCAAGAGGATTTGACTCCGTCCTCACTACTTTAGGTTGTGCCTCATCATCCAGGTGAGAGGACCCTTAGTGTAACCTTTGTTTAATGAAGGAGATGGATATATCCTTCTTTTGTACAAAAATTTATGAAGAAAACCTTTAAAATACAATGTCAATACTCCATAATTTAACTCTTAAGATGTCACTTCTAAAAGATGGAGATACTTTCAATACAAGGCTAAGGTTATCAAGACATTAAGAAATCTTGCTTGTTCGCATATTTTAGTAAGTAGATTTTGTTCCTTTATTGATACATAGGGAAAACAAGGGTATTTCAGGGTGGATTCATGGTTTTTGAAATAATTTTTGTGGGACATGAAGTCAGGATAAAGTTGATTATACCAAATCTTTGATGGGACTTCACAACAATAAACAACTCAACAACAGAAAAGCTTCAAAACAGTTGAATATTTTCCTTCAACAAGAAGGTGTGCTTCAATAGAGGCCTAGATTAGCACATTTTCACCTAATATTTGAGACTCTAACATGAAGGATAAAATTGAAAGACTCAATTAAACACCAAATTTTCTGATCAATCATGCCTAAGGTACACCTAAAGACTTACAGATAATCTTTATCAACAAATGACAATGAACTGATTTTAAATTTGTTTATCTCATCCAAGATGAAGGATATTCTCGAAATGAAATTATAAATACCATTAAACTATCACAGGGATGAGATCCTGTGTGATTTCACAAATATTTCAATGTAATATTGCAATAGGAAATAAGAAACTATTTGTAGACATTCTGAAACAAAGCAAACAAAAATTGCTAGAGATTAGACATAAATTAATTTCAAAATTACTTAGATTCATCACCGGGGAAAGCTTCAAGAGAAATATCAGTGCTTGTCAATGGCTATACATCTGCAACCAACTTGAAATGATAGAAAATCTAACATAGAAGAAAATAACAGGTTATCTCAGCTTTGGTCTCTCACGAAGATGACTTTCTCAAATTTTCTCTTAAGAATTCAACCTCCCGACATTTTGTAAGAGTATTCTCATTGCATTTATAAATTTTACTTACTCAATTTTCCCCCAAAATGAAATAATATTCAAGGGACCTTTGCTTGTTAACAATTTTCTTTAGAAAGTGAAATTTAACAAATTCGTAGATCTAAAAGCGCACTGGTTGGACCAATTGTGAACTAATCACATTTCTTGGGCCCTCAACTAATGACTAGGATGCCATGCCACAACTTTTTGGTAGTCTTTCTAATCATTTTATTCTATCATGTGAGAAATCCCCTTTTTAATCATTTTCTAAAGCTCTGCATAGCTTGATCTGACATGTAATCCTTTTCACCCTTGAGGCAACACCTTTTTCATCCTTTGCACACTCGTCTTAGATCATTTCATTTTTTTCCATCTCTTTCTTCTATAATTTTTCCCCACATCCATATCCTCTGGTAATACCCTTTTTTGCAAGTTCCCAAGCAATAAAAACTTAAAAATATCAACCTTAAAAATCCTTGGACTCACAAATTAAGTTCCAAGTCCATCAAATGGCACTTTATAGATAGAGACAAAAAGAAATTTCATCAAAGAACGATAAAAAAAAGTGCGTATTCACGTCTCCAGGAGTCTTGGAGAAAAAAATGGTAGAAAAATAGATGCACAATACATAGCAACCATTGATTCTTCCCCTTTCAAATTTATATCAAAGTTCGTCCATGTGTTTCCTAGCATAACTACAAAGGAGCAGCATAGAGGTAAGTCCCAAACAAGTGCCGGCCATCCTTGTGCCCTAGGCCCACGAAAACACCTTTGAAAAGTCTCGGTGTAAAAGGGTCTAGTGGAAACCTCCACGTGTCTCAATGGCACATTTTGAGATGGTCCCCAAAAGTAGAGACCCCAAACAAGCACGGGCTCAACACGTGTCTTAGTTTGATAGAGTTTTAAAAATTTGAAGGTTCAACGGAAGGCACCATGTGTCTAGGTCCAAGACATTTTTCTTTGGTTGTTGAAAAGTCCAAGAAAAGGGTAGAGTGAGCGGAAGCCTCCAAGTGTCCTCCTAGCACTTCTTTAAAATAAAACTTAGGGCTAGTCCCCAAACATGTGTGGTCCCTCCACGTGTCCCAAGCATTTCAAAATTACCTTGAAAATTTTTAAGTATAGAGCGGTGCCACGTGAGCCTCCACATGTCTCTCTATCCTCTTGTTGAGGTGGGACCCTGAGGTAGATCCTCAAATGAGCATCAGCCCTCCACGTGTCTATGGTTTTCCAAAACTATACCGATTGCATGTAAAATTTTCTAAGTCTAGGAAAGGTAGTGAAAACCTCCACGTGTCTCCCTGGCGCAACTCCAAGGCCAAACCAAAAGGTGAATTTTCAAATGAGTGTCGTTCCTCCACGTGGACAAGTTTTTATGTTAAAGTGAGCCTTATATTTTTAAAGTACCCCATCGAGCCACATCCAACAAGAAAGGACCACATTTCCATTGATGTTGAGAAGTAAATTTGATCGGAAAATACACTCTCAAAATGTAAAATGCAAGAAAATCACCATTCGAGTCCGTAAATGAATCTTTCTTCAAGGAAAGAATTTAAAAATGTTATAAGGCTCAAATATGATCCTTCGAGCTACATCCAATCAAATTTCCAAAGGTATTTGGGATAAAAATGACAAGGACAAAAAAATGCGACTATGGAAAATGGAAGGAAAGGAAAAAACCCAAGTTTAATGCCCAAGTTACATACTCTTTCATACGGACAAAGGAACGAAAAAAAAATCTATACTTTTAAGTGATCCTCAACTAAGGAAAGCACCGATCATGGCAACCAAATGTAGGACATAGTCTTTAATAATCAATATGGGAGATATAAAACGATAGATGCCACAAACCGAGTAATTTCAATGAAAAATGGGGCGAGACTAATTTGAGCACCAACATCGGCTCCAGCTTGGGGATGGGCACTCTCTGCAAGTGCCACAAGAACAAATAGCAAACCAAGTTCCAAAAATAGACCATTGGGAAATGGATTCAAGGAATAAGCTTGCATAGCTGAGAAACCATAACCATCCTCCAGAAAATGAACCGAGAAACTAGTAAAACCAAGTCACTAAGGACCAGAATGAATGAAAACACAAAAGTAGAATGAGAACCAATAACTATACACTATACAAATGGAGTATACCTTGATTCTAAGAAATCAATCAAGGAAATGTTTCAAATGCCTACCATTAACAGGAAATTCAAGCAGTTCCCCATCTAAGTCTTTTTAAGAAGAAGGTGTTTTCACCAATTCGAATATCAATAGAATAAGGGTGCATCCACAATGCATTAAATTTACCATGCTTACCTTTATATTCAGGCATGTTATCCCATAATAGTACAATATCCCCAATGCTGAAAGCTCTTGAGTCACCTTCTTATCAAAAAACTTCTTCAATTTTTCTTTGAACTTCACATGTCGCTGATGGGATGCCCTTATTTCTTCATCAAACTCAATAATCTGATTGATTCAAGTATAATATTGACTCACTTCTTGATCTTCAATTTGTTGAAAAAATGAAATGAAGACAATTGCAAATGAAGGGGAAGCTATTCTTGAGTTCCATATATAAACTCAAATGTGCTCTTACTAAGTAGCTCTTTTGACATTGATTCTACCAGCATTTCAAAACAAAAAACTTTTGTTGCTCACCCACTTCTTTTTGTTCAGCTCCAAGGTTCTTCTAATTATCTTCAACAATTTTTTATTTTAGAATCAGCTTGTCCATTTCCTTGGGGATTGTAGTTAAAAGCATATGTCAAATTGATTCCATACTCTTTGCACATTGCCACTAGAGATTTGGCTCTAAAACTCATTACATTATCAACAAAAATTTTGGCTAGCACTCCAAATATGCATATGATTTGGTTTATGATAAAGTCCATGATAACTTGGTGTGTTTCCTTTTGATGGGGATTGCTTCCACCCACTTAGTGAAATAATCAGTGGCTAAAAGAATCCATTTATGACCAGCACTATCGTAAGGATCAGAAATTTCCCCAATGAAATCCATTCCCTATTGTCTAAATGGGGCTTCCACTAACATAGGTTGCAAAGGAAGGGCATCCTCTAAGCTTTCATTCTTCCAAAAAAATGTTGGCAACTTTCACATCTCTAAAGAATAGAGTGGTATCCTTGAAGAGAGTTGGCCACCAATAACCAACCCTCAATATTTTATGTGTTATAACTTCTTCCAACAAAATGTCCCCACAAAATCCTCCATGGAGATCAGCAATTATTTTGGGGCTTCATCCTAAAATGCATCTTAAGAGCACTCCCTTTGGGTTCTTCCAAACCAACCCAAAATCAATAATGACATATTTTTGAGAGGTTAAATTAAGAGCTCTTTTCTAATTTTTACTCAAATATTCAGGGCATCATAGATGTCCGAGATAAAATATTATATCCTTGTACCATCCAGAATGTACCAAATTTTCAAGGACATCCACCCTTTCTCATTCTACTTCATTCACCTTAATAGTTTGAAAGTTTCTCTTAGCCATACATCTTAGCTAGGCCCAAACATCTTACCAATTTCATGGTTTAGATATCCATGTCAGTACTCTACAACTTGTTCACCCATCTACATATTTTGCTTGAGACCTCCATCTCGATAAGATGTATTTCACCATTGTGTGGAGAACATAAGAAACAAATTTAGAGCTCAAGATGTAGGTTCTAAAAACCTTTGTTGCTTTCACCAAGGTAAATGCTTACTTCTCCATGATGGTGTACTTCAACTCAAATTCTCCTCGCAATGCCTTACTTAAAAGGCAATTAGTCTCTCAACCCCTTCATCATCCTTCTACAAAAAAACAGATGCAATGGTGTTTTCTAAAGAAAAGGAAAACACTTGTAAAGGCTTCTTGTAATTTGGAGCTTCCAAAATATGGGCATGCTTTAGTGCTTCCTTGATCCCATTGAAATCTTGAATGGAAGCTTCTTCCCATTTGATAACTTGGTCCTTCTTGAGCATACTAGTAATGGGGATGGTCAGCTCAGCAAATTTAGACACAAACCTTCTGATAAAGTTTATTTTTCCAAAGAAGGATTGAATTCCCTTCTTAGTTCTTGGAAATGGAACCTTTTGATGGCTTCCACTCTCTCGGGATCAATCATGATCCCTTCCTTTAATACAATGTGACCAAACAACTTTTCCTTTTGCACTCGAAAGTGGCACTTCTTGGGATTCAATGATATGCCATACTTTCTACACCTTATCATCATTCTCTAAGTGTTAAAAGTGATCATTTATTTTTCTGGAAAACATAGTTACATCATCTTGATAAACATAAATGAATTCATTAATATAACTAGTAAATGCTACATCCATTGCACTCTGGAAAGTTGCTCCGGATTCATTAAGCCAAAAGGCATCCTAACATAGACATAAGTTCCCAACGAGTGATAAAGGTAGTATTTATTCTTTCTAACTCCTTCACAACAACTTGATTATAGCCAAAGAAACCATCTAGAGTGGATAATAGTTCAAAACCAGCTTACCAATTGTAGCATATTCTCCTTGTTTGGAAAAGGGTGATTATTCTTTCAATGATGCTTTATTCAGTTCCTGAAGTCTACGCATAGCCTTATATCATCATTCTTTTTCCTAAAAGGCACTAGGTTTGCAACCCAAGATGACTACCTTGTGGGCTAAATGATCCCTCCATTCCTCAACTTCTTCAGTTCTTCTTGCATCTTCAAAGAAAGGAGCAGATTGATGGGCCTCTATTTTTCTCCTGAACAACTTGGCATTAGATTCAAGAGGAATTTCATGTTCAAACAAATCTTCCCTATATGCCTTCAACTCAGAGTAAGACCAAGCTAAGTAGTCTTGATATTTCTTCATCAATTGAACATAGGACTACTTCTCTTCCTTCTTGCCGAGATTGCTTCCTAACCAGATTTTACACGGTTTTTCCTTTGTACCCGTGTCATGCTCTTCCACATCTCTTGAAGCCAAAATACTCATTTTAATAATGAAATCAACATTATCAAAGTTTGACTCAAGTGCCACCAAACCTCTCAATCGTGTTTGTCTTCGGTTGGATGATGTCTTTGCTAAATAAAGTTTCCTTTCCTTCAAAACACACACCATTCATTCCCAATCTATATTTTGGTCAAGAAACTCACCTTGGTTCTAAAGAAATAGTTTCACATGGGCATCATCATCAAACACTTTCAAATTTTTAACGTTATCAGGACATATGACCTTTTAGTATTTCAACATCATATTCACAAAATGGAGACACTGTACAACTCCCAAATTGGATCCTAACATCGCTAACTTGTCTGCAAAACATTAAACTTTCTATCATGGTGCACATATATTAAAGGAGTCAAACATTTCAATCAAACCCCAAACTACATTCTTGTATTGTTTCGTTCTCTAATTTTTAGTAGCATACAATTTTCTAACTTTTGAGAATCGCCTTTTGAATCTCCTTTGACAATGATATCCTTTATACCATATTTCCATGTAATTCTCAAACCTAATAACAATGCTTCATATTCAGAAATGTTGTTAGTGCATTCAAAGTTAAGTTTGAAAGAAAAGACAAACTCTTCTTGGCCTAGAGAAATCAAAACAATGTCAGCACCATTTCAAACTTGGAACATGCTCCATCAAATAACAAGGTCCAAGGTAAACCTACTTGTTCAAGAAATTTACATTGATCAATCTTATGTTCTTTTCCATCAGAAAACCCCACAAAGTTATCTCGCATCTACATCAACATACAACACTTCATAAGAAGCATTATTGGGATCTTCAATAAGGTGCAACATCTTCTTCTCTCCATACAACTTTATAAGGCCACCTTTAATTTGAATGGTGGCAAAAGACATATCCATCTGAAAACTTCCACCAACACTTGTAGCCTAATTCCTTGATAATAAGCATGCCCCATTTGACAAGGTAATCAACAAAAAGAACAACATAAAGTTTCAAGTTCTTACCTAGATAAGCTTGCAAGTTGTACCATCAAACCTTTTACACATCCTACAAAAGACACTTCTCTAGAATCCATTGTAGTACACTTGCCATAAGTTGTTGTCACTTTAATGTTTAATTCATTCATGACTTCTAGAGGCATAACATTGCATGATGCTCCGGAATCAAACATACAATTGTGCAGAAGTTTGTCCTTAATAATCATTGTTGTAAAAATGGATCAACATTTAACTGAGACTCAACTAAATATGTTCCCAAGTAAACTTCAGGTGGTTCACCTATCTCCTCTAATGCTGGTGGTTTTTCTAGGTTTGCAATGGTTGGAGGAGGAGTGTTTACATTATTTATATTTCTACCTTGGGCACTCCTATCTTCTTCTAATCCCAAATACTCAAAAGCCCTCTTCTTGTGCTCATGAATCCTAAGAAGTTTCATAATTGGGACAAAAATCTTGATTTGACTCAAGACTTGGGAAATGTCATAGGGAATGTATTTGGGAAAATCAACATTTGGAGAAAGATTGATGAACTCATAAGATGAAATAAGATATTTCACACTTTGGGCATGGATGGGAACACCAATTCTACTTGAGACAACAAGGCCTTTTCCAGATGCATATTTCTTTAGAGCCTCTTTTGGGACATTGGTGAGAACTGGGGTCTTTGGTTTGGCTTGAGGCCCTACCCCTTTGATAATTTTACTTCTTATGTTATACTTCTTTTCTTGGGAAACAACAACATTCATTAATAGCTTTCTATAATGTTCGATGGGATTCCTCCATCGTACTTCTTAATCATTAGAGCTCGTAGGTACTCAAAATCATTATTAACAAGTTCAAATGATTTTACCATATCTATTTCTAAAGCATGAGAGAGAGGAAGAAGAGGTACCCAAAGTGAATCCAAATCCTAAAAATTACAGTAGTTCTTGCACTTATTACCTCAATTGAAGTTTCTCATTGTTGTGAGCTTGTAGAGTAGTCCACCATGCATGCATCATCATCAATGTTATCATCATCATCAAATTCTTCAACTTTCTAATCTATTTCACATGGCAGGTGGGGTAAGAATCATTTTCACACCAATCCATTTGATTTGTCTCTTCAACAACAACAACTCTAGCATTTAGAGGATCATGCACTACTCTATTTTCCCTAGCTTGGGGTTGTCTAGCTCCCATGGTTCCTTTACCTCTTTCATCGACCTCTGATCATTTCTAGGATGATTTGCAAGTTTGTCTTGTCCTTTTTGCCTATGTTAACCTTGAGAACCTTTCCAATTCCTATACGCCAACTTGTAAGATATTTCTTTGACATCCCCAACCAAAGTCCTTACAACTTCCTCAAGATCCACAACCTTACTTGATTGATGCTTCTCAAGGTTAATCAGTTTAACACCCTCCCTCTTAGAATGTTTTCCAACTGCTTTAATTTTGTTCTTAATTTGCAGAGCCATGGTAAAGGCTTGCCTCAAAGTTCCAGGATTCTTATCCCTCAAATAGTAAGAAACTTTCTTATCAAATGCATTTGAATACTTTATCAGACATGATTCATCACGTGGCCTCAAATTAATAGGTAGTCTTCTCAATGTTTTGTTAAATCTAGTATTGAAATCATGCACTGATTCATTAGCATTCTTTTTTATATTTTCAAACACTGATAAAAGAAACCTAGGGTCTTTTTTATCACCATACTACATTCTAAAAGCATTCTTCATCTCTTGTCAGAGTCAATGGAATTATCTCGGCATGATTTATACCAATCCCTCGTGCATCTTATTTTATAAGTATGGATAAATAATTTAATGGTGCCACTAGTGTTGGTATCCAAATTTGTTCTCCCTTTTAAGATGATCAACAAAAAAATTGGACATGGAGCTTAGAGGTAGATAGATCATTGTGTGTGTCATTTTGTTGCCAAAGGATGAGATCTAGCTAGCCCTTTATCACTTGAATTTGTGGAGAGATGGATATCACCTTTAAGAGGATTTGGTCTATCCTCACTACTTTAGGTTATGCCTCTTCAACCAGGGTGAGAGGACCTTTAGTGTAACCTCTATTCGATGAAGGAGATGGAGATATCCTTCTTTTGCACAAATTTTATGAAGAAAACCTTGGGAAAATATGGTCAATAATCCATAATTTAACTCTTAAGAGTTGTCACTTCTAAAAATGGAGATACTTTCAACACAAGGGTAATTACGAAGACATTAAGAAATCTTGCTTGTTTTGCATATTTTAGTAAGTAGATTTTGTTCCTTTGTTGATACATAGGGCAAATAGGGGTAGTTCAGGTGGATTCATGGTTTTTGAAATAATTTTGGTGGGAGATGAAGCAGGATAAATTTGATTATACCAGATCTTTAAAGGGGCTTCAAACAATGATGAACAACTCAACAACAGAAAGCTTCAGAATAGTTAAGATGTTCCTTCAACTAGAAGGTGTGCTTCAATGGAGGCCTAGATCAACATGTTTTCACATAATATTTGATACTCTAACACAAAGGATCGAATTGAAAGACTCAATTAAACACCAAAGTCTCTAATCAATCACAATTAAGGTACACCTGAACACTTATAAACAATCTTTATAAAAAATGACAAGAATTGATTTTAATTTTTTTATCTCATCCAAGATGAAGGCTTTTCTTGAAATGAAATTACAAATACCATTAAACTCACACAGGATGAGATCTTGTGTGATTTCAAAATATTTCAATGTAAGATTGCAATAGGAACAAAGAAACTATTTGCAGACATTCAAACGAAGAAGACAAAACTTGCTAGATATGGACACAAATTAATTTCAAAATTGCTTAGATTCATCAAGGGGAAAGCTTCCAAAGAAATCTTAGTGCTCATCAATGGCTATACATCTACAACCAACTTAACACAATAGAAAATCTAACACAAAAGAAAATAATAGGTTATCTCGGCTTGGTCTCTCACAAAGATGGATTTCTCAAATTTTTCTCTTAAGAATTCAACCTCCTACCTTTTGCAAGAGTATTCTCATTGCATTTATACATTTTACTCACTCAATTTTGCCCCCAAAAAGAAAGAATATTTGAGGGAACTTTTCTTGTTAAAAATTTGCTTCAAAGTGACATTTAACAATTCCTATCCGAAAGCTTCCAGGTGGACCAATTGTGAACTAATCACGTTTCTTAGGCCCTCGACTAATGACTAGGATGCCATGCCACAACTTTTTGGGAATCCTTCTAATCATTTTGATTATGTCATGTAAGAAATCCCCTTTTTAATCATTTTTTGGAGGCTCTGCATAGCTAGATCTGATAGGTAATCCTTTTCACCCTCGAGGCAACACATTTTTCATCCTTTGTGCTTGCATCCTCCATCATTTCATTCTTTTCCATCTCTTTCCTCTACAATTCTTCCCCACATCCATATCCTCCGGTAATCCTTATTTTTACAAATGCCTAAGCAATTCCAACTTAAAAATATCAACCTTATAAATTCTTGGACTCACAAATTAGTTTTGAGTTCATCATATGGCACTTTAAAAATAGAGACATAAGTAATTTCATCAAAGAATGATAAAAACATTGCGTATTCACATCTCCAAGAGTCTTGAGCAAAAAATGGTGGAAAAACAGACACAATACAAAACAATCATTGATTCTTCCCCTTTTCCACTTTATATCGAGTCGTCCATGTGTTTCCCTAGCACAATCGCAAAGGTGAAGCATAGAGGAAAGTCCCAAACAAGCATGTGGCCTTCCACATTCCTCGGCCCAAGAAAGCCTTTTAGCCTTTGAAAAGTATCGGTGTAAAAAGGCACTACGGAAACCTCCACATGTCTCAATGGTGCATTTTGAGATGGTCCCCAAAAGTAGAGACCCCAAAAAAGTGTAGGCTCAACACGTGTCTTAGTCTGATAGAGTTTTAAAAAAATTTGAAGGTTTAGCGGAAGGCACCATGTGTCTAGGGTCCGAGACATTTTTCTTTGGCCATTGAAAAGTCCAAGCAAAGGGCAGAGTGAGCAGAAGCCTCCAAGTGTCCTCCTAATGCTTCTTCAAAATAAAACTTAGGGGCCAGTCCCCAAATAGGTGTGGTCCCTCCACATGTCCTTACCAGGATATTCAAAATTACCTTGAAAATTTTTAAGTATAGAATGGAGCCGGTGGAAGCCTCCACATGTCTCTTTGTCACTCTTGTTAAGGTGGGACCCTGAGGTGGATCCTCAAATGAGTGTTAGCCCTCCACGTGTCCATGGTCTACCAAAAATGTACCAGCCATGCAAAATTTTTCTAATGTCTAGGCAAAGTAGAAGTGGAAACCTCCACGTGTCTCCCCAGATGCCAACTCCAAGGCCAAACCAAAAGGTGAATTTTCAAATGAGCATCGTTCCTCCATGTGGAAAAGTTTTTTTAGGTTGAAGTGTGCCTTAGAGTTTTTAAAGTGCCTCGTCAAGATGCATCCAAAAAGGGCCACATTTCAATTGATGCTGAGAAGTAAATTTCACTAGGAAAAATACACCCATCAAACTGTAAAATGCAAGAAAATCACCATTTGAGCTTGGAAATGAATCTTTCTTCAAGGATAAGAATTTGAAAATTTTATAAGGGTCAAATATGATCCTCCAAGCTACATGAAATCATGTTTCCATAGTTATTTGGGACAAAAATGATAGGGACAACAAAACGTGACTATGGAAAATGGAAGGAAAGGAAAAAACTTGAGTTTTATGCCCAAGTTACATACTCTTTCACACGGACAGAGGAATGAAAAACAAATTCTGGACTTTTAAGTGATCCTCGACCAAGGAAGGGACTAATCATAGCAACAAAATGGAGGAAAAAGTCTTCAAGCACTAATACAGGGAGATAGAAAACATGACAAAGGGATACAAACCGAGGAATTTCAATTAAAAACGGGAGATACTAATTTGAGACCAATAGAAGGTTTCACATTTTATTCATTATATAATGGGTAAAAGGTAGGTAAATATCACCATTTAGTATGTGGTACTACCCCCTGTATGATTATGGGTTCATCTGATATTGAGGCGGAAATTTTGAAGCACCTTTGTGTGAACAATAACGAGGTTAAAAAATATGGCATCTTTTCAGTAGATGAAATGGATTTTATCGGATCTTGTGTGAATGCTCTTATGATTATTGTTGCTGACTACACAAAGGGCTTATAAGGATTTTCATTCAACTACTATGAGTATGTTACATCAAAGCATTTTATTGAGATTGTTGAGATATTGAGGCATGGTAAAAATCCTTTAGTTGGGACACGTAACCCAAATCTTATTATGTTAGGTCCAGTGGTTATAATACCACTTTGCTTGGTGAACCAAATCCTCCACCTTATTGTGACTTGAATTCTTTTTGATATAATGTAACAGGAGGTTAGAGGATGCAAGCCAATTTACATCCTCTCTTGAGTTACCTACGATGTGGTTGTATCATTATTTATGGTGAGAGCTTTGGGTGTGATCTTTGTGATGTGTGTGTCGTGGTTTTATTGTGTGCGGTGTTTTGTTTTTAATAAAATATTGAGCATTATTTTCCATTTTGGTACCTCGTGACGAAGAACATTGTGAGGAGAAAAAACACTAAAATAGTGCTTGGTTCTTCAAAAAATGATTTTGGAAATCCAAGAAACCACTGAATCGTATAGTTGAGATCTCTCACACTTCCATGTTTATGGTCAACCTAGAGAGAGAAAACCATAGGAGTTCATGGTAATGAAGGAAACTATCAAAGGCATTAGCAGAGAGATGTACTCTTTTCACTTCAAAATTTGTGGTAATCTTCAAATGAAAACCAAGTCATCACCATGACCATGAAGCCAAAAAGTTGGCATGTTACCTACAAGGTGAGCGAGGCTAAATGTAGAGTGTAAATTTTTTACCGTGTTTGAAATAAGGGGGTCCACTATCTAGAAATATGATGTTTAAAAATAATGTAATAAGGGGGGAATGTTACCATTAAACATTGTTCATATTCCATTATTTTGATATGGTTCCATATAACAAACTTGTTAGTTCTATGTGGTTTCCTCCTAACTACTTTCCTCTCTATATTTATACGATTGTCTACATTGTAATAGATCATTTTAAAGCTTGTTTTGCATCATATATGTTCCAATAGTACCAATTTTTGAAAATGTTGACCAAGATTTATTTATGAAGTAATTTTACATGTAAAATTGTACCATTGAGGTGTCATGTGTACCTAGTGATTTTTGTATCTTTCTATGATTATAATTTTTTATTTTGGAGGGAGAAAAAGTTAAATAATTATACTATCAAAATGTATTCTCTTAAATTTAAGTTTATTTTGTATAAGATAATATTTATTCCACATTGAGGAAGTATGGGATACCTCTCATTAGCTACATAAGGCTAGCGGTTGCTAAGTTACATAAGACTACTAGCTAGTGGATGCTATGTTCCATAATCTTTAATGATGTAAGAATTTGTGATATTTTTAAAAGAAATTTTTAACTTTCATATCTATTAATTGTTATTTCATAATTGATCTAATATTAGTGAATATTTGTTTGTAGGTGTGGAAATCCAAGAATTCAATGTCTCTCAAACATATAAAGAACCACTTGCATTTCCATCTTGGGGTGATTCACATGGTGTTGGGTTGGATGTAACAAAAACAATAGTTTCTAAGAAACATAAATGCATATCTAATCAACAAGATTTGGAAAATGTTCCTGAGTCAGAAGATCCAATCATACCCAATGTTGTGAAATATCCAAAAATATAGAGAATCAAGAAGTTGAGAAAGGTTTGAATAACACTACAACTGAAACATGTAATTAACTACTCACTTTTTTATTTCATATGATATTTTTTGTGCAATTAGTGAATTTAAATGATTAATTCTATGAAACATTTATTTGCAGATGGTTATGAAAATATAGATGTAGAGTCAACAATTCAAGGCCAAATACCACAATCTTCAGGTATAATATCAGAAAAATTAGTTACTTTAATTTTATAAAAATGTTGTAATTGGTAGTTTTTAGAGTATATGATTCAATAATTTATTTGTGTAGATCTAAGTAGAAAACCTCTATTGATACTAGATTTGGAAGGTGTGCTAATTTTTCAAGTGACTTCTAAAATTTCTAGATCTTTCCAGACCAAAGGATGTCATTATGTTCCAAGACAATAGTTATCTCATTTTTTAAAATGCATATGTACTAAATTTGAGATAGCATTTTGGTCAGTTTATGTGACCAAGATGTTAAATATTTAGGGAAGAATATTTTGAAGAAATATGGGGATGGTAAGCAGAGAGCTTTATTTTATTATGGTGTTGAAATGTGCACAAATGCATATTGTAAATAGGTAAAAGATCTAAATATTTTTTAAACAAATAATAAATTATATGATGTTATAAATACCATATTGATCAGTTCTAAAATGATAAGAGTTCCTCAAGAAAATTGTTTCATTACACCAATTTTTACTTTCTCAGATGATATGCAAGTTGATAATTAGCTAATGGCTCATATTTGGCAGATCCTGAGCACTTTAGAGAATGATGTAAATGATGTAAGAACATTAGTTAAAAATTTGTAAATGATATTACAATGAATATTTTGAGCTAGTTTCATTGTAAGCCAATTTTGAAATCATTTTGAAGATACTTTGTTATATTGTAAGACAATAGAATCCATTCCAAAGTTAATATAATGTATTATTACTATTTATTTTATAGCATTGAAATGAATTTATTTTTTATTTGTTATTTTTCTAGTGTAATTATTAAAATTCTAGTAATTTTTTCATATCTTTAACTTCAATTACAATGAATTTATTGATTTTTGTAGTAATAGGGATGTACTTTTGAAATTTATTTTAAATTTAGTTTACATCTTGTTATTTATGCTATAACATTGTATGGAGTTCAATTTTTTTATGTGGTTATTTATTGGATTAATCATTAATATATATATCTATAATAATGTATATCATACATTTTATTTCAGTTGTAAGGAAATTGTTGATATTGGGAGTAGAAGGATTGTTGTTTGGAGTTCCAGATATTCTGGAACTAAGCCTTAAAAATTACAACATGATTTTAAATATGCTTCATATACATATTTCCAAAGGATTTATTCTCCTAATTTGTTAGAGGTTGCAAGAGAACATTTTAATATAGCTTTGTGGTTTACATTTTTAGATAACAAAGAAGTACATTCTTTTCTTGCACACTTTACTTGGTTACGAGATACAAAATTTGTGTTTACTTGGGGAAGAGAACATGTATATAAATATCAAATACATTTAAGAGATCTCAAAGTGGAAATTTGAAGCTTGTATATAAGAAAAGTTTAAAGGATGTTATTGATGTGTACAGAGAGAGATATGTTGATTCTAACATATTATTCATTGATGAGGGGAAATACATATTTGAAGAGTTTGGAAATGCTAATTACTTTAAGATCCCACATAGTTGGGATTTTGACGGATCTTATGAGAAAGATAAAATTGTAAAAACCCATCTATGTACTTGGGTTAAACATGTGGGGCTCTTAAAAACTTGAGGTACTCATTGAGAACTTTTAAATTAACTATTGATGATTATTAATTATAAATGAAACTTAAATTGTGAAGTTCATTTTTTTGAGTAAAATATATTAAATGTATATGTTTATTTTCTTGTTTTTATAATAATAGTGCTGACATAGATATTATGCATAACAATAAGGTAAAGAGAATCCAACTAACAAACTGGAAACAAGTAATTTAGAAGTGTTTTTTCACCAAAATTTTTATGAGTAAATATATTATGGAAATTACATATGTTGAACTATATGGCCTCCTAATCATCATTTAAATGAACTAATCCTTAAGTGAACTAGATATCCTCATATTCTATCAATCTAAATAAAAATTAATAGGGAGAATGGGTGACGTCTAATTTTCCCTTGATGATCAACCAACAACTGGAAACCAAATATATTATGATTTTTTAAATTATTAAACTAGATGACATCCTATTATCCATTTGAGCTCAAAATAACCATGAAGAGGTAGAATGTGTGGCCTCCCATTCTCATGCAATGTAAAAACAATTGGCAATGTAAAAACAAATTTAGATGTAAAGAAACCAATAATGAACTTCTTGAAAAAATTATTGGACTAAAATTAGTCCAAATTTAATTATTTTTTTTTCCAATGTGAGTTAAAATTAATAGGGAGAATAGGTGACCCCCATTATACCTCATAATTCAATTAACTAAAAATAGGAAACCAATAATGCAATTATTGGAGACCAAGAACTCAAATGTTGAAAACCAATAATAGCATTTTTGAAAACCAATAATATTTTTTTGAATACTTGAAATTTAGATGTAAAGAAACTGATAATGAGGTTCTTGAAAAAATATTTGACTAACATTAGTCAAAAATTTAATGAAATGGTGGTTAGAATTAGAAATTGTAAGGAAAAAGACAATTCTTTATACTCCACAATAGAATAGAATGGTATTACTTATGAAAAAAATATCGAACGATAAATTTTGAATATGATAAATTGTGCCATCTTAGAGAAAAATATTGGGAAATTTCATAGTTACTTCTTGTTATTCGGTGAATAAATCAACCACATCAACAATAGTGAATAAAATTCCATAGGAAATTTAAAATAGTAGTAATTTGTCATTAGGAAACTTTATATTCTATTTTAATGAAGAATATAGTTATATCCTAAAGGAAGAAAGAGCTAAAGTTAATAATAAGTATGAAAAGTGCTTCTTTATTATGTATCAAAATCGTATTAAAATTTATCAATTATGGAACCCATAAGAATATAGGGTTATTTATTGTTGGATGAGGTTGGTCATGTAATAAGGAAACCTAAGGAATAAGATCAAGACGAAATCCTACTTTAGTAGGATCTTTGTAAATATTGGGTTGATAACCTAGGTAATATGTCACCCAAGAGGGATCTTAGTAAGTATGGGGATCAAAACATGAATTATATTTCTTGTTATAGGGACATTGAAACTTAGTTAGAGCTCATAAATAACCTAATATATTTTCTTTATAGGGATATCTAAGAATATAGTTAACACCAATGAAATATGATGCTATCTTGGAGCTCACGATGGGACTAAGGTCTCACTTAAGAAAGACCTTGACATAAAATAACATGATATGTCATATATGATAAATATTTAGGAGGATATCCATGAGATGTCACCAAGGTAACATCTTGGAGAGGCTAGAAATTTTAAGATATTTTTGGAGAAAGAATTGGAGATTAATTCATTAAAAGGGAAACTCCTCATCTTAAAAGTTATAAATATATAGAGAGATATTCTAAGGGGTATGAATAATACTCTTCTTAGTTTGCATAGCTACATCAAAATCCTAAGGAAGATTATTTCCTCCTAGAAATTGAATCGTGAAAACAAGATCAGAATAAAAGGATCTCAAAAATTACAAGAATTCCATACATGTTTGGGATATAAATTCTTGAGATACTATTTTCTAGTTATCTATAAATTTGATATGATTAAATTATGAGACACATTCCATTAAGGCCCTCTTTATGGTGTAGAGGTGTTCCATGAGAGATAGGGTGCTTGGATTCTTGTTGGACCATTTGTCCAACTTTATCCAAGTTGATCCATGTAGAAATGGATTGTGGAGCCAAAAAAAGATATCGATATGGATCTTTAAATATAAAAGAAGAGACAAGCATTCTAACATAAGAATTCCCCTCTCTAATAAAGTGGATGACACAATGGTTGCCCACATATTGGATAACCTTAATTTGATTTATTTCATGATTTGAATTAAATAAAGGTAGGGTTTTCATTATTGAGTTGGAAATATCATCCCACTGATGGAAATGGAGTGGGCTATAGTTGAAATGAGAGAATGGTAAGATCTTTGGAGAGCAAAAATAGTTTAAACATTATTATAGGAATGAAAGGTGAAGGGATTGTTATCAATTTCCACCTTTTGGTGAAAATTTTGGATGACAGGGTATGATTGCACTGGGATATCCTCAGAAGTAAGGGAATTTAGTGTTAGAAAGTTTCCTAAAGAAGTAAAATATTCACAAGAGGAAATTTTTCCTCTTCTTGGTTTTGTTTGAATTCAAAGTTTCACTCAGTTTTAGGACCCACCTTGTAGGAAGAATGGAAAAAAATCTAGGGTGCATTGTTTCATGAACATACCAGGCATCTTCTTGTAGGCCAAGAGAGCACTAAAAATCCAACAGGTCACATAGAATGTATGTGAGGGCTTGAAGAACAACCTGAGTTTTTGACAGGGATCCTCGAGCTAGTTTCATTAGCTCGGAGAGTGGAAGGAAGATCGAGCTCCCTAGATTCATAAATAGTGTATCGAGCTACTTCATATTTTTAGGGAAACCAAGAAAGGTTTTCATAATGACCAAGCCTCCCTCTCGTGTAATAAAACTATCACATAAGTGTTTAATAGCCAAGAAAGTTATCTCCATGTCAAGCCATAGAGAAAAGTTGAGTTTTGAGCTAAAATAGAGTCCTTGAAAGTCTAGATCTGAGTTCACCATGAGAGGAGTGCAATGTGGGTATATTGGGTGTAGTCGCAACCATAGAGATGCACTGTCTCTAAAGAAGTTTACGCGACACATTGCGTGGGAACCAAAACATGGGACATTTCCCAAAATAAATGCAAGGTAAATGTTGTTTAGTGAAGTCAAAGGTGGAAAAAATTGGCTCAAACCATGAGTTGGGCCCAAATTCATGAGACACACTAGGACATGCGGTAAGTCAAATAATGCGTCAAGACCTGAATTTTCCAGAAAGACCTTGTGTCGTGGTCCACAATAAAGAAAGTAAAGAGGAGTGTATTATTGATCGTAAGAGCCCGCGTGGAACATCCTGACCCTGATCTTAAAATAGTCATAACTTTTGACTCGAACTTTGATTTTCACAAAATTGGACTTTTTGGAAAGTTCTCGACATCCTCCATACCAAAAAATTAGATTTATTATTTTTAATAAGGGTAGTTATGTGAAAATAAATAAAAATCCCACCTCAAGAAAATGAAATTCTCAATCCCATAAAGTGCAAGAAATGCCTGCAAACCCAAAATAGTTGCTCACACTCAAAAGGCCATAAATTTTGCAATTCTAAATGGATTTTCACAAAATTGTTCTCATTAGAATCATGAATCCAAGACCAATGCACATCAATCAAGAAATATATAAATTAATTAAGACTTAAAGGTTATTTTAAGGAAAACGTGTCAGGTTTTGAATAGTGATTTTATTAGTGGTTGGAGATTTGTTTAATGAAGCATGGGAAGATATTTTTCATTGTTGCAAGTCATGGATGGTATGGGATTCATTCTGAGGGTCATATATCATCATTCGGTCTCATTTATTATGATTTGGAATTGTTTTAAAAGTGGATTTCAGGATTTACATCACCTCTCTCTCTCCTTCAAAATTTTATAAATTAGAGTGTTGGGCTCATCGTATAGAGAGGCTAGTTTGAGTAGAAAAACTCTATCATTTTGGTTTTGTGAAGCCAATGTGTTGCAGGCCCTTGTAGTGGACTCCTTACATGGTGATCCAAGCCTTTATTTTGTAATAGATTGAATTGTGCATATCATGAAGCAATAGATGTAAGTTTGTGGATGTATCTTCCCTTGATGTGTTTGTCTGCACTTTTGTTACCTCTTCAATATTATTGCAAATATATTGTGTCTATTTTATGATCTTGAAGGGATTCATTATCATTGTGTGTATGAAATATTATTGTGAATGCATTTGCTAGATCGAAGAACTATTATCACCCTCTATAGTATGTACTTTGCTTCCATTTTTCACACATTGAAATCCATAGTCATACCCTCTTTTTCTTGGCGTATCGCCATTGTTAGTGTAGGCTTTACTTTCATGCACTCTCTCTCCCTGGTCCTTTGGAAAGATAGATTAGGATTAGATAGTTTTCTTGCATTAGGAGTAGATTGTAACAAGTATTTTAGGAGAAAGAACCAACTTTCTTTGGAGGTCTATCTCAAGTAGCAAGTGCCAAAATTGGAGATAGTACCCAAGTTACCCAATCACACCATGAGCTCAAACACACACACTTGTGAAAATTGGAGGGTGTTGTGATTCATTGATAACAAGGATTGGTTTAAAAATGAAGGAATGTGTAAGATTTGAACCAATGGAGTCACTAGGTGCTTAAAGAATGAGGTTCAAAAATCATATGATCTTAGAACATAATAAGTATTCTATGTAAATCAAAAATATATGAATTATTCTTTGAAAAAATAAAATAATTGAATCAATAAAGATAAAAAAATTTAATGCAATATAACACTTGAAAAATAAAAACAAGGATCAAACAAATTATTCACAAAATTGGTCCCATCGGGCATGCTAAGAACTATAATTATTGAAAATGTACATCTGTGAAAGCTCACTATGTTTTGGAAAACTTAGCTATATCAACAACATCAATGAGAAAGTTACAAAGGTGTGGGACCTTCACACTTTAGGACAAATCTCTAAATAAGATTGGCTTCTCAACGAACTAATTAGTGCTAATAATACTCTAAACACTAATCTACTGATTTTCAAGGGGGAAATGGGGAAGAAAAAACATAAAGTAAACAAAGGGGGTAGTGATTTCAGAAAAATAGAAAAGATTTATCCCCGATGGAAGAATATTGGGGAAAAAAATACAAGATGGCATAAAGAAGCAACATTTCATCTTGCATTGAATCGGACTTGCATTCCACACCATTTAGATGCATAGAAATGAAATCTTGAAAGTATAACCCATAAACATCATGTCATTAATAAAAAAGAGGAAAAAACATAATAAGTGAAGACAAAGTATAGAAAATATCCACAATCAACATCATATTATTACATGCAAGTATTTATCATATATTACATCAATGGGGAAAGAACTATACACATTACATAATCACATATCACAAGTCAATAAATTAGAATGTTCAACCACCATTTGGGCATGGTAACTTTACATTCGGAGAGGATAATTACAATGAGAAATTAAGTTGCATATATAGAGGAATAAGAGAGGGAAAGGAATCTAAATATTCAATAGAAAATGATTTCCCTGCTTAATCTATCCAAACTGTCTCAAAATTGGCTCAAAAGGTAATCCACTTGTCTCATGATGATCCACATCATGGGGTTGCCTTGATGTGGAAGAAAATATGTGGATATTTGTTTTGAGGATAATATTTGAGGGAAACAAATACTTTCTCATGAGATCAAGGAGATGAAGTGAATTTTAAGTTGTCATTTTCTTAAGTTTCCACATTTTCTTTTTAGACCACTAATACAACACATCTTCATGCCTAAAAACTATTTTTACCTCCTCTTATGCATTTGGGTTGGACCAGGATGTCATGATCACTCAAAAATTCCTCGAGAAGGAGAATATTCTTCTAGAAACATAGATAACTGATTTGTAGTTTATTTTAGTAGAATTTTAGCAATGAAAACCTAAAATTTAGGCATTAAAATATCCCTCTTATCCTCACCAAATACTCTAAAAATATGCTTGAAGTGTATCTCTCTAAATTAAACTTCAATAATACTAGTCCCATGTAAATTAGAGCTTTGTATTAAAAGATATGAGAAAATAACTGGTCCTATGGTGTTTCCCAAAGCTAATATCTAAAAATGTTAATTGTGTATTTTTAGCACATTTTAGAATAAAAAACAAACAACGATGGTTATCTCAAACTACTTCCAATTTCTATTTATCTTTATAACCTTTCAAACAAGACTAATCTTTCTCCATTGGTGGACCTAAGAAAAAATTTATGATTGATCAAAGTTTACGAAACCATTTTACACACTTGATAGCCACATGGACATCAATATTAACCTCTTCCACCCATTAGCCATGTGCATATTTCGATTGGTGTTATTTGATCCATTTTCTTGCCTTTGGTGAGGCCAAATGTCAAAATCTCATTAAACTTCCCATGAGCCTAGCTAAGTGACTCGTGTTTGATCCACATGGACTAGTGACATGTCACTCGGGATATTTTTGCATGTCAATTAGAGATTTATATGAAAATATATGAGAAAACAACTAGTCCTACATTGTTCCTCGAGGCCAATATCTAAAAAAATTAATTTGGTATTTTTACCACATTTTAGCCTCAAAAACCAATTACTAGTGATCTCAAATTACCTCCAATTTGTATTTCACTTTAAAATCTTTCCAACTAGACCGATTTTCTCAATTAGTGGACCTAAGAAAAGTTATGATCGATCAAAGTTTACCAAACAGCTTTAAGATAGTTGGCGATGAATGGGGACATCAATATTAACCTCTTCCACCAATTGGCCATGTGTTTATCCCTAGATTGGTGTTCTTTGATCCATTTTGCTACCTTTGGCCACTTGTCATGATTTCATTGGATTCAGGCTCCTGGGTCAGGAGCTCGGCCTCTACCCTAATGGGTATCAAACTTCCCATGAGCCTAAGTAACAAGTGATCTACCCACATGGACTAATGATGTGTCATTAAGGATCTTAGTGTTTCCATATCTCCTTGGGAATGATCAAGGTTACATGTAACATTTATGGTTGTCATGTTCTCTAAGGGTCACATATCACCTTGATTTTGAACCCTTATTACATCAATGTCCATATCTACGAACTTCTAGGATCACAAACTAATATGATTGGTCCAAGTGGACTAATCATAGTATCCCATGCTCTCGTATTTTTGACACTACTCGAGTCATAACTGCATGGATATCTTGATTCCCCAATAATTTAAGCTGCTTGTGATTGGTCCATGTGGGACAATCGCAAGCCATTTGGATTTTCGGGCCTCATCCTTTTCCTTTAAACCTTCCTCATGTCATAGCCAATTTTTAGACGAGGCGCAGATCTAAACAACCAACTTGCTCCACTTCTACAAACTTGTACAAAAGAGTTGAGATGTGGAGCCTTGGCTCCAATTTACAAAGTGGCCACCATGTGATATAAACCCAATCCCAATCCTTCTCATGGCATGTATGGGATTAATCCCAAGTGATAAAATGTGAACAAAGTGATCAACGGACCTTCAAGTGTCCCTTTGTGACTTGATTAAATTTGACGGCTTCATTCCTTAAGGAAAACAAGGAAATGAACTTCACTTGCCCATCTAAGCTCAACACATGTGAATTTCATCAATTTTTTGCACATTTTTTATCGTGACATCCTGGATCCGACTTGTGAGAAGTTTTGAGATATCATGGTGCAAAAAATGAATCAATAACCTTGATCAACGCCATCAAGTCTTTGTTTTTCACAAATAAGTTCCAAAAATAAACATGATACTTATTTTGACAAACAAACATGAAAGAGTTTTTTTCCTCTTATAAAATATT
Organism: Taxus wallichiana var. yunnanensis; assembly: GCA_018340775.1. NCBI lineage: Eukaryota > Viridiplantae > Streptophyta > Pinopsida > Cupressales > Taxaceae > Taxus > Taxus wallichiana. The sequence continues at coordinate 848,450,763 of CM031235.1, forward strand.
TCATGAGGTATCCTGACATCGATCCTAAAACCCCAACCCTTATTACAATGTATCGTTCAACTTTCAAGAATATCCAAATCTAGGATGATAAATTTTATGTGGACCATAATATCAGAGACAAAATCAATGCCTAGCCCTCCCAACACACTCTTCACCCCCCAATCTCCTTTGTTTCCACACCATATCTCTTCACAATGGCCGTGCATTCCTTAATTAGACAATCCCTCCAAATAATATTTACATTCCCTTTTACGTGAACTCCATATAACTGTGCACGAAAATTAAACCTTTGTCGACAGTCTACAATACCTCTGATAACATATGTCACTTGAACACTCATGTTCATGCTGGCATCTTATGCCATTTGGTGGGCGTCGAAATTTGGCATCTTATTGTATGGTGTAAATTTCAATTGTTCAAATGTCGTATTTCAGCAGCTTTTAAGAATGTCGTATTTCAGCAGCTTTTTAAGAAAGTCGTGGTGTGATTGAATTTCTTTTTCATCGTGGCCTACTTGTAATAAAGAACAATGAGGTGCATGCTTGCCACCTTGATTATAGAGAAATGGTCGACTGTTTTCATGCAAAGTACAGGGCCCATTGGAGGGCGATTAATATTACTGATTTGTCTGCAGGGATAGGGAGAGGCGTTTGTTCCTGGCAGATGTGCTCGCAGCCATTGAACATGCGTTTGCCAGCTAATGGAGAAGGGCATAATTGCAGGAAGCATTGGATCATCATTGTAGGCATTGGACTGTGTATGAAAAAGGCCAACAAATCAAATGACCATTATTGTACTATAGAACAAATGGAAACATGACATTGGAAAATGGGGGGAGGAGAGAGAAATCCACAAAAATAGTAGAAACCACGACAAAGGAGATAGAGGGGGTCCACACAAAATAATATGAGGAAGATGAAGTCTAAAATACAAAATAGTAAGAATTTAATATGAGGAATATGAAGTCTAAAACATTGAAAACATATGAGAAAAAGGGTACAATTTGAGTAATATAAATTAATATAAATAAAATCTAATGACAATAACAGCCTAACATGAAGTAGATCTTCTCTATTTGGACCAGTGATTGTCATATTCAGTTGTGTTTAAAGGATTTTTTTATTATTCATTTCTTCTCTCCCATATTGTCAATGGATCGGGGTTCATTTTAAGAGACCTCCTAGAAATCGGAGGTGGAGAATACAGCGAATATCCCAGGAACCGGTTTCAATGAAGGCGTTTTTGGGGGTTATATGAAAAATTTCGCACGATTATCAAACTTTCTTGTAATGAGAAGGCTGCCAGCGTTGCGACGGGAGATTTCTTGGCCGTCAAGTAAATTCAATGTCGCGCGTCTACCTTAGTGTCGGCGCGTTGGGTCGATAGACCTATGATCCTTCTACGGGCGGCACCCTATAAAAGTTTCAAAACACTAAGGTCTATTGGCGCGACGACGCATTGTCGTCTCCAAATCCGTCCTCTCCTTTCTCATCAAAAATCTCTGTCGCGCGCATCAACAAACTCTTTGTCGTGCGTCGGTATCGTCGATATCTGTTGTACCTCCTTGTGCGGCGTCGATAGGCCTTAGTGACGCGCGTCGAATGCGTTGCCTTAGTATGCGTCAACGCGGACCTTAGTGACGCGCGTCACTAAGGCCTATCAGACGCCATTAAGGCCTATTGGCGAAGCGAAGGGTTATTTGTCGTCACGTTTAATAGACCTTATGATTTGTACATTAAGGCCTTAAACGTGGCGTCATATTGGCCAGCGGCGTCAACAGGCCTTAGTCGCGTCAATAGGCCTTAATGTCGTTTTATTAAAAACGATGGATATCATGTCGAATCTCAGTTCTTGCTCATCGAAAAAAACTCCATATGCTCAAATCAACAAAATCTTTGTCATGCATCTACTATGCGTCAATATCTACAGTATCTCCTTGTCTGCAAACCCTCCTTGTCGCGCATCAATAACTTACCCCCTTGTCGCGCGTCTATAATATGGGATATATCATATTGTTGAAAAATGTGAAGTAGAAGTGTTCTACCTGGCGAATAATATAGGTTTATATAGGGGATATTTTTCAAGGGGTAGGCGAAGCCGACCCCTAAAAAAAATTAAAGTGTAATTTTTAGGCGAACAGGTCACTGGCCAGTGCCAAAAAATTCGCCTTTTCAAAATTTTCAAAAATGGAATATTCGCCATATTACGAATATTCGCCACTAAAATTATCCTGTATGATGGATTTTTAATGAGGGTCCTTGGTTTTAGGGTAGAGTTGGCCTTTTCTTACTCTATGGTTTTGGGTTTTGATCCTTCTACTATGGCAGTTTCAAAAATGTTGGTCGGGTTTGTCTCTCCAATATTCCTCTCCCCTTTTGGCACCCTATGGTTTGTGTTGCTATTGGTGATTCTCTTGGTCGTTTCATTAAGGTAAATAATGAAGGGTCGAAGCAAGGGTTTTCACGTTTACACATATTTGTACTAAAGTGGATCTCGAAAAGGTCTTCTAGACAAGTTGTTATTAAAAAGCGATGGATTCAAGTGGAATCAAGTTCTTGAATATGAGATCATGACCTTTCGATGTCAATTGCGTCATCAAATTGGGAACCTTCAAGAGGCTTACGCGCTTTACCACTCAATCGAGTAAAAGAGGAAGAGAAAAAAGTTTCTCCGTAGCTTAAAGGCTTTGGCATCCATTTTCAACGCCGAAAGTCATAGAATTTTCTCACCACTGTAAATTTAGAAGATATGAATGTTTAGATTCCCCCTACTGGTGGTTGTGCCAAGCGGTCGCATGTATCTGAGTCTTCTGATTCTGACCCCAGTCAGGATAGCCCTTGCCTAGATCCTCGCTCGAATTGGCTCCCAATAGGCACCTTGGACTATTGTCACGAGATCTAAGGAGAAGAAGGGGCGCTTTGAGCCTCTTGTTTCTTGTTCTGCTTCGGCATCGGGTGCCTTTGTTTTTGGTGTTCCTCGGATGTATATATAGCTTGGCATTGTTTTGATGTTTTTTTATTTTCCTAGGCATGGCATAGTGTGTTTGTACCTTTAGGGCGTGCTCTCATACCGCTTTCTTTTTGTTGAAAGAATCTTGTATCATGTTGCATTTAATATAATATAAGATCTGTACCACCCATCAAAACAACGTTCTAAAAACACGCTAACTCCCAACACTTAACCCAAAATTTGTGACTAATTTTTTTGTTACAAGAACAAGGTAGAAGGATAAAATAGGTTACAAGGATGTTAATCCCTAGGGTACAACAACTAACTAACACCACTAACTCAACTTTTTGATTGAAGAACCCAGTCTAGAACAAAGGTTAACATATTCTCAAATTTATCTCTAGAGTCCATTAATCAATTATGCATTAGGAAGGTACCCTAGATTAATTTACTTAATTAAATGTTTTCTTCACTTAAGTTAATGTTCCCTCCTAATATGGTTAACCCCTTGTTTAAATAATTAAATTCATTATCTTATTAACTTAGAGGCCTTTCTAATAACTACCTAAAGCTTGCTAAGGACTAACCATGGCTTAGCACTCTATGGCAATTAAATGGCCCCATTCCCCATTTACACATACTATAAGGTTTTTTTAAAACAACATTTATAAAAATCATTCTCACCTAACAAAAGTAGGGTGAAACCTCCACCCTTAGATCAAGTCAATCTTGGCCACTAGATCCTAGGGTTCCCATCTAGCCCTAAATTTCCTTATGAGTTTTTATTAAAACCTTTCCTTTGTTCATTTCCCTCATTTGGTCTATTTTTTTTGTTAAAAATTGCAGGTTGGAGAAGAGGAAGCCATGGGAGCAAAGGAGGAAGAACTATGGAGGATTCTACAAGGAGATCTAGTTTAGATTAGTTTAGTTGTAGTTTTATTGTTGTTATTAATTCCATTCAAGAATTGGGAGGGATTTCCTCTACCAATCTGGTTCTTATTTCAAGCTATTTGTATATTGGGTTTTTAATTTGGGAAAACCCTACCCCCATGAATAAAATGAGAAGAAATGTTTTAGATCCACCATTTGTATGTTTTATTGTTCAAATCCATGGGATTACTCTTTGTTTACATGTTGGTAGTCATTAGTTAAATTTTACATCTTATAAATTAGTAAAAACCAATTAAAGTTTTCACACAGGTGTGTGGATCCATAGATTTACTGTCAGTAAGTGAAAACACCTTGTATAGAGGAGACCAGCAATCACGGACTTGCCACTCTGCTGGGTGACAACCACGGACCGTCGCCCTACTAAGCGGTGGTTTTGAGACCGCCGCCTTAGCCTGAGCGGTGGTTACGAGACCGCCACTCTACATAGTGCGGCGCCTTTTTCGAAAAAATAGAACCTTAAATCTAAGGTTTTCTCAAAAACTAAAAGTTACTAAAAGGTGCTAAAATACATTCTGAGCTTGTTTTTGTTCATTTAGAGTTCCAGATTTGGGATTTATTTCTATTTATTCATTCCTTAGTTAAATCTACTCATTTTAAAGTATTATCTAATCCAATGAAAACACATCCATTTTACAAAGTCATTTCATTATGTTCAACTAGTCTTCTTTCAAATTCCATGAGCAAAAGAAATCTAAAACTACTTTTTACATTATTATTCTCTTACTACAAAATCAACATTTCCAATAACAATAAACTCAAATTTGTTCTCTTGTTCCCATTTTTACTTCAACATATATATGTTCAAAACAACTATAACAACTTTATTTTCCTTTCAAGTTTACTATGCATACAAGTTCAACTTCTTACAATTTCTATATTTCCTTCTTTCTCTTTAACATAATGCAAACTTCACAATGTAGTAAAATTTCTTTTCCCATTGCTCATTTATTTTAAAAATAAGGAACTTATTTTCTCACAACAAGCTAACACTTCAAATAAAGACAATAGTTTTCTTTTCTATTTCACAAAACTAACTTACAACACATATCTTTCTTCTCTTTTTTTCACAATGCAACTTCCAACTAAACTTTTACACAATATATCCATTTTGATTCTTTCTCTTACACAATATACAATATTGGAATGCAACCTTTCTCCATGAAATTATTACAAAGTCTTCCACTCAAGGTGGGAAATAATACAAGAATGTAAGCAAATAATAGAATACAATATCACAAGTTTCTCCACTCTAAGTGGGAACAACACAAGGAAGTTTTCACAAGGTCTCCAACAAAACTCCAAGCTCCACAACTCCACAAGATAGCTCCTCCAAGATTTGTTTGATTCACAAAAATGGGGGAGAGGCAACACTCTCCACCCAACCAAGATATCCAATGAAGAGGAGAAGCCATCCTCTCCATTGGCCCTGAGACAAAACCACATTACAATGGGAGATACTTCCAACACATGGAAACAACAAGCTTCTAAACCACAAAAAAATATTTCACAACCATTTTAACCACATTCAACTCAAAAACAACACAAGAAAGAAGAACAACAAAACAAGGCTTAAAGTGAAAGCCAAAGGAGCAACACCTATGGGGAGGCCAATTATGACTTCCAATGGGAATGGGTGCCCACCTTAAAGCCTCCAATGCATATCTCAAATCCCCTACATACTCTAATGCTTCCCTCAAGTACCCCTTATACCTCCCACATACTCTTATGCCTCCCTCAATCTCTTATGTCTCCTTCATAAAAGAAACAAGTAATAAATGCAAGCATTTCTTATCCTAGGTGGGGCACCCAACCCAAAATCCCTCTAAACAAGAAAGTAAACTCTTATGTATCCCTACAAGAAAAGTCGGGCCATAGTCTCCTCCTACTCCAAACTTAGGCAATCTACCCACACTGTGTTCGATGAAAAGTTGTAAAAGCCATGAATTTGGGGTAAGAATATCTAAAGAAACCCTAAAGGCTTTTAACAAACTAATCAAGGGACCATCGATAAGAAATGAGCAAGGTTTTCTTCTTTACATACATTAATTTGAAGTAAACATGCAAACTAAACAAATGAAGTTAACCTCTATTCTTTGAAAGCTTGAAATAATGAACCTAAGAGGATCTAAGCATTCAGTTATGTACTTAAGAAAAAGAGATCTCCCATTAATGACTTCAGGCCAATGGATCTTTCCTTTTACTCCATATTGGTGCTATGAAATACAAAAGCAAATCTATTAGCTCAACGGAAGAAGATGAAATATAATCTAAAGCCTAAACAAAATACTATAATTTGTGCTAGGAAGAAGAGATAATTCTTAGAAAATGAGGGAGGGGGTCTAGCCCTATTTATAGTTTTTGGTTTGGGAAAATGGGAGATTTGGGTGCATGTGGAACAAATGCTAAAGTCCAAAAAGCACTTTTAGCAAGTCTAAGTGAGTTTTGACTATGTTTAGAAGAGAATGACCATGGTTAAGACTAGTTAACCATGTTTAGAGGGTAATAAATTTTACTGAAAGAGAAAATTGGGTTTCTAAAGGGCTTCGAAAGGCTTAATCAATCCAACGAAGTGGATTGATATTCTAGAGAGCTAATAGAAGAAAACTAGAAGGGAATAAGAAGCTAATGTAGTCAGAATGAGGCTATGAAAACATGTTTAAGTGGTTTATAAGAGGAAATACGACCAAAAGGATGTCGTGAGAAGGGAGTTAGATAGGTCTAACTGGGGTGTGTCGTCAATTTGCAAAGGGAAGAATAGGTAGTGTAATATTAGGAATAATAGTGCATTGATCAAACTACAGGTGTCTACATTTGCCCCTCTTTGGGGTGATGTAAGCTATGTCACTTCAAAGAAAGTAGACAAACGTAAACGAGTAGAATTTTTTGAAGGGGTAGAAGAAAAATTAATAGGATGAAGGATGACAAATGCCCCCTTGAGTGTCGATGGGGTGATGAAGAAACTCGATCAACGATCGAAAAAGAGAACAACAGAAAGAAAAGTGCACAGAGAAGACGAGAAACTAGAAGAAAAAGGGATTTTGAGCTATCCACAAATCAATTGCTAATAATATTTAATCATCATAATGCTTAGAATCCTCCTCATGGGTCCTTATTAAAATGTGAGCATGCGACGGAAGCATAAAATGACATGAAAAGCCAAGATACAAACAACCGTCTTGTGCTAAAAACAACCAACTCCATGCAACATACACAAATGCAATGCAATACGAGAAATAAACAAAATCACCTAACAAGGAAATAAGTACAATCACACACACTTAAACCAACAACATTCAAGATAGTTGCACAAATATTTTGTTATCAAGATGAAGTCCCAAATGTTCTGATAAACGACAAGGGTGAAGAATGATGCCCCAAGCAAGGTGTATTATGTAAGGGGAAAGATGGAGGACACTTGGGTCCCAAAAAAATCAATGTGCATGATGAAAATAGTACTAGGAAACTGATAGTGCCCCAGAATACAGATGAAGTAAGCAACATAGCTTGTGTAGGTGATTGAAGATTTTGGTGATGCGTAAGTCGTTGTTTCAAACTATTTGAAATCACAAAAAGATATGGGATGAGTGCCATGTAATAGACACATATTTCAGCCGTAGATGATCGGTTTAACCAATTTTGAGCCATTTTTGATGTATTTCAATGTTTTTGATTTTTGATCAGTCAAGAAGAATTTCAAAAGATCAAATATCTTCTAAAAATACTGCGAAGGGTGATAGTGGGAAGGCAAGGCTATCAGAAAGCCAGAATATATTCCCACAAGAAGAAAGATGGGTTAGGAATAATTTTATTAAAATAAATTAATAAATAATTATCACGATGGGGAAAAATAGATGAAAAATAGAGGAAAAGGCGGGAAAAGGGGCCTGAAAGGTTTACAAATTATTTCAGTGCGACGGAGAAGTGACCGCAAGGTGGCACAAAGTGCCCTAGTGTGTGAAAATTAGTAAAAATAATTATTTTAATACAAAAATAATTATCATGGCGGATAGAAGAAGGTCTAGAATGATCACGATAGAGAAAACATGCCTTAGGGGCATTGCAATGGGTTAATATACCCACCCGGGGTCGGTAAATCAATCACGACCAATTCATTTCTACCAGAGCTCTTGCAATTTTTTACCGTGAGCGAGAGTGATAGCCCTGGAGTGAGATGGTGAGAATACTGAGCAGGAGGAGATGCATGGATCACATCCGAGAGTTCATGTGGGATCCAGTGGATGGACCTTATGTGAGTGGCCTATCCCTCCTATTAATTACGCATTTATTGCATTTTTAGGGCTCTTCTAGGGTAGGTAGGATGGCTTTTATGCATATGCATGGGCGTATGCGTCGGTTTGATGGGTACGCACACGCGTATGTGTCAAAACAAATAGACAGGGGCCTTTACGCATATGCATCAAAATAGACAAGGACACATATGCGCCTCTGTCAAAACATGGATATGCACACGAGTACCCATCTAGAGGGAAAGCAAGGTTAGAGGGGCACGTGTCATGTCAAATGGGGATAGGGCATGGACATGTGCACGTGCATGTGTCAAAGTAGGCACGTAGGCATCACACTAGACGTTTATGCACTCTATGTCGTTGGTGATGAATGGAGAGAAGGTAAAGAGGGCGCGTACGCGTCGTTAGGGGCACGTATGCACCGAAGGGGCACGTAGGTGTTAAAAGGCGTGTGGGTGCTAGAAAGATGGCATGAACAAACCCTGGCTAGTAAAATAGCCAAGTATAGAAGAATTTAGACTAGATTAGATTAGAAGAAAGGAATAATTAGTAAGTTAGATGATTCAAAGAATTATTTTCCTTAGAAAAATAGATAGAAATAGGTAAGTGCCTAACACTTGTGTTGATTTTTATAGCGTATATTACTGTCCTTGATTTCACTGCAAAGCACTATGGTCAATTAGCGGTGATAGAGGCCCAGTTGATGATGATGATAGAGCAACCCTGGAGAGCCTCCTAAATGTGAGAGGTGACACATGTGCCCATGATTACATTGGATCATGTCCTCTAGATAGCCATAGCAGAGTGATGGCATAGCGAGAATCAGTGCTTTCGCCTCTCGACCAGAGATATTACTATTACATTGCAGGACGTATGGAGCATTATGTGGGTCCCGATTTAGGGGCATCTTATCGAGTCTACGAGCCACTAGACCGAAATTTAGCAATACATTGGAGAGTTATTTGGCATGCCCATGATTCCACAACATGGGATGTCTATTAGATTATCACGATACATCAATGATCTAGAGTTAGACCGAGTAGTGGTCTACATGGCGGCCTTTTTCGGTGGAGTCTTGCTCCCTGACAAGAATGGTGCTTCTTTCCGCTTGGCCTCCTTAGAGTAATACGCAATTTGGTGGAGGAGAGACCTCTACTTTGGGTTCAATACATTTTAGTACATCTATCTGGGACCTTCATTTTATTACCTATTACTATCAAAAGATGGTAGGACCAGCTCGTTTGCTTTGCAGATTTGGGCATGGGACCACATTGCCATTGGTCACCCCTTAGGCGTTTTGAGAATTCGGCTCCCGAGGATCCTTCTATGATGGGTTGGGTCCCAGTAGGGGACAATGTGTGGCCTTACATGGGGGATGCATATCATTATCAACATGAGTTGGATGAGCTACGATAGATTTCCATGGTTTGGAGACCCTACAGACACTTCCAATGGCCCGAGGATGGTTTAGAGCTCGACACTGCCACCATAGAGCACTTTATCTTAGGTAGTCATAGCTATATGCGAGAGCTATACAGGGTGGATCGATGTCAGAGGTAGTTTGGCATTACCCAAGATGTTCCTGGGCCAGATAGATGGTATGCTTGCAGGGCCCGAGAGCATTTTGATATGGGTCCATAGATTGCTCGTGATAGAGCATTGGCTTTTCGATAGGTGGTACCTGCTATGTGGGTGCCACTAAGACAGATTAGAGATCTGGGCACCACACTTGAGTATGGACCATGGTATAGTGGTGTGCTTCCATGTTGTTTGACTATTTCCAGGGTGGCGTATAACACCAGTGTGAGAGCCCCTCCGGTGGTGATGAGGCGGAGCTATTGGTGGATGATAGTGATGATGATGATGATGACAATGGTGGAATCGACGCACCCGGTATGTTAGGGGAAAGATATAGGGTCTAACATTACAACAACCTTAGGGACAGGGCCCCAGGCCTAGGCCGAGTTTACAAGACATTCGATATAGAGTTGCACCCAAAGTAGGCATTCCAACAGGGATTTACACCCTTCTCCAGCAGGTATTTCCGGACCAGGGCCCACCATCGATGTTCCAGAGGTGGTGGTGGATAGTTGCTGCCCTTCGAGAATTAGTTACGAGGTAGTGATTGTTATATAGTTATAGGTGGCTGGAGAGAGAGATGTAGCCAGGGTACAGGTTAGACCCTTATAGCAGAGTGAGATCAGGCACATGCTCAGGTGCATAGTTTGACTATGGAGAGAGATGAGGCTAGGACATAGGCCACCCAGAGCAAGCGCGTGATATTCCATGTCAAAGTCGATCCGTGAGATGGCCATACAGGGGGCTCAGATATTGAGCCTTTTACACTAGTCCCAGACTTAGTGTACGCAGACGAGTAGCCCGGAGGACCATGCACAAACACAGTCACAAGGTTACATTATATAGAAGGATCAGGCCCGAGCCTAGGTGAGGGCTATCACTATAGATAGAGATCGAGAGGTTGATACCTCTATACAATCTCGAGGGTGATATAGGTAGGGTGACAGGTGAGTGTGATGCTACCCCTATAGGCAGCTCTCACCTCTGGAGATTTATATTTGATTCAGATGCCATGAGATCCGGTGGGGAGGCTTTGTATTATAGGACTATCTACTTTAGGGTAGTCCCTACAGAGCGTAGTGGTTCCATTCCAGCGATCGGATGCAAGTGTGACAGCTCCTGTTGCGATGATTGGGTCATTCAATTAGATCGAGTTAGGCAGCCTACTACATAGCGATTGGCTGGACCGAGATGCCATCCAGACAACGGGGTGATACCCCGATGCGGGTCCATCTCATCCACCACTTTTTTGTCGACCAGGTCATGGACCCGAGAGCCTCGGTGAGGGAAAGAGTTGTGGTTGAGCTCTTTATCTTTCTTTGTACGAGATGTATTTTATACATGCCTCTTATGAAGGTCAATTCTTTTTTTATGTATGCCCCTTTTAGATGGCATATTATATCGATGATGTATATTTTGAGCACTGACGGATAGTTATACATGTATATATGGACATTTTGATATACCATACTATGATTTATGCTTTGTATGAACATTGATTATGATGTATGATTGCTCTTTCCTTTATGTATGTGACATACCTTAGATTTAGAGATGTGTATGTTTCATGCTTTCATATTGATCATGTATCTGCAGATAACACCACATGTTTTTAGATTTATGAGATCTTTCTGAGTTTTTATTCTAGCACTTGGGATGATACTAGATGATATTGGTGTGGGGGGGATAGATTTGTGATTATGTGTAACCCCTCTTGCCCCCATTGATGATATGATATGTGATGATTAGCTTAGCATACATGCATGATGTAATACTTAGCATTTTGTACATATATGATGTAGTGAATGATGTTGAAAATGTGATGAAATGATAGATGATAGATGTGATAACAAACAACTATGCAAAACACACAAGCAAAAGTTAACAAAACTAAACAAATATACATATACAAATAACACAAAAAAATACAACTAAACAAACACATGCAAAAGCTAGCAAAATGGTACTCAATCTAAGCAAGTAAAATGAATCCTAATAGACGCACATAACAAACAAAGAAATTTACAACAATTTTGTACAAGCATGAGAGTTCCTAAATGAATGTAATTCCATACACAGTTAAATCATACAAGATCCAATATAATGTAAGCAAATGAACCTATTCAAAGAACAAACAAATCAATAGACTAAGCACATCAAAACTATACAAACCAACTAAAAGCAATTAAAACATTACCTTGTTTTTGTGGGACAACATTGACATATTTTCTAATGTTTTTGGGTTTATCTAAAAAAATAAGTTTTCATAGCTACGGTCTTCATTGTTGTCTAGGTTTCCCTAAGATAATGTTGTGAAACGAAAGTAGCTTTATCCCTAAAAAGGGAAATTTTCTAGATGTTTAGGTTTTTGTGTATATTTTTCCAAATGTTTTTGTATTTTCCAAGGTCATGTTCTGAGAGTAATGTACAAGAACAAAGAAGCATGGATCCCCCTAGTGTGATGTGGGAATATACAAAAGGCGAAATGCCATGTGTGTATGTATGAAGAAGTGATAATGTCCACGTGAACTTAGCATTACACAGGATTATACAAAGGTAATGTCCTTCATGTAGGTAGAAGAGAAAATAAACTAGATCATGGTATGACAAAGATGGCTCTAGCAAGATCTCTAGACTTAGCGAGAAGAAGTCATACCTAGAAAGAGGTGATGATTACCCATCCTACATCATGAATAATAACTTGCGTCGATGAATCTTCCTTGAGTGCCAAAAACTAGTTTTCACTCAAATACTTGTCCAACGTGCCACTATTGTGTGGTTTTCACATGAGGACGACCTATTTTTTCTTTACTATTTTCTCATTTTTCCATTTTTTTGCTTGTTTTTTTCTTTGTTTTTCTATTTTTAGTTCTTATATGATATTCTCATCATGCCTAAGCGTAGAACCACTTGAGGTGTGTTATCCCGTAAAATTGGCAAGGGCAATTTCTGAGATAACCATCTGAAATTTTTCCGATCCTCGTTAGGGACTCCTTGCATTGAGCGTTGCGCAAAATCCCTTCCTAGGAAATCTGATTTTTCGAACTTAGTCATTTTTTGGTCTTTTTGGCCGGGCGCATAGAATGACTATGCAACATCAACTTTTGATGCGCCCCCTTTAAAACCTTTGGCACATGTTTTCTTGTGTCGTGAGACATTTTGTGCGCCTCTGCTGTTAAGGCTTCCTGCGTCTTGTAGGTGCATACGCCTTCTGTCAGCCGTAGATCATTTGTTGTGCCTCTTTTTGGTGCGCCCTTGGCGCACATTCTCCTCTATCAACACCACTTCCGGTGCGCCATAGGTGCACATATCTTCATGTTGACAAGTCTTTCGGTGCGCCAAAGGGCACATGTTTTCTCATGTCGACAGCTCATTTGGTGCGCCCCTTTAAAAAGTTGGTGGCGCATTTATTGTTGCCTCGCCTATAAATAGGCGCGTCTGCGATTGTCATTGTCACCAATGCAAAACACGTGATTTTTCTCTGAGCTTGTCAGCGCACCAGCCCCGTCACTTTCGAATTGATTTGTGGACCCGTTCTCACGCTTTTTCATCGTTTATATCCGGGTAAGTGGCCTTCTGTCTTTCATGCATTTTGTTTTTGTAGTTTTTGGCTGCTAGGTTGGTTCAGTATGGATTGGATTGAAAAGAATAAAATCATGTGTTTTTCCCCCCTCGCTGTCTTTTCCATATTTTCTTCCCCCTCTTTCCAGATCTGCTGGTAGAGGAAGCTCTGTCCTAAAAAAGTGATGGTCTGAAACCTCTTTGTTTAAACCTTTTCATCACCTCAATGAGCCTTGCAGAAGGAACTAAGCCATATGCGGAAACCCTCTGAAGAATTAAAGCCTTGAAAAGGAACCCGCATTTTCTTTTCTCTTTGGCGCATTGGCACACCATGCATTATCAAAAACAGTCGCGCCCTTGGCGCACCTGTCGCCCCCGTTACATCATGAAAAGCCGCGCCAATGGCGCACTTCTCTCGCTTGCTGCAAATGCTTTCCATGCGCCCTCTTAGCGCATCAAACTTGGATGCAACATTGCTTATTCCTGCACCCTTTGGCGCACCCTGCGCCCATGTAACAACTCTTTCATATGTGCCAAGTGTTAAGCTATAAAGACACAGGCGCGTTCCTCATCGCAGCAACATCATGTTGTGTAAACCCTCCATGCGCCGCACCAAGTTCCCTTAAGCGCGCCAAAAGCATATATTACACAAACTCTATATGCGCCTTTGGCGCACCAAAGTTCTATGCAACATGAAAGATCCATGCGCCACGGGCGCATCCTGTTCCCTTGCAACACCCTTTTCCTGTGCGCCTTACCTATTTAGCTCACGTAATATCCATGCGCCATGCGCCCTGAGGCCTCAAAATTGCTAACTCTTTCTTCTGTCAGCATTTCAATGGAAAATCAAGCAGCTGACACGGCTTTCTTCGATTGGGTTTCACGTCTTATTCTTGCAGATCAGCAATTAAACTCAGAAGAACATATGTCAACATCAAGCAAGAGGCCTACCAAATCCAAAGAGTATTCCAAACTCCCAGAGAAGCTCATAGACGAGTGGGAGACTTGCGAGGCGATCAGTGAGCGACACAAGGATCCTTCCCAGGATCAACTAGGGCCCATGATCAGCAAGTTCATGGAATACGCGCTCAATTCCACATCTCGTCACCCAGAGCAAAAAAAGGCTACTCTCCCTTCTGGCGCGGGATGACGATGATGAATAGTGGCTTCTTCTTTTTTATCTTTTCTTGAACTTTCTTTTTGTAAATATCTGAAGTATGTTGGCACAAATGATGACATCATCCATGTTGCACCATGAGATGATGTCATCCATCAAGTTGTCAAAAGTCAACATGACTTTAAGATATTTTGTATCTCCTTGTAGATATTTTGTAAATATCTTTGTAAATAGGTGGTTGGCTCCTTTTTGCCTTCCTTTCTCTCCTTCTTCTATAAATACCCCAATACTTGTTGTGGTGTGCATGAGTGGATATCTTTCAGATGAAAAATAGAAGTGAGGAGAAAAGACTTTGAGCTTTTTGTAACAGAAAGAATTATTAATACAATATTTAGACTTTGTGCTGAATACGTGTGTTATTTGCATTGGATCTCTCTTACGTTAGATCTGTATGCTTGTTCTGTTGGATCCACTTCTATTTTATTGTCATTTATTCATCAGTATTGCTTTGCTCATTTATGCAAGTAGGTTTGGCTCTGTTTACTACCAATCCCAAAACATAAACCCTCTGACCTTTCTGCTTTGGAATTCATTTCTTTTCTTTCTTCGGATCTGATCTTTCTCCATCCTCTCTTTCATTCCTTTCTTTTCGCAGTCGGAAACATCCTACTGGGATGAGATCCCAAACCCTCGAAGGCAGAATATTGTGAGACTTGCACAGATTCCTGCTGGTAGAATAGCAATAACTTGATTTCGCTTTCTTTGACTCAAAGAGGGCTATGCCACTGCACACCGTTGGCTCATTTATCCATAGATCTACCCAAGCGACAGATTTTTGGACCAACAAGGTGCATGGAATTCATACGTTAAAAAGCTCTTCACATGCCCGAATATGCAAGTTTGTAGGCCCCCGATCCATATTTTGTAATCACTACATAAGGATCTAACCATTTAGCCTCGAACTTTCCTTTCCTTTCCCTTGTCTTTGACGAGGTTCTTCTGATTTTATTTAAGAACTAGATCCCCTATATCAAATTCCCGATGAATGATGCATTTGTTATATCCTCTAAACACTCTGTTCTGATAGACTTTTAGGTGATTGAGCGCTCTAATACGCTTTTCATCTAATAGTTCTAACTCTGCTAGGTGAGAAACCCTATAGTCCTCGTCTTTATCAAGATAATCTCTGAGAGATATTCTCAGGGAAGGAAGCTCCACTTCTAAAGGTATGATGGCTTTAGTGCCATAGACAAGTGAATATGGGGTCGCACCAGTAGGAGTGTGGATGGAGGTATGATAGGCCTAGAGGGTGGGATGTATCTGTAGATGCCAATTATGGCCGGTTTTGCTGACCATTTTCTCCATAATCCATACAAGGGTTTTATTAGTGGCTTCTGCTTGTCCATTACCTTGAGGGTAATAGGGGTAGACCACTTGAGTTGGATATGGAAGCATTGACACAAGGTTTTAACCATTTTGTTTTTGAAGGATTTACCATTATCAGTGATAATGGCCGAAGGGATCCCATAACGACATATGAGATGGTTCATGATGAATTTTGAAATCTGCGCACTAGTGACATAAGTAAGAGGAAACCTCTACCCATTTGGTAAAGTATTCGGTGGCATTGATGATGTGATTATGACCATCTAAAGAAGAAGGATGGAGCTTCCTTATGAGATCCAGCCTCATTTAGAAAATGGCCAAAGGCGTTGCAATAGGTTTGTAAGGCTGTCTAGTGCATGTATTAAGTTCCCGTATTTTTGACATAGTTCACACTTCTTTACGAAGTTACAACAATCAAATTCCATGGTAGGCCAATAATAGCCTACCCTCAATAACTTTTAGCTAAGACCATGCCACTAGTATGCACTCCACAAATACCACCATGTACTTCTTTAATAGCATGGATAGAATCAGCAACATCCAAACAACGAAGTAGATTCCTGTCATAGCCACGATGATAAAGGGTACCTCCTAGGAGGGTATAATGGGCTATGCGATGAATAAGGGATTTCTTTTCAGAATGGGTGATGTCAGGTGGAAGAGTGCCATCTTGTAGGTATTAAAAGATAGGGTCATACCAAGGGGATAAAGGACCAACAACTTCACATGCCAAACATGACTCTGGCATATCATATGCAAGCACTTGTAAATGCTCTACGAAGAAAGGCATCTTACTTTCTTCAGGTGCTATGCGTAAGAGAGACCCAATAGTAGCCATAGCATCCGCGGATCTATTATGTGACCTTGTTTTTCTCAAATATGACCTGTGTGAAATATTCCTTCAAGGTTTCAACCATCTTTTTATATGGAATAAGCTTCTCATCTTTAACCTTGTACTCATCATTAACCTATTTTATGATAAGTTGAGAGTCCCCAATGACTCGTAGTTGTTTGATGTTCCATGTAATAGCTAGCTTGAGACCAGTGATAAGTGTCTTGTACTCTGTGATGTTATTTGTGAATGGGAATCTCAACTAGAATGCTCATGGGATGACATCACCTATTGGAGTGATGAGGACCACTCCCGCTCCAGTTTCATGGAAACTAAAAGATCCATCAAAACGGACTGCCATTCCACAGATTCTTCAATATACATCATAGATGCATCTGTAAATCTAATTACAAAGGTTGCATTCATGGGAGAGGAGCTTACACAACCGATCCGCCAACCACTTTGGAACATCAAGTGGCAGGCCCTACTGGAAATACTGTTGGAGAGGGTGTAAATCCTGGTAGAATTTGGGGTAAAAGTCATGAACTTATTCAATAATAAGTTGTAAAAGCCATGAATTTGGGGTAAGAATCTCTAAAGAAACTCCAAAGGCTTTTAACAAACTTATCAAGGGACCATGTATAAGAAATAAGAAAGGTTGTCTTCTTTGCATACATTAATTTGAAGTAAACATGCAAACTAAATAAATGAAGTTAACCTCTATTCTTTGAAAGCTTGAAATAATTAACCTAAGAGGATCTAAGCATTCGATTATGTGCTTAGGAGAAAGAGATCTCCTATTAATGGCTTCAAGGCGAATGGATCTTTCCTTTTACTCCATATTGGTGCCATGAAATACAAAAGCAAATGCTATTATCTCAATGGAAGAAGATGAAATATAATCTAAATCCTAAACAAAATACTATAGTCTGTGCTAAGAAGAAGAGAGAATTCTTAGAAAATGAGGGAGGGGGTCTAACGCTATTTATAGTTTTTGGTTTGGGAAAATGGGAGATTGGGTGCATGTGGAACAAATGCTAAAGTCCAAAAGCAATTTTAGCAAGTCTAAGTGAGGTTTGACTATGTTTAGAAGAGAATGACCATGGTTAAGACTAGTTAACCATGTTTAGAGGGTAATTAATCTTACTTGAGAGAAAATTGGGTTTCGAATGGCTTCGAAGGCTTAATCAATCCAACAAAGTGGATTGATACTCTGAGAGAGCTAATAGAAGCAAACTAGAGGGGAATAAGAAGGGGAATAAGAAGATAATGTAGTCAGAACGAGGCTATGACATCCTGTTTAAGTGGTTTATAAGAGGAAATATGACCAAAAGGATATCATGAGAAGGGCGTTAGATAGGTCTAATCAAGGTGTGTTGTCAATTTGCAAAGGGAAGAATAGTTAGTGCAATATTAGGGATAATAGTGCACTAATCAAACTACAGTGTCTACAACACCCAACAAACATTCCAAAGAAAACAATACAAAACACAAAATAAAGCATAACATAAGCAAGGTAAAGCTCCTACCTTTCCATAGTAGAGCTTGTTCCAAGAGTAAGTCTCCAAGATCCTCAAAACCAAACAAGCATCCACAAGCTCCAAAAATCCACAAGCACTCCCAAAAATCCTCTAACTCTCCAAAATACAAGAGCACAAAATGATCAAGTAACCCCCAAACAAGCAAAAGAACTCCAATAAATAGAAAAGGGAGAGAGGAGGATGAGGTGGCTCCATGTAGGATGCCACATCACTCATCCTCAACTCCACCTAAGAAGTCAAACCTCAACCCCAATGCACCATAAATTGGTGGGTGAGAGGAATGACAAGAAACTTACACACACAATCTAAGCCCACACCCCCTAAGGAAAAAATTAATTACTTGAAAGAAAGTGCAATAAACATTTCACCTTTTTATCTTCCCAAAACACCTAATGGGGTCTAATTTTGACCCCCCAACCCATAGGTAGGGTTGGTATAGCAATTTAAGAGGTGTGGGACAAGTTTAACTTGTCCCACAAGCCTTCAAAATTGGCCCTTAAGGCCAAATTCGAGTTTCCCATGAAGGGTAGAGTGTACAACACTCAAAATCTCAAGCATTCAACACACAACACAAAATCCAAGAGAAAATCAAGTCTAATAAATGAACTTCTTTTGGTCACATCTTTAATTAGTTTAGGACAAGATTTATTAACTTTAATAAGACACTTAGACCCACTAAGATAAAGGGGAAAAACATACATCAAAATCTAAATAATTAAAACAAGTAAATTACATCACTCAAAAGAACACATACTAACATTAATAAAAGGAAACTAAAACAAAAGACAACACATGACCCCTTGGTCACAATTTTCCCCTAACCAAACAAATTCTAACACACACACAATTACATGTTGCCATGGTGACCCTTGTTGAATTCATCTAGAATTCCAATGTGGTTGGTCTCCAATCCCTCGATGTTGTTGTGAATATATATACCTGCAAAACATAGAATACCTCCTTCGGCCTTGTGGCCGCATTAAAACATCCATGCCAAAATATGCAATATAAATCTAAAATCATCTATATACGAATTAATATCATCTAGGCAATTACGAATCATTTACAAATTTCTAGCAACATTTCTATCCAATGTTTCATCCATGTCAAAATGATCACAACATTGTATCTTCTTTGCTCTTGAAGATCTTTGACTAAGTCGGGATATGCTTGGACTCTTTTATTTCTTTCATTTTTAAGCACTTTGAGTTTAATCTGATTTCGGGATGAATTGTGGATTTACCCATCTTTATGACTCATCCTTAGATCAGTGGCAATGATCCAAGAGATGTTTTAAGTTTATTCTAGATGAACAAAAATTATAGACCTTACGAAGGTTGCGATGTCGAATGTGTTGAATAAGCAATTCCGGAGTCTAACTCAGGCTGATCTTGTTAAATGAAAATCGGTTCCAAATACCATAACATCGGGAAGGCCTAGACCTTAAGCCAGGTAAGATGTTCCTAGGTATTCAGTAAGCTTATTTAGCAATACCTGATTTGATCCTGTACAGGGATGTTATAACCTGTTTGGTTCCAATACTGATCGAACCTACTTGTGGGACCTAGACTGGATTTATTAAGGTTAATAACCTAAACCTAAACTGTAACCTATGGGTTGGATTAGTGCTAATCTAACCTAGCCCTAAACTATAAGCTAAATGTTCCTAAGGTTAGCGACCTAGCACTATGGAAGTTAGACTAAAGTATTACCTTATGATCTAACCTATGTTTCTAACCTAACTAATGATCATGGATGAAGGGGGCCTATGAAGGGGCGCGAGCCATGGGCGGTAGTTTCTATGGAATTAACGAGATGGATAAGAATGAAGGACTTGGGATTTGGCGGAGGTTGTAAATATCTATTGGGACCGACGTGGCGGAGAGACGCCAAATCGGAAATGATCTTTGGTTTGCATTTTCAATCACCAACTATGGCGGTCGGTGGCAATGGAGATTGGGTGGGAATCTTGGAGTTAATGTCATTGATGAACTCGGTTCCCAAGCACGGATTGCTCGGGAAGGCATGCAAAATGGAAAACTAGTTGGTTGTTTGGTTTTCCATACACTCCGGTTTTCTCTCTGTTTGATCACTGGTTCTTCGAACCAGTCTACTTGGTGTTGCATGGCAACTATGAGAATAACTAGCTCTTTTCTCTGTCGAGGAAAGTTTATAAGGCATGAGGGTAACAAATTATTGTTGCTGAATCTATCGTGGAAGAAGAGGAGAAGGCTCGAGCTCATTCAGAGGTCTTCTTCGGATTTTTAAAGCGACATTACCAGGCATGATAGGCCCTAACTTTTAAAAATCTTGCTTTACTCCAAATGCTTTCATTAAAACAAATCAGTTCAGGTGATTTCAGTTCAGTTGGTTTGAATCAATGTATTGGTTCTTCTTTTCCTGTGGAATTAGGAATCTCGGGGTTTTAGAAGACCTTGTTGGAATGGTTACTGTATTATTCTTCTTTTTGGTTTCATTTCGATTACAGACCGGCTGTGCTTTTATTGTTGATGTTGAATCCTGTTGAATCTTGCTAGAATACTTTAAGTTCCTTCTGGTTGGAATGCTTGCTGTGATTATACTACTTGAATGCGACTATTGTAGAAATCCTTACTGTGTTAGCAATTTTGGGTTAGTTTCCGTTGAAAGTTTTCTGGGATTATATGTGAAAATGACTCAGTGGGAGTCCTTTTAATGTTTCGTATGTTTTCGTCTTCTGCTTAAGCTTAGCTTTGAATGTTGTTGTTTAGTTGAGAATACCGATGGTATCGACTCAATGAGATTCTTTGAAATGTATCTTGTATTTCAACTTCTGTCTAAGCTTAGTTATGAATAACATTGCTTAGTTGTGAATACTGTTGGTAATGACTCAGTTGGAGTCCTTGAAATGTAACTAGTATTTCGTCTTACTCGTAGAAGTTTAAGTTTGTGAATACGGTTGGTATTGACTCAGGTTGGAATTCTTGAAATGGACAAGTATGTTTCGACTTCTGTTGAAGTTTTGTAGTGGATACTTTTAGTATGATATTGTTGGAATTTTTGAAATGGTTAGTATGTTACAACTCGTAGAAGTTTAGTTAAGAATACTATATGGTTTTGACTCCTTTTGAGTCCTTGAAACATATTTTATGTTTTTAACTTCTGTAGAAGTTTTGCTGTGAGTACTATTGGGATTCTTGAATTGTTGTCGTATGAATTCAACTTCAATCGAAGCCTTGGTTATGAGTACTAGTTGTATTTGACACTGTTGGAGTCCTTGATATGTTGCGAGTTGGCTCGATTCTCGAATTAAGTTCTCGTTGTGCATGCATATCGTACAGACTCTTTCTTTCATTGTTGTGTGATATTCAGTTCGCTTCTGTGGAATTAAAGGATGGGTTTTCTTTACCAACTTGACTCTGTTTGAGACCCTGTTGAATTTCGTAGTAGCTCGACTTTGGAGGAAACTTGAGGAAATTATTGATATGGAATTCAGCTTCTGTGAAGTCCTTGTTGTGATTATTCTTCTTGAAATCGGCTTCTAATATAAGTCCTTGCTGTACATTCATAGAGATTAGATTCAGTTGAATGAAGGCATGCATGTTTGTGATTAGACTTAGTATGAATATCACTTGTATTTGCATATGGAACGTCATTTGTTTTAAGTGTTATCTATTCTCGTGGTTTTGTGATAAAAAGCTCCCAATTTTGTGCTCTGTTAAACAATGGCGATGGGTATATTCATGTTGTTGAATGTTATGAAAAAGAATTGTTGAGTTTGTTATGGTTGGATTACTTACTGTTGCTTGTCGCGAGAGCTCTTGTATTGCTTAGTAGCTACAGGTGATTTTTATAATTGGATTTAGATGGGCTGTAGTTCTTCTTGTAATCTCATTGTTTAGTCACATGCGTAAATGTATTTGCATTAATCTTAAGGAGTCGGTGCAGTCCAGAATATTATGATTTAGGAATCGATTGATTCTGTTTTTCTTTCTTTTAATTTGTAATTTATATGTTGATGTATAATAAGTTGAATAGGAAAATTCTCTCTCTCCTAGTCGAAAACCTTGTGTGCTTCTTCTTGCATCCTTTTCGATCTCTATGGTAAGGGCATAATAAGAATAAAGCTGTGGTTTTGTATGGAGAGACTGGTATAAAATGTGTGTTGCTGTATAAATGGGTATACTTGTCAATACCATTGAAATGTGTTATGATGATAAAAGAATTAAGACAGTGAGCTTGTTGAATGTTTTAACTGCCTTTGAGAAATTGTTAGAAACAATCTTGTAGGAGTTTTGTTGTCTTTAGAATGGTTGTATTCATATGTTCTTAGTCTCTAACATATAGGATGAATAGCCTTGATTTAAGTTTGGAATGTGAAGAAATGATTTCATATAAACAGGTTGTTTAATGAGAACAATTGGTGGATTGTAATTGTTTTAAGAATTAGTGCTTATCATGCTCAGTTCACGTAATCCCGACCCATGTTGACAATTTTTGCAAATGGTTGCCATAAGTGGTAACGACACGCAACGCAACTGATATGATGTTCAGATTGTTTAATTTGGTTTTATGATGAATTCCAATTTGATTCTCTAAATGTACTACTTGAAGAAAGATGTTCTTTTGCTATTGAGTATTGTATCAAATATGTTGAATGCATAAAATGTATTTGATTAGCTTAGAAATGAATGAAATGAGGTATTTGTTACTTATGTGTTTGCATTCATATCTTGATGGATTGAACTTCTTCGGTTCGAATGATTTTAAGAGCATTGTTATTATTGTTGATCCGAAAATAATCGATTATTACGACTGATCTCCGACCCTTATAGGCTTTAATTATTTGCTGATAATTTACTCCTTTTAATTAATCAATTTAAAATAATGCAAGACAATAACGACAATTGCACCGATTGATTACGGAGTTCGCAATTGCCTACGTCTCGGAGTTCGTGGTCGAACCGTTCCACTAGTCAAAACTTGTAAGTTACAATAGTACTTTCACAAGAAAACCTAATGGAATTTTACTTGCCTATCAGTACACCAAACCTTCGGATGACAAGGGTGAAAAATAGCACCCGACTTCCACCTTCCTGGCATACAATCTCCTTCGGCTGTGATCGGCCTTCTGACGCAAACAATGCGAAGCTAGCACTCCGGTCGATAATCCAGGATTTGCAAGTAATTGGTGTGGCTCAATGGGCCTATTGGGTAGTTTACATTTCACTCCCAATCACAAATATTCCATCTAATATTGCCTAAAATAATAGGCCAATAGACAATACTTGTCGACACATCCCGTAAATAAGCTTGGGATCGGTGTCTCCATTGCACCGGTGTGTAATGTGTGTTGCATGGGTGTAATGTGTGTCCACAAAGTGTCCATTACAATAGAATGGGTTCCCTATTTATACAAAATTAGGGCCCAAAAATAATGCATTAAACAATTATCCATAGGCTATTTTAGCCTTCACCCGTACATGAAAAATGGGATTAAATCCCTATGTGGGTGGATTTCATGTTTTAAATGGGTTAACATCCCATGTTTGGCATGGCATGCATATTAAAAAGGATTAAAATCCCCACATATTTTGGCGCGGTATTTGTTTGAAATCCCATAAGGGGCGCATTTGTGGGAGAAAATATCTAAGGCTTTAAAGCCTTTCCACGCATGAAAAGTGGCAGACTTAACCGCCCTATCTCCACCGCTTCAATTTCCCTCTCCACGTGGCAAGGCTTAATGCCTCCCAAACAACCGCTTCACCACCCACGTGCTTAGTAACAACATGGTTTAATACATGTGGCATTTGGAAAGTGACCTTACCAAAATAATATTATTTCGATCCATGTAATGGAAATAATTAATTCGGTAAATAGCATGTAATCCACTTGTCGTCTCCCGATAGGCAAATCGAGCGAATTCGACGAGTGTTGGCAAGCCACGTGTCACAGTGCGATTGGTCCAAATATTGACCAGTTGACCAGAGTTGACTTTCCCATTGTCTGAACTTTGACTGAACATATCTAGAGCTCCCGATGTCCGTTTGTCACGTTCTTACAGTTGTTGGAAAGCTCTCGAGACGATCTTCTGCACTAACACAATTTAGGGATGTTTAGGGAACTTTAAAAAATGATCCCCTGATCAATTGTATACCTTGGAGACATTTGGGATTCTCTAAGTAAGCTTTGCGAAAGATTATGTGAC
Source organism: Taxus wallichiana var. yunnanensis (assembly GCA_018340775.1). Classification (NCBI taxonomy): domain Eukaryota; kingdom Viridiplantae; phylum Streptophyta; class Pinopsida; order Cupressales; family Taxaceae; genus Taxus; species Taxus wallichiana. The sequence continues at coordinate 848,475,112 of CM031235.1, forward strand.
TAAATACTTGTGAATGTTTAGTAGTTACATTATGTTCTATCTAAAGCTAAATTGGAATTTAGATCACTTGTCTTTCGAGAAGCTAAGGTTAAAATAAACCTCAACGAGAAGCTAAGCGAGTTTGAATAAATTATTACTTCCTAGTCTTGATCTAAGTCAAGACAACGTTTAATTGGATTTTTAATCACTATATCTCAATACTAATAAGTAAGATATAATTTCAGTTATGAGAACTGATATAAACCTAAAAGGGTATGGTTAGCAACCTTATGTGAAGATTAAGGGCTATTGCCCAGTTTCGTTGATTTAGATTACTGTTTTTCAATGAACTCCTTGATGAGACCTCAAATCTTAATAACTTCTCTTTGTAATGGGTTTTATTAAGAAAGGTAATTCTAAGGTGAGGAACCTAGGGGTTGGGAAAAGACTACCCTAAAAGGAGCATCTTAAAGTATAACTTTAACTCAACGTATGTAACACCTTAAAAATAAGTAGATCTTTTCGAGGTGGATTTGAAGGTTGATGGCACAAGTCAACTGCAGGGTTGTACCTTCGAGAAGATTAGGATCTTCTCGAAGATACAACAATGCAAGTGACTTATGGCAACACCCTTTGGATTGATCGTTAAGATTTACACCTTAAAATCGAATAGGTTTTACTCGGGACCGATTAGGAACATGGTCATGTTATAAGGCTGCCCCCGAGACTCGGGTATCTTGACACACTTTGGGTTAACTAGGGTTGACCAGGTATGTCGGCGTATACCTAGTCCTCGGGAGCATCCCTACAACGTTGTCATATTATTAATCCGTTCTCGAGTGAATAACTTGGGTGAGAGACGAAGTCGGTATAAGACATTCTACATAACATAGGAATGGGGTGAAGGACGTATTCTAGATTGGCGAGTATGCCGTCAAGGAATATGAGACATAAGCAATATGTTTCAAATCTTTGGCCAAAGTATCGCAAACCGCTGATTACGTTGTCCTATGTCACCTAGTCTAAGGGACAAGATGCCGATGAATAATGGTAACAATTATTCGATAGGTTCCTTGACAGAGCATTCTAATTCCCAGTTAGGAAGAGAACCGCAAGAGTGATGTGTTAAAATAAAAACACCAACTCTTTGATACTCATGAATAGATCGGTAGATTACCGAGTCATGGAATGAATAGATCGGAGGTACTCCGAGTCATCATAAAGACATATGGTTATCTCGTTATAAGAATGGTCATTTTGATTTTTGAGTTCTAAATTATGTATTTAGAACTAGGAAGCATTTATCAAAAAAATTAAAAAAGTTACTTGTTCTAATGTACTAAAATGGGGACGTTACAATCACAACATTAATTCAATTATCAAAGCCTACTCATGGTGACGAAAGTATATCGCATGTCAGAAATATATATAAATAACCATGTCCACAACATATCAACATCAATATAAAATGTCTCTAATAATCCACATGCATCATATATGAATCGAAATCAACAACAATCTAGTATCTCTAACATCTAGTATCATGCTAAATCAAAAGGCTACAACAATGTCCATAAGTGTAGTCGATAATATCAAAATCAAAGCAAAAGGTGTCGAAGGGAAGTGGGCACTACAAGATCTTTTTCATCAAAACTTGAATTAATTATTACTGAACACATGTAGGATACAATAACATTGAAACAATTATGTGGTATATCATGGATGTCCCTAAAAATTGTATACATTAGGAATTCAAAATAAAGTCAACAAATCAAAAAATACCTCTAATAATATATGCAACATAACAATATGATTAATAGGATAATGACGAGGAAGTCATATATTTGATTTTGTACAAATCAAATTCAAACCTAGAAGATAGATAAGATCATCCACATGTCACAAAAATTACCACCAGTAATTTAAAAAAAGGTATAAATTTACTTAACAAATTTGGAAGGCAAGAAACCTAATGCAATTTATGGACTCAAAAACATTGAGTAAAAGAGGTTTTGAAGGCCAAAATTTATTTTTGTTAGTGATCATTTATCATCCAATAAAATATTCAAAGGTGTTCATTAATTAATTCCATTCTTATAATCTAACACACTCCTATTTAGAAGCAAGAAAAGCTTGTAACATTTTAAAACCCAACAAAATGTAGTATGATGGTCTAGTAAGTTTCTTAACATAATGTAATCTCATATAAAAATAGAAGAAAAGACAGGAAAACTTTATTTCGACTCTTTTAGTTCATAATGGTTGCTTTTAAGGTATCATAAAACTGATGTAGTTTGGATAAAAGTTTGCATATTTTCTGAATTCTTGTTTTGTGTTGTAGGAAGTAAAAAAGGAAAATTAATTAAGTATATTTTTCATTTTAAAAATAAAATTTTAAGAAAATATAGTAAAAGTATTACTAACGTGAACATGGTCATATTGCAGGGATTGATTTGCATTGCATGTATAAATTAGATATAAGACCTTGAATATTATTAAAAACTAATAATAAAATTAATACATTATTTATTATTTTTGATATTATTAAAATTAATTAATATATGGATCTGAAATTTAAAAAATAGATGGGAATGAAGGAAATGATCGACAGATGAGCGGGAAAATCCTTTTCAAATTTTCGGTGTAGTGTTGAGCAGATATCATGAAACTATTGCCTCAATCTCTCCTCCAAAGGGGTCTTGGGATGAGAAACTTTTATGTAGAAGGAAGTATGTTTCATCCCTCCCCCGAATATGACACTCGGAAACAAGACGAGCCAACTTTGTTTATACTAAGGATTTGGTTAAGCAAAGAAAGCAACATATATGGTTTTCTCTCTTTGGAAGGTTTGTTGGCATTAGGCCAAATGTTGATCTTGTTAGGGCTTCATAAACAGTAACATGGGATCCATATGGAGGTATTTCGGTTGTCTCTATTTCAAATAACTCATTATTCTAGTTTGATAGGGAGGAGGAGCATCACAAATCTATGAATGGCGGACCACTCGCTCTATGGGAAGACTATGCTACACTTGGCCAAATGGCAACTTAGGTTAGACATGGAAAAGTTTTAACCCAATGCTTTACTTGTCTTGGTGAAATTTTTTGAGTTTTCTATTGAGTTTTAGGAAGTTGAAGTGATGAGGGGCATTGCAAAAGCCATTAGTGATCTGTTGGTCATCGATCCTATGACCCTAGCTAGGAAAATAATGGTATCTGCAAGATTACATCAGCCCCAGGAACAAATTACCATTACCTATCCGCCTTTTCTCGACCCATGGGGAAGTCAAATAGGAGATATAGTATGAGCAATCCCCTATTTTTGTGATAAATGTAGGGTTTCAATTCATTCACCTAGTTCTGTAAGGTCCTGGTTTTTATTAGAGGATTAATCCTATCCGTGTGGAAGTCTATGAGGTCACTTCGGATCATGTTCCTTTACTCCCTTTTTACCTAGTTGTTGGCATTTTATGAGCTATTAATAGGTAGCATTAAGGTGATGGTAGTTAATTCCTTGTCCCTGTTCTCGTGCCCCCGCTCAAAAAAATGGAAAGCTAATAGATCCCTAGGTTTTGGAATCTAAGCCCAATAATTTGGGCGTTACTAATGCTAAAGACAACAAAAATTCAAAAGGGACTAAGGAAGAGGAAAAGTTTTCCTCTGGCTATGAAAATAGAGGAATCAACAAAATCATCAGCTATATTATCCCCTATTATGGAGGAAAAATTGATTGAAAAGGAGGACTCATTTGAAGTAACAAGATGGAAGTGTTATGAGGAGAAAAATAGGATCCTCGAAAAATCAGGTTTCAAATCAGATAACATCATAACTAAAAGATCAAATCGACTGCGGTGGAAATCCCATACTGGTAAATTAGAGGTTTTATTGGATATCAAAAAGGAGGATAAACTGAAGTCTTATTGCACATTTAAACCCCAAATCAATTTGGGCTCCCTAAAATTTCTTGATTTTTGGGAGGGCACGAGATACAAAGCCTATATCAAGGAGAATTTTGGGGGACTAGTTGATCATGTTTATGCGTGGCATCTTGTTCCTCAACCTGAAGAACTAAGCAAAACTACTAACTTTATGCGGACTATGACTGGCTTGTCTCTTTCTGGTTGTCCTTTGTGGGCCTTTTTCTTCTTGAGTTAAGTTTTTAACTCTCTTTGTGGTCTTGTTTCACTCTCTTGTTTGTTGTTTGGTGTCATCATGATGCATCTTTCTTTGTAAGGATTATGGGAGTCATAATCCCTATTTTTGCCTAATCTAATAAAAAAATATTATTTTTGATTTATAGCACCTTTAATATTATTAAAATATTGAAAATAATAATAATTTAAATTTTATTAAAACAATAATAATTTCACGAATGACTCGTGATTGGTCTATCAGACTAATGACATGTCATTTAGGTCATCCACGGTTTCCAAGTCTCCTCGAGGTCAATCAAGGCTTCCTATGAGATTTTTGGTTGCAAAATTTTCTAATTTTTTTAGGTCACCTTGATCGCCAACCCTTGTCACTTCAATGTTCAGATACATGAACTCCAAGGATCATAGAGTTCCATGATTAGTCCAAGTTGAATAATCATGATATCTAATGCTCTCAAGTTTTAGACATTACTTGGGGCTTAAAGTTTTGGATATCAATTCTCTTGGAAGCCTTAGTGGCTTGTGAGTGGCTTGTGAGTGGTCCACGTGGGCCAATCACGAGCCATTATGGTTCTCAAGACTTGTTTCTTCACCTTTAAACCTTCCTCATACCTTATTCAATAATGCACCCGATCTCGATCTTAATTACAAATCACTGAACTCAGTTGAACTCATGTAGAAGGGTTCAAATGTGGAGCCTTAGCTCTAATTTACAAAGTGGCTCACATGTGTTATAAACCCGATGTCAATCCTTTTCTTATCGAGATATGAGATTAATCCCAATTTATAAAATGTGACACAAGTGATCAATATTGACTTCTACATGTCCACCTGGTACCTAAATAAATTTTGATGGCTTCATTCCTTAATAAGATGGAAATGAACATCACTTTCTCGTCTGGAACCTAAAATGCATGAATTTGATTAATTTTATTCCCATTTTAAGCTTTGTAAAAATGAATATGAATTATGCAAGAAATTGTGATAATTTTTTAGATATTGAGGTGTAAAACATAAATGAATAACCTTAATAAAATCCTTAAAGTCTTTATTTTTTTATAAATAGTTGCCAAAATATAAGCAAGGTGTTTATTTTAGAAACATTTTTGGCGACATAGAGGGGCCATCTACGTACTATATATGAGAAACAATTTCCTTGTGTATCCATTGGGATTGAGTCAGATAGAACTTGAAGATTGGCCATGAAACTTTGAAAAAATAATTTAATTATAATTGAAACATTTCTCTTTATTTTTCTAATTTGAATATGAAAAATATCTGATTTATCCATTAAAATTTCTACAATAAAAACCAATGTGAAATTTTTCTCGAGATCTACACACAAACTCCACAAGATCCCCAAATAATTTTCCATATGTAAAAATCAAAATGATACATGTTTCAAGTAAAGCATATAGAGTGTTCCAACACACTTATCATGACAAGAGAAAACTAAACTACTCCTACTCTAACCATTGTCAATCTCACTCAAGAAATCCCACAAATTCGATAAGTAAAATAACTTCCTTTGTTGATGAATATAGGCCAACAATTGAGCTTTGCAACAACAAAGGATGACAATGATGAATAAAAGATGGGCAATGGATCATTTTGTATCAAAATATTAACTAACTTAGATAAAAACATGTTTATTTTATCATCATTATACTTTTGGAGGTGTTGCAGTTGACTTTTCAAACTTCGATGCTCCTTCACATAATTTGAAATGAGCATGACTATTGGACACTCGAGTTGAAGAAATAATCTAGCTAAGTATCTAGTTGGAAACCTAGATTTCAAATCCAAAAGAATTTTCAATCTCTCAGACAGCCCATCAACTTCATCTTTCTTCTTCTTGAGAGTTATTGCAAGTTTTTTTAACTTGTCTTCTTCTATTCTATATTTAGTAAATAATGCTAGTATAACCCACACACATTATGTAATTAATGAACAAAGAGGAAATAAATGCAATAATCTAAGCCAAAAGGAGGAAAAGAGTCGCAATCAAAATTATAATATTCACTAAAAGTATCCACAGTCTATTACATTAATGATAGAATGCACTTGATGCATCACATTAGCCCAAACTATATTTCTATAACTCATAATGTTCAGTCACCATTTGAGCATGGTAATTTTACATTCTAGAAAGGATAATTACAATTAGAAATTGAGTTCCATTTATTGAGGAATAATAGAGGTGAAGTGATATAAATATGACATAGAAAATTCTTGACCTACTTGATCTTTCCAAACTAAACCAAAACCGGATTGAAAGGTAATCCACTAGTCTCATGAAGAAAATCCATGTTTTCTCAAGAGGTCGGGGAGAACAACTAAAACTTAACCTACCATTTTTCTAATTTATCCTTTATTTCCCTTTGTACCACCTATACAACTCATTTTTGTGTTTAACAATCATTTCATCCTCCTCCTCTCGTATTTGGGTGAGACTACAAGATGATGATAAATCACAACATGCTCAAGACATAGAAAGATTCCTCTAAAATGATCTCGTATGTAATTTGGAGTTTCTTCGATAAGAATTTTAGCAATTAAAAACCTAACATTTAATCATTAAAATATACCTCATATCCTCATCAAATCATCTAATTTTTTTCTCTTAGTGTGGCAATTTAAATTATGCTTCCAATGAGATTAGTGTCATGTCAAATGGAACTCTTGATCACTAGATATGAGAAAAAATCAATCTTATATCATTCGTCAATGACTAAATCTGAAAAATGGCAGTCAATACTTTTTACCATGTTTTTATGATAAAAACAACTAGGTGTGACCTAACACTTCCTTGAACATGTATTTTTCTTTATAACCTTTCAAAATAAACCAGCTTTGCTTAATTTTGTAGACTAGAGAAAAAGTTATGATTGATCAAAGTTTACCAAACCATTTTACAAATTTTGCAAGCATATGGCCATCAATTTTAACCTCCACAAATTGGCCACATGTCCATCCTTGATTGGTGATATTTCATTCATTTTCCCACCATTGGTGAGATGAAATTTTAAATCGATTCATTTATGATTAATTTATCATGAGCCATATGTTCTTGGGACTTAGGCCTTCATCTATATATTAATTATCCATGATCATTTTGATATTAGGTTATTAATATATTTATTTGATATTAATTAATATATTTATTGTGTATATGGTTATATTATAAACCATATTATTGTTTTATTCAAAACATTATGGATGTTGTTATATTGTTTTAACAATATTATTGTTGTGCTTCCTAGATGTAATTTGGAAGCTACTGTATTTTAATTTGGTTGTTGCATTGTTGCAACTCCTCTTTTGTTTGTATCCCAACTATCCAATATGTATAAATATTGTAGCCTGCACCATTGTAAATGGTTGATTCATATTAATATATTTCACAGGATTTTGTCCCTGTTCTACATTTGGTACTAGAGTGAATTGAAGCTCTGAAAGGTTGGAAGAAGGAAGGAGAATTCATGGAGAAGAAATATGCAGCATTGAGCCAATGTTGCCTCCAATGCTTCCCACATCTCCCTGCTGGACCCACAACCTCTTGTGTGATTTCCAGTAAAATTAAAGAAATTTTTTTTTGGCCTTGTTGACCTCTACACTAGGTGAATTTTCTCCTGAAGTTTATAGATCATTTTTCAATATATATTTTTTTAAAATAAAATAAAAAATACCCCATTAGGGGTTTTATCTCTACTATTAGAGAAGCCTTTTGGTCTCTACTAAAATTACAATCCGTAAAATTTGGAGGGCCAAGCTCCCACCAAGTTACATTGGGCTTGTTTTTGCAGGTTTTCATTGAGTCATATAAACTACACCGAGCTATTGACAATGATCGACTAGGCCCCTATTCACGAGCCCATAACCATGTTCCCAAAAGCTGAGTTGTGATTGCAGGGGAGTGTCCATTTCAAACAATAGACCAAGCCAACATTGCATAAAAATTGATTTGTGAATGTTCTCTACATCGTTCAAAGGTGAGTCCTCCTCCACATCTTGAAGATGGTGACCTCGTAGATGGAGCTTGGTCCAAGCCTATTTGAAGCTCAAATCCATTCTCTTCCTTCATTCTAAACTTCATCAATTCATCCCACAAGTAATCTATCAACATAGAAAAATCTACATCCATACTCAACCTATAACATAGTAAAAGGATCTACGAGCACTCCTCCAAATGCATCGTGGTCTCTCCTCTACAGCCACGCAGATCCGTGGTCTCTCCTCTGAGTCACGCAAAATCTGTAAAAGCATTTGAAGAAAAATCAACATAGTGAGAACTTCCACGGTGACCTGTATTCAAAAACAAAGAAGAATCAACAAACTCAAAGGGAAATACAAAGAAATCAGGCAAAGGCAATTAAAAAATACAAAGAGAAAGGCGTTTCAAAATTAAATAAGGAGATAAGAGCTCGATCCAGATTTCAAGGGGAACCCTAATCCACATGCAAAGTTCTCCTCATAGCTCATGCCATGCAAGCTCCATGCAAGCCTCCACTCTGTCACATTTTGAAAAGGTGAGTCAAATTTGCATATATTAAATATAATATTCTTCATTTTCTAGCATGAGCGCTCATAAAGCCTAGTTGGATAATGAGAAAGCCTTGGCGTTGGGAGGTGCATGGTTCGAATCACACAAAAACACAAGTTTTTTGAATTTTAAAAATTTGGAGGCAAAATTAGAAAAACTGCCACAGTTGGAGGCAGATCTGAATGAAAAAACCTTCACTAAACCTGTTAGTTATAACTAAACAGGTCACTAAATATTTAGCAAGAAAAACCCTAATTTAGGGTAAAAAAATTCTCTCCATCCATTAAGCTTGTTTTTTGATTTCGGCAAACATTTGCTAAAGGAAGATCATCCAAAAACTTCATCTTGGGCCTCTTTTTAAAGGATTCCAGGCATCAAAGGTCATTTTGGGCTCTGGAGGCCACCAAGGCCCACAAAACAAAAAAAAATTTTTTTCCTGTCATTCAATTTTTTATAAATTTTTGAATGTAATTGCATGCTTTAATATATTGTACTAATTTACAAGTTGCCATAGTCAACCAAAAATATTTTAACTTGCTCAAAAAAATTGGTAGAAAGTTGTAATTCAAAATAGTAAAAATTGGTTCTAAACACTCATGAGATCCTAGATCTCATTCGCAACGTTCGGTATATACAGTGCCTCTGGGAAGCACTTACGGGTAAAGTTGTCATGACTACTACTATACTTAACACCTAATATAGCTATAACAACATCGTCTGAGGCATCGACCCTTTAAATCGACGAGGAGTAATAAGGTCACAGTGCACACACTATGAGCCATCCCATCCATCTGTGAACGATTGCATGACATAAATCTAGACTAAGAAATTATCCAAGTATATAGTGAAGTTACACGTGCGTATGAGGATATTTCTTTGAGCCGGTGTCAATAATCACATAGACCCCTTTCAGTACTATCTTGGTACCATATATTGAATTCTTTCACGTATGTTAACACCTCTTTCACGTACCACTCGGGTATATAGAAAGGGAGAGATTCTTCCATGTACCGCCGGTATATCGGAAGGGTGCGTATATAGAAAGGTTTGGTATATTGGACTGATGGTATATAGATTGGGAGACCTTATACCTAGAGTGATAAGAGCCAAACCCTGTCAGTGTTTTCTACAAAATGGGCACCAATGCCCCAAATTTTTCTTTTGGATTCACAACTACTTAGAGGAAATAACTATGCTACATGGAAGACAAAAATCAAGACACAACTTGAGTTTGAAGAGATCTGGCCTATTGTGAATGGTACTATGACCAGATCAACTACTGATACAACACAACAATGGTAGTTTGATAGAGTAGATCAGAAAGCCAAACTCATCATCTTGTTTGGAGTGTCTGATGATGTGCAACCCCACATTTGTGATGCCACAACAACCAAAGAAGCATGGGATAAGTTGAGCACGGTGTATGAGGCCAAAAACAAGAATGTCATTCTAAATTTGCAGAGTCAATTACACACATTGAAGTTCAAACAAAATGAGAAAATTGAAGCTTTCTTAAGAAGAGTTGCAGAATTGAGGGCTTCACTTCTAGCCCTAGGAGAAATGGTCAAAGATGATGATCTCATTCCCATTGTTCTAAGAGCACTCCCTTCTTCATACCATATTTTTGTAACAACACTAAACTTGTCAGATATGACAGTTAGTTTTGACAAATTGGTAAACCTACTTGCAACAAGAGGAAGCAATGCACAATAAGGATGATGAAGAAGAGCAGGAACTTTCTTCACATCAAAAATGGAAAGGAAAAGGTAAAGGAAAACCTAATTCCTATCAAAATTCCCAACATCAAAATCAGTATCATGGGGACAAACAACAAAAGAAGCAATGTCCAATTTGTAAAAGAGGACATGACTTAAAATATTGTTGGTATAATACTTACAAGAAAGGTTCATCAAGCAACTCTAGACCTCCACAACAACAATCTTACAAGGGACATTCTAACTACAATCATGGGAAGAAAAAGGGGAACTAGAAAAGAAGACCCCATCAACAAGGAAATATTGTTGAGTAAGAAGAACATTCAGATAATGAAGACTTCTTGTACACTTCTCGATCAAGTGAACCATCCATGTCATCTAGTGATGTTTGGTATGTTGATTCTGGGAGCCACTCGACACATGACCGACCACAGAGACTGGTTTACTTCAATGAGGGACACGCCATCAAAAATCATGTTTTTGTTGGGAGATGATTCTTCATATACAGTTCGGGGATTGGGAACATCTCTCTACCCCTTGGTTCACACAATGCAAGACTATCTGATGTCTTATATGTCCCTGGGTTGACAAAGAATCTGCTTTCAGTCAGTCAACTCCTAGATCATAACTTGAAAATTGAATTTGATAGTCATTCGACAAGAAAACATGTTTGATTCGAGATAAATCACGAGGCTTGAAAATAGTTACAAAATCCTCCAATGTGGGATCGCATGTTCTAACTTGATTTTGTTCACAGAGATGATCAAGAACTTGTGGCTAAGAACTCTACCTCAACACAGTTGTGGCATCGGAGACTTGGTCATGTTAGTTTCAAGTATCTCGAGACACTTTGTCGGTGTAATATGGTACATGGGCTACCATCTCTTCAGAAGGATACAAACAAGTGTCCTCACTGCCTAGTAGGCAAACAACATAGAGTGTCATTCCAGAAGAGTACATATCGAGCTCATGGTAAGCTTGATCTGGTTCATACCAATCTTTTTGGTCCGATGCAACCAAGTCATTCTGGGTTCCAGTACTTCATGCTTTGTGTTGACGACTATTCAAGAAAAATGTGGATTTTTGTCTTCACAAGAAAAGTGAAGCTTTTGAAACCTTCAAGAAGTTCAAAGTAGCATTGAGAATGAAATTGGTCATCACATCAGAACTCTCTACTCAGATCGAGGGGGAATTCACCAGTAATGAGTTCAAAGACTACCTACAAACTCATGGGATTCATCGACAAATGCCTCCTCCACACACACACAACAAATGGTGTTGTTGAGAGAATAAATCATACTATCATGGAAATGGTGTGATGCATGATCGATGATTCTAGACTTGCAAAGACATTATGGGCAGAAGCAGTAAAAACAAACAATGTATTTGTTGAATAGAGTGCCCACATTTTCTCTTGAAGGAGTAACACCACAAGAAGCATGGTCAAAGTGGAAACCATCTATTGCACACCTTAGAGTATTCGGGTGCAAAGCAAGTATGCACATACCCAAGAAAAACAGAAAGAAATTGGACATGAAGTCACAGAAAATCGTCTTCATTGGGTACAATGAAGAGACTCTTGGGTACAATTGATGGATCCAAAGACCAGAAAAGTCTACACCAACAGAGATGTTGAGTTTTTTTGAGAAGAAGGAAGCAGAAGTCTCCTCCTCTAGACTCACCTGATGTAGATTCTTCACCAATTGTAAAAATTGAAGCTAATGTTCCCACAGATGATGAAAGTGATGATGGGGATGATGGTGTTGATCAGATAGAACCACGACCCACGGGAATAGTTCAGCATATGCCCAAGTGGTGTACTAGCACATTACGAGATGCAAGAATGGATGCTCCACCGGATACATCCACCCCTGGACCACGGACTCACAGTAAAGCAAGAGAAGAAGTTAACTTTGCTTTGATGAGTAGAGTAATTGAATCTAATGAGCCCTCTACAATCCAGGAAGCCCTACAGTCAAAATCTTGGAAAGATGCCATGGATTAAATATCAATCAGTGATGAAAATAACACTTGGCAACTTTTCGATCTTCCACCAGGAAGAAACCCATTGGATGCAGATGGATATTCAAAACAAAGTATAAAGCAGATGGGACAATGGACAAGTATAAATCAAGACTAGTAGCAAAGGGGTATGCACAAAAAGAAGGCATTGACTATGAGGAGACATTTTCTCCCACAACTAAGATCAAAATGATCAGGATGATCTTTGCTCTAGCTTACACAATTTGGTTAGAAATTCCATCAGATGGACGTAAAAAGTTTCCTTCCTAAATGGAGATTTACAAGAAGAAGTCTATATGACTCAACTTGAGGGATATGTTGTACCTAGTCAAGAAGCAAAGGTATGCAAACTCGGAAATCTCTGTATGGCCTCAAACAAGAACCCTGGGCATGGTACATCAAGATTGATGAGCATCTCATACAACATGGATTTGTTAGAAATCCATATACAATCCCAATCTTTACCTCAAAAAGCAAGGGGGAGATTGTGATTGTCGTTGTCTATGTCGATGATCTAGTCATCACTGGAAGTTCAGTGAGGATGATCGATGTAATGAAGAAAGATCTTAATTGATCGTTCGACATGACCGATCTCGAGCTGATGCATTATTGTCTTGGATTGGAAGTATGGCAAAAAGAGAATCACATTTTTGTTTCTTAGATGAAATATACCAAGACAACGCTTGAGAAATTCAGGATGATGGATTGCACACCAATTTCTACACCTATGGAGAACATATTACAGTTATCTCATTCAGATCCATCTCCTGAGGTAAGTGCCACTCTCTATCGACAGTTGATTGGGAGTCTCATTTACCTGACCTACACTAGACCAGATATCAACTTTGTAGTAAGCTATCTATCCAGGTTCATGCAGAACCCAAAGTTTTCATTAGAAAGCAGAAAGGCGTATCTTGAGATATCTCAAAGGATCAGTTGATCTTGGTTTAGAATACAGAAGAACGATAACTTCTTCTTGATTGGATATTCGATTCAAATCATGCAGGAATATTGATGATAGAAAATCCACTTCAGGATTTGTATTCTTTATGGGATCTGGACCAATATCATGGGGAAGTAAGAAACAACACTTTGTTTCTCACTCTTCCATAGAAGCCGAGTATAATTATGCAGGAGAAGCTGTTTGTGAAGCGATATGGCTACGTCGCATAAAAGAAGGACTTGGAATACCACAGGACAAACCGACCACCATGTATGTTGAAAATGATAGTGTTCTCAAACTTGTTCACAATCCAGTGTTTCATGAAAGAAAAAATCACATTGAGGTATAGGTTCATTTCATATGCGAGCATGTGTTGAAGCACAACATCCAACTTCAATTTTTCCAATAGCTGAACAACGAGCAAATATCTTCACGAAGTCACTTGCACGTGACAAGTTCATGTTGTTCATAGAATTCCTCTCCTCATCCCTTGAGACAATGCACAATTAAGGGGGGAATGTTAGGTTAATTATTAATTAACTATATATTAATTATGCATTTGATATTAATTAATATATTTATTGTGTATATGGTTATATTATAAACCATATTATTGTTTTATTCAAAACATTATGGATGTTGTTATATTGTTTTAATAATATTATTGTTGTGTTTTCCCATATGTGATTTGGAATCTACTATATTTTAATTTGGTTGTTGCTTTGTTGCAACTCCTCTTTTGATTGTATCCGGCTATCAATGCATACATATATATTGCAGCCTGCTTCTATGTAAATGGTTGATTGATTAATATATTTCACAGAACTTCATTCCTTAAGGACAACAAGGAAATGAACACCACTTTCCCATCCCGAGCTGAAAATGCGTGAATTTGATCAAGTTTTTACTCGTGTTGAAATATGAAACCTAGGTCTAAATTGTTTGAGTAATTTTTATAAGTTTTAAGATACCATGGTATAAAAATGAACGAATAACCTTGATAAAATCCTTCAAGTGATTACTTTTTGTAACTAGTTAAAAAATCTAAGCCGAGTGTTTATTTTAGGAACAAATACTAAAAGAGATCTTTTTTACGTTTATGAAAGATTTCATGATTTATCCCAACTTTGACCCTAGAACCCCAACCATATTACAATGTGATAGCTCATATTTCAAGATTCTCCAAATATAAGATGATATGTTTTGTGTGGAGATCATGAAATTAGAGATAAAATCAATTCCTAGTTCTCCCAACACACTCTTCACCTTACCGTTTTCTTTGTTTACACCCCCAGCTCTTTGCAATGGCCATGCATTCCCTAATTAGACAATCACTCCAAATCATACTTTCCCTTTTATCTGAACTCCATATTAGTAAAAACTCTACAACACCTTAGCTTACATATGTTACTTTGCTCATGTCCATGTTGGCATCTTATACCATTTGGTGGGTGTGGAAATTCGACAGCTTGTGTCTTAAATGTCGGAAATTAATCATTGGTCGAAATTTTATATTTCTCCTACTTTTTTAACAACGTTGCCTTCATTTTTCTTTTGATTGACTTTATTTTTCATCTTGACCCATTTGTAATAAAGAAGAATGAGGTACATGTTGGCCACATTGAAGATGAAGAAATGGTTGATGAAATTCTTGGTTTTGTAGATGTCTTCGTTCACAACGTAAATAATTCCCCTGGTGTCCTATGCCAAAGTTTCATATTGCTCCACATTTCCCAAATATGCCTTAAATTCATCAAAGTAGATGTTGAAGGAAGTTTCCTCATGTACATATCCATGTGCAGTAACCGAGTCAGCCCCACTATTTGTCTACAATTTTGTTCACTTCCGTGATCCAATCTTAAGCAACAAAGATTTGGTCTTTTTTAATGCCATTTTGGTAATTGTGATACGGCCATACGACAAGCAAACCAATCATGTTTTTACATCCTATCAGTATTTGTTGGCCTCGATATAATTGGAAAACACCTGTCGGCATTAATATACATTTTTTTACAATACTTTTAGACCATGTCCTCAGTCATATTTCATCCAGTGAAATTTTCATAATTCTAAGATAGATTTTAACATTCTATTTGTTTTCCAAAATAGAATAATTTTTTTAAGTCCCACAGATAAATATACCTAATTTGTTTGACAGTATTTTATCATCAATCAATCAATATTACATTAAAAATGAAATTTGTAATATTTACAATATACAAAACAATATGATATATTTAAACATTCTTTTTTCAAATCTATGCACCATTCATCTTTTATCTGACTTCTTTTTTATTACATCTATTTAGATATTTTTTATTAGATAGGGCAAAAAAGATGGGATAAAGTCTTCCAGGAACTAAGCAAAGAGAGAAACAACGTGAGAGACACACAAAGAGAAACAAAGAGGAGAAACAAGACCACAAAGGAAGTTAAACAAGCTTAACTCCAGAAGAACCAGGTCCCAAAAACAACAGACTAAAACCAATAATCTGCTACAACAAGCAGACACGGCTCGCTCACAAATAGCGATCTACCGCCTAAATCTTCTGAATTGCACCGTTTTCCATCCATCATCAGGCTCAACAATGTTACGAAATTTCTCATTGATCTAATTTCTATAACTATTACTCTCCCAAAGAGCAAAAACCTTCAAGGAATCCGGATTTATATTGGCACAAGACGTCCGAGAGGAGAGATTCCGTATATAGATGAGAGGAGAGCCATTTCGATATTTTTATTAAATACATGTATTCCAATAAAAAAATCTATGTACCATAAATTAGGATTCGTGGTATTATAATAAATTGAACCTATATATTTTCTTAATTTTTTAATCAGTGGTACAATTACTCTGAGGGGCTCGGTTTCAGTAGGAAGATCAAGGAAACGTTGTAGTCAGCTACCTTTGTTTAATGAAATCCTAGGCAATTATTGTTACTGTGGTATAATGCAATATAGTAGTTAATGTCTAAATTTATTGTTCCCATATAAAGATACATGGAAAGATAAATAAATAGTATTTTGATTCTATTTAATCCATAATGTTTGAATTTTAAGGTGGAGAAGAAGCGAATTCATTGCAAAATTGATATAGTCTGGATAAAGTTTCGCATATACTTTTGAGTTATTTTGTGTTGTAGGAAATAAAAAAGAAACAATAATTAAGCATTTTTTCGTTTTTAAAAATAAAAGTGTAAGAAAATATGGTAGAAAGTATTAGCAGTGTGAACATAACTGGATTGTAGGGCAATGATTTGCATTGCATATATAAATTAGTTATAACATAGGTGTTAATATTATTAAAACAATGATAATAATAATAATTTATATCATTATTAAAATAATGATATTTTTTAAATATTTGAATCTTTCAATAGTAGTTTTATTAAGTTCAATAATGTTTTTAATAGCACCCAAGGTGCTATAATAGTTATTTTTATTGAAATAATAAGGTTAGAAGGAATGATTTACATTGTGTGTATAAATAATCTTATAGAGTTCATTTTTTAACCTCTAATGTAAATATTCCCAATTCAAAATGTTTGACTAAATATTTAAATTATAATCACTATGATTTAATTGTCGAATTAATTCTTCTCGATTGATATGATGAACTTTTATGCAATCCATTGCAAAAACATTTTTCGACCATCTCTTTCTTATTAAGATTACATCTATTAAATGCATCCACTTCTATGTAAACTAATTGTGACAATCTTGTTGAATTTAGAAGTAATTTTCAAATACGTCTAGGACATGGTTAGCCATGAACAATTTATTTTCCAATATAACAAACCCTTCTTCAATAACACCGTATACATGGCCTAAAGCTTCTTCCTCGAGAAATCCAACATTATCCTTCATATAGCATTCTATTGCGAAAGTCAATTCTCCACATTCCCTTTCACCATTTCAATAACGAAAAAAGTTTTTAATATAGTTCATATCACTGCAACAAAATTATGCATATAATTTTTTTATAATTTAAGAGGCTTATTAATTTTTTTCCAAGCCCATAATTGTTTTTTAATCAACTTATGTAGCTATTACTAAACATGGATTTTGTGATGTCACGTTACAAAAAATGACCCAAACATAGATGAAATTTCATATATATTCAATTTTCTTCCAAATCAATTCAGTTCATAACAAATATGATATATGATTTATAATCTTTCTAAATAAAGAAAATTTTGAACCTAAAATCTTGTAATAAGAATATATTGCATTTACTTTGGAATTTTTGGTATCATTAATTAACCTCGGTGGTTCGAACACAAGATGCAAAGACTTTTGTCTATGATCAATATAACATAAAATATCATCATTAATAACTCGGTGGTTAGGAATACAAGATGCAAATCCTTTTATCTATGATCAATATAACATAAAATATCATCATTAATAATGTCTCCCAAAGATGTGGATGCAAGTCGAAGAGTTGTACTAGCTGAACCACCTTACACTTTAGCTACATCTATGTATTCATCCCAAAATGGAACATTCTTGTGTTTGGATGATTCTACTTCTATGGTGAAGGCTTCAAGTTGGACCTTTCACTTTGATCATATAACACAATGGATACATTCTATGTTAGAAACTTTGAAATTTGAGGAAATTTAGATTACTACTCAATGTTTCATAGACATACCAAATTTTGGAAGTATTAGAGCATGTCATACCCTTGTACTTTCTTGGCTTGCTTCCCTAACTCATTAATCGTATTGAGAAGGACATGTAGAAAATTTTATGTCTTCTAGAATTTGGTCCATTTTATTAAGATCCCATCTAAAAGACAAATAAATGAAAATGATGATAGTCATTCTATAAAATCATATGTTTTCCCCATTAAAATATTTCTAGAAATATGATTTATAAGTTGGTAGTTAAATGTTTCTTTGAACAACTTAATATCTTGATGATTGGTAGACTTATCATATAGGTCATCCCAAACAAGAAGAAGGCACCCAATTTTGGTGAAGGCCATTCTACACTCAACGTATTCCAACTCAAACATACCAGCTTCCACTACAAAATATATCTCTATATGTCTCTCCCTTGTGAACTTCAACTTCCTAAAACCAGAATATATCCACCACCTATACCAAAAAATATTGTTAATTGAATAAAAGAATTAAATTGACAATACATTTATGTTAAAATGACATGGTTATAAAATTTAAATATGTTTCTATGGAAGAGCTTGTCCATCACATATATTTACAAGGTTGAATGATCAAATAACGAATGGACTATTTACAATTTTACGTGGTGTTTTTTATTATTTGATTTTCCATTTAATCTTACATACATATGCCATCTTAGGGTGAGCATATTGTTATCCTTATTGTAACACCCATTGATTGTAGATGCATAGACTATCAAAGATACAAACTAATGTGATCCATACACGTGAACTTTGTGAAGATCTTTTTGGTGTATTGTTTGCACTACATTGAAGTCCAACTTTACCACTCTAAATACTTTTCATTACATATACATGGAAATCTGCACAAGAATCCTAATATATAAATGTTTCTATTTTCTATGTGACTCACGTTAAACATAGAATATTCACAAGAATCCAAATATATAAATGTTTTATTACCATGACCTATAATACCTAGATTAATATTGTTTGTTACTCTTACCCAAAATCATTTGTAATCGCAAAGTGTTCTATATAAAATCTTGTCTCCAATCTTGGTAAATTATGGTTAATTATGTATTTCAACACATTCTCAACCTATAAATAAATCCAAATTAGCTTCAAATATTAAAACATCCATTTGTTCAATTTGAGATGAAATTCATGAAACACCACTCACAGCTTATAGAAAAGTGATCTTTTAATACAAGAGAAAAATAATGTTTTTATAAAGTAGATTTTGTAGGTTAATTTTTGTTAAGGTTTCTACTTCTTCCATTATTGTTTCTCGAGGAAAGATATTTGAGATAATTTATAAAGTGTTATGTTTTGTGGAGCCTATTTTCATGTTAGAGTGTGGTACACCTTCTATGCGTTACACTCGTGTATTTTTATGGCGGTCCCGCTCGCCGGTGAGTGGGTCGGGGGTTTGCGGGGGGAAGCCATTGTTTTTGGGCCATAAAAATTTTCATGGGTAGTTTATTAACCCATGGGTAATGGGTAACCATTATGGGCTGTTTTTGGGCCCATGGTTTTTCGGTACCCATTGTTTTGTAAAACCGCCTCTTTGGCTACCCATAGGTTTATGGGACGGTTTTGTTTTTGCCCATTGTTTGATACCCACTATTTTGTAAAACTGCTTAAGCAATTGTCTATTTATATGGTCTTATGCATATGATAGATGTACAAGAAAATGTATTGCATATGTGTTTTGAATTCGGGTGTGAATTCTATAGATTTTGTTGAGCATAGCTCCAAACGGATCTAGGTATTGTATTGAGAGAGTGGAGGCTTGTAATAAAATCTGAGCAAGTGATTCTTGGTGGACATAGCCCAAATTGGGTGAGCCACGTTAAATATTGTCTCTCTATGTTGTGTTATTTATTCTGCACTTTTATTTGAGATCTATAATATTTTCTACATATTAGTTTCTATTGTTGCGATTCTGTAAGGGATTATTCCGCATATTTTATCTCTTATTTCCTAACAATTGGTATCAGAGCTTGGTTTGGTTTGATGAAGTGTTGAATCATAGGGAAAGTTTTATCTTGAGTGGGAGCTATGGCAGATGATGGAAGATTTAGGGTTGATAAATTCAACAGAAGAATTTCAGTCTTTGGAAGATGCAGATGGAAGATTACCTTTATCAAAAGGATCTTTATACTCCGTTGTCTGAGAAGGTGAACAAACCCTTGAGTATGACAGATGCGGAATGAGATTTTTTGGATCGGAAGGCACTTGGAATGATCCGGCTGTGTCTTGCATCTTTGGTATTATTTAATGTTTCAAAGGAAAAGACTACAAAAGATCTAATGGATGCATTAGGGAAGTTGTATGAAAAACCCTCTGCCTCTAACAAGATATTTTTAATGAAAAAGTTGTTTAATATGAAGATGTCTGAGAATAGTTCAGTAGCATATCATTTAAATGATTTCAATATGGTTGTGAATATGCTAGCTTCGGTTATAATAGAATTTGATGAAGTTAGGGCTTTATTAATTTTGTGCTCTTTACCTGAAAGTTGGAATAGCCTGGTAATGGCGGTAAGCAACTCGGTTCCAACTAACTCGAAGTTGAAGTTTGAGGATGTTGTAGGGGTGATTCTAAGCAAGGAAATGCGAAGAAAAATATCCGGGAATCTTCTACTTGAGGAATGCTTTGACAGTGGAAACTAGAGGGAGACAGAAGAATAGAGGAAATCGTGGAAAATTGAAAGATCGGGCAAGGTCAAAATCCAAGAGCAAGATTGTATGTTGGAACTGTGGAAAGTCTGGGCATGCAAAGAAGGATTATTGGGAGCTTCGGGACAAGAAGAAACAATAGGAAGAAAATAAGGAGGCAAATGTGGCATTAGGTAATGTATGCCAGGATGCTTTGATTCTTTCTTTGCATAATATTACTGAATCTTGGGTTTTAGATTCAGGGGCTTCTTTTCATGCTACTCCACATAGGCATTATTTTGTTGATTATGTTCAAGGAGATTTTGGGCATGTTTTTCTTGGTGATGATGAGCCTTGCAGTATAGTTGGAAAAGGTTCTATTCAGGTTAAGATGTAGAATGGGAATACATGGCTATTGAAGGATGTTAGACATGTGCCTACATTAAGGAGAAATTTGATATCGGTAGGGCAATTGGGAAGTGATGGTTGTACTGTGATATTTACAGCTAACTCTTGGAAGGTTACCAAGGGTGCTCTTGTGGTGGCAAGAGGTAAGAAGGTTGGAACCTTGTATTTAACCACTGATAGTACTAATGATTGTAATCTTGTGGCTTCAGATGTAGATACAACATTATGGCACTATAGGCTCGGTCATATGAGCCATAAGGGCATGAACATCATAAAGAAGAATTTTCCTAGATATACAGAAACAAGTTTAGATTTCTGTGAGAATTACATATATGGGAAACAGAAGCGAGTAAGGTTTCTCAAGGTTGGACCTATAAAGAAAGAGAGTAAGTTAGAGCTAGTACATTTTGATGTGTGGGGACGGTTCAGGTATCATATCTTGGGGTTCAAGTTATTATGTTACTTTTATTGATGATGCAACAAGGAAAGTTTGGGTTTATTGTATTAGAAACAAATCTGATGTATTTGACACTTTTGTTAAATGGAAAGCCTTGGTAGAGAATGAAACAGGTCTTAAGCTAAAATGTCTCAGGTCAGATAATGGAGGGGAGTATTGCAGCAATGAATTTAATGATTATTGTTCTAAGAATGGAATCCACAGGAAAAAGACGGTTCCAAGAACTCCACAACAGTAAATGGGGTATCAGAAAGGATGAATAGAACAATAATGGAATGTGCTAGGAGCATGAGGTTACATGCAGGACTGCCTCTTTCTTTTTGGGTAGAAGCGGTGAACATAGCTGTGTACTTGATAAATAGAGGACCCTCAAGTGCCTTGGATGGAGGCATACTTGAGGAGGCATGGTATGGTAAGAAAGTTGATTATTCATTTCTTAGAGTCTTTGGATGTGAGGTGTTTGTTCATATAGACAAGGATGATAGGACAAAGCTAGAGGCTAAATTAGAAAAATGTACTTTCATTGGTTATGGTGGTGATGACTTTGGGTTTAAATGTTGGAGTATTAAGGACAAGAAAATCATTCGGTCTAGGGATGTGGTATTTAATGAGAAAGTCATGTATAAGCAACAGTTGCAGGAAAACAGGGAAGAATCCAAGAAAGAATATGCAGTGGTAGAGGATCTTTCGGATGGGAAAGTGACCCATGAATCAGTTTAGGAACCTACTCAACAGGAACCCCAAACTCCTACAGTGAGGAGGTCTTCTAGGGTAAGAAAAGAACCTGAACATTTTTCTCCTTCTCTTTATTATTTATTACTCACTGATAGTGGAGAGCCAGAGAGCTTTGATGAAGCAATGCAGGTAGATGCTAGTAAGAAGTGGGAGCAAGCCATGGATGAGGAGCATAAGTCTCTCATGGAGAACCAGACTTGGGATTTGGTGAAGCTACCAGAAGGAAAAAGAGCATTGCAAAACAAGTGGGTGTACAGAGTTAAAGATGAAGAAGGAGGAAAGAAAAGATATAAGGCCCGGTTGGTGGTCAAGGGGTTTGCACAGAAACAAGGTATAGATTTTGATGAGATATTTTCTCCTGTAGTAAAAATGACTTCTATTAGAACTATTCTTGGAATAGTGGCAGCAGAAGACTTGCACTTAGAACAGTTAGATGTAAAGACTACATTTCTCCATGGTGATTTGGAGGAGGAACTATATATGCAGCAACCAAAGGGCTATGAGGTCAAAGGTAAAGAGGAGATGGTGTGTAAACTAAAGAAGAGCTTGTATGGCTTGAAACAAGCTCCATGTCAATGGTATAAGAAGTTTGATAGCTTCATGATGGAGCAAGGTTATATTAGATGTCATTATGACCATTGCATGTATACAAATAAATTTGAGGATGGAAGTTATATTATCATGTGTTTGTATGTTGATGACATGTTGGTTTTAGGTAAAAACATGCAGGAAATAAAAGTACTCAAGAAATAGCTAAGTGAATCCTTTGATATGAAGGATTTGGGGAAGCCAAACAAATCCTTGGTATGAGGATAACTCGGGATAGGAAGGAATGGAAGTTGACTTTATCTCAGGAAGAGTACATTAAGAAGGTATTGGACAGGTTTAACGTGCAGGATGCTAAACCGGTTGGGACTCCTTTGGTAGGCCATTTTAAGTTATCAAAGGAGCAGTGTCCCAAGACAGAGAAGGAAAGAAACTAGATGTCCAAGGTACCTTACTCATCGCCAGCGGTTGCGCTTTGATGTATGCTATGGTGTGCACTAGGCCTGATATTGCCCATGCAGTGGGAGTTGTGAGTAGATTTATGAGTGATCCAGGTAAAGAGCATTGGCAAGTAGTAAAGTGGATCCTTCGGTATTTGAGAGGAACCATGGGGATAGTTTTGTGCTACAATGGATCAGACACCACTTTACATGGTTATGTAGATTCAGACATGGCTGGAGATGTAGACAGTAGGAGGAGCATGACAGGTTATATTTATACTGTAGGTGGGATAACAAAGTGAGCTGGATTTCATGACTACAAAAGCTGGTGGCTTTGTCAACCACGGAGGCTGAGTATGTTGCTGCCACAGAGGCAAGCAAAGAGATGATTTGGTTACAACAATTGCTTGAGGAGTTGGGGCATAAGCAGGAGGAATGTAAGCTGCATAGTGATAGTCAGAGTGTTATACACCTAGCTAAGAACTCTACTTTCCACTCCAGACGAAGCATATACAGTTGAGATATCACTTCATCAGGACAACTTTGGAGGAAGATAAGTTGAAGTTGGAGAAGATTCATACCAGTCAGAATCCTGTAGACATGATGACCAAGGTGGTCACAAGGGATAAACTAAAGCTATGTTCAGCTTTGGTTGGCCTTCGCGGATGACAATGAAGGGTTGAGAAGCTTGCTCAGTGGAAATCAGTCTCCAAGTGGGAGATTGTTATGTTTGTGGAGCCTATTTTCATGTTAGAGTGTGGTACACCTTCTATGTGTTACACTCGGGTATTTTTACGGTGGTCCCGCTCGCCGGTGAGCGGGTCGGGGGTTCGGGGGTGTGAAGCCCCAAAGCAAATTTTCATGGGTGGTTTATTAACCCATGGGTAATGGGTAACCGTTATGGGCTGTTTTTGGGCCCATGGTTTTTCGGTACCCATTGTTTTGTAAAACCGCCTTCTGGCTACCCATAGGTTTATGGGATGGTTTTGTTTTTTGCCCATTGTTTGATACCCACTTTGTTTTGTAAAACTGCTTTAAGCAATTGTCTATTCATATGGTCTTATGCATATGATAGATGTAAAAGCAAATGTATTGAGATGTGTTTTGAATTCGGGTGCGAATTTTGTAGATTTTGTTGAGCATAGCTCCAAATGGATCTGGTATTGTATTGATAGAGTGGAGGCTTGTAATAAAATATGAGCAAGTGATTCTTGGTGGACATGGCCCAAATTGGGTGAACCACATTAAATCTTATCTCTCTATGTTGTGTTATTTATTCTGCACTTTTATTTGAGATCTGTAATATTTTCTGCACATTAGTTTCTACTGTTACGATTCTGTAAGGGATTATTCCGTATATTTTATCTCTTATTTCCTAACATAAAGGCTTAACATGTATTTATCTTCTATGTGGGGTTTGTCAAAGAAAACCAAAGAAATCTCCATTTTTATTTTTAAAATTCTTGATAACCTTTGTAAACAACATAAAAGTGACTCATAAGTCTTCATTGTAAAATTAATCACGCATCATCATGTGTCATTTATTTTAAAACAAAAATAGTAGTAAATAGTAAGTATCTTGAAGTCAATGACCAATCAGAGCTTGAGTTTGAATTGTCCATATCTTATGAGTTTGAATGGTTTAATTTTATTTTATCATGCACAATATATTTCTCTTTGGAAGTAAATGTTAATATAATGGATCTAAAAATACATTTTTGAAAAATTAAAGAAATCACTCATTACCGTAAGAAATACGGTATCCATGCAATCTGATAGATCTATCATTGACATTGACAATGGTGTCATAAATTCCCTTTCCAATGCCTCCATTGTTCCAAAACCTACATGAGAAATAAGTACTTGTAGGATTGTTGACAACAAGTTTTATACAAATTTTAAGTCATCTTTTTTTGTACATAATTATTAATTTGCATACTTGTAGACATGATGCAATGCATGGTTGATTTCCTTTTGAAGCAGCAATTGATTCCAAGGTCTTTGAGGGTGTCATTGACAAAAAAATGTTCAAGAAGATCAACCAAGTAAAAGAAATGTACTATTTACGTTCACCAAAACTAACAATTATATGAGATGATATTAAAGTTTCTATAAAGACAACAAAGATTCATATCACATGCATAGACAATAACATATGTTCTCAATACTATACTAATTTTTTGAATTTGTAGTAATTTCTCTTATATTTAAGTTCCTTGTATTGTTTTAAAAATATATATATATTTAAATTCCTTGTATTGTTCCTAACTTCAGCCGTGGAAGAAAAGCATTGTTCTCTAGAGGCGTGGATGGACACGGGCTTTGGTGACCCTATCTCAGTGAAAATGTTCAGACCCATAACATCTAGGAGTATGATACGGCGTGTTGCAAGTTGTTACGGGAGATGATCTTGCATGTGGTGGAGGCTTAGATGCAAGGATCTACCAACACCCTTTACAAATCAAATCTGAAATTTTTTTGTAGTTGTTGTTAATTCCCCTGCTCTTGATGCACCGATTCAAGGTTTTTTGATGAATGGGAGTGAAACTTTAGCTGGATCCCCTCTGTTGGGCATATCCTCAGAAACTGAAGTGTCTGTCTCTTTACCTTTAGGTGGTTTTGAAGCCTGTTTGGAGGCTACGAGTTTGGGGGTTCCAGGGAAAGTTAAAAGTTTTGCTGAGGTGACAAAATCCTCTACTCGTCCTCCTCTTAAGGAAATGGCTCATGCCAAATCTTCCCCCTCTGTGTATTTGGCCTAGATCTTGTGAAAAAGAGTCCTATTTCAAGGAGAAGGGCATTATTTGCAGATTCAACAAAAATTTCCCTGGCTTGCCGGCTCTTCATGACTGGATCTCTTCTTCTTGGAATCCATTAATGGATGGTAAGGTGGATATTTACCCCTACACCAAGAGGTTTTTTCATTGTTGTTTTTGATATTACCTCTGATAGAGATTTAATTTTTGCTAGATTATGGGATTTTCAATCCCACTTTTTGCTCATGAAGCCATGGTTTCCCCTTTTTAATCCTGTAATGGAAACTTTCCAAATCAGACATGTTTGGATTCATTTTCCATATCTCCCTCTTCAGTTTTGGGATGAGAAATGTTTAATCTCCATTGGGAACGCTTTGGAAAAAACCTAGCAATTGATTCAAAAATGTCCTTGTATGAGTATACTATGTATGCCCACATTTTAGTTGACATGAACACTTCAATGGAATTTCTTGCTTCTATTGATCTTATGGTTGAGGACAGAATATGGACTCAAAACCTAGACTTTGAAGGTTACCCCTTCAGATGCAGAACTTGTTTTTTCTCTTGGACACTTAGCTGTGGATTGTAAGTTCGGGAAGAAACAGGCAAGTAGACACAATTCTTGGTGGAAGAATGTTGATCCAAGCCTTTTGGTTGTTGACAGTCAATCAAATTCTGGGTCTGAGGATGGATCTACAAATGAGGATGTTGAGGTTTTAGAGGATGCAAAGGATTCCCCTTCATCTACCCCAGTAGAAAGAAGGCTCCTTCCCCTCTTTCTGAGGTTGGGACTTTATCCCTTCCTCTTGGTTACAAGGAGGAAAACAATCATTTTGAAATTTGCATTCTGGTTGACACAAATGAAAAGGTAAATACGAATGTCGGTGATGGTTGGTCTACTGTGAATAGAAGGAAGAAAGGGAATAATGAATCCCTTAAGATGCATCTTAGATCCCATGGGAAGGGGTCCTAGAGATAATTTCTTGCTCTGGTTGTGTTTGTTTTTCTTTACTTTTGGTGCCACTGGTAGAGGCGATTCATTTGTTCCTCATCGATATATCTTCTCTCTCCTTTATTATATAGGGTAGGGCCCCTTAACCCTCTTTTACCCTAAATAAAATAATAACAAAAAATAAAAAATAAAAAGTCATTCCCAAATAATATTATATTACAATTGATAATTTAATTATAAATTATAAATTATTTTTACCTCTTATGTATTGACCATAAAACAAATTAACAATAAATATTATAAAATAAATGACTACACATTATCAATTAAACAAATATAATATATAAACTATTTTAATGCTCCTTTATCTACAAATAAACATTTTCCGATTTTACATTCATTCAAGATTTTATCTTGCTATTGAAATCAAGTACCTAGAAATATGTATGAACCATCTTACCATAGTCTTCAAAGATTCCAAGAAGGGAGTTTATGAATTCGAGACATTTTGTCTCTCCATTATACATAAAAACAATGGAAGCGAATGGTGATGAGGCTATGATGGATCCATCCTTGGAATAAGAAATATGATGGCAGATTATCATCCATTATTCCGTCCCCGATTAAAATTAATTTTATGTCGAGAAAGTTTTATAATTTCGATCATTAGATGAGAATATAGTACCTTTTCATAATTACTCCTTGGGGTCAAACTTCACTTACCCTTTCAGTTTGATATCTCCCATCGTAAGTATTCTTTCAACTTAGGTGCTTCTTCATAAATATCTATGCTTAAGAGTATTAGCTGCCCTCAACTAATCACCCTAACCCTCACGCAAGTTCGCGAGGCCAACTTGGCCAATTTTAAGAAGGAAGAAAAGTGTGTTACAAATCTACTTGGTATATTGCATTCTCCTCCATCAAACTGTTCAATCTACTTGCTAACAAAATCAATACCCGTAACTCACCACATGTTAAAATATTTAATCAAAGTTTTTTATTATAATTAAATAAGAAAAAGTTCAAAGATATTATCGATTAAAAATGATTAGATAGTTGTCAAGGTATGAAAATGAAAATCTAATAAAAATGATTAGGTAGTGGCATAGTATATATATAGAAATGTAAATAGTCACCTTTCTACACTTGGATTTCCTCAACCTTCCATATTCCCGAGTGTGATGACATAGGAGAGTGCGCTAGCAAGTTTGTCATAAGGAAAGAAAAACAATTGCTCCTCCTAAGAACTATAAGCTAATTGATTATAGACAACCCATTTCAAGATGTTTGTGGAAACCGAGGTTGGGAAAGGTTGTAAGTGGTCGTATTCTTGCTATTCATGTAGTGTCATATGCGAGATGGACTTACTTTTCTAGTGGAAAAAGTTTCTAATCTCTTCTATCAATGTTTCCATTTGTTTTTGGTTTACATTTGGTTGAAATAATAAATTCAATTTGTGAGAAACATTTAATATAATAAATAATTTTTTGTAAATTTGATTTTACGATTTTGTTGAAGATGTGGAATCTAAGTACAAGATGAAGTGGCAGTTTTCTTTTTCCTTGATTTTGGGAGGAATGCATGGTCATGGATAAAAATAGCATTGTCTTATTAATAGACGTGAGTTGTGATTTTTATGTTTATCTTATTCATATGCATGTCTTATTTAAAATCATGTTATATTTAGGTTGTTTGTGGTTGAAGTAAATTTTTACAAAGAGGTGCACAAGTTATATATATGTGCATGGATTTATTCTTTGCAATATGGAAAAAAAAAAATAAATTGTATTGTATTCCTCATGACTGAATAAAGGATAAGGTTGGCTTGTTTCTTGTGGATGTAGCCCATATTGGGTGAACTACGTTAAA
Organism: Taxus wallichiana var. yunnanensis; assembly: GCA_018340775.1. Classification (NCBI taxonomy): domain Eukaryota; kingdom Viridiplantae; phylum Streptophyta; class Pinopsida; order Cupressales; family Taxaceae; genus Taxus; species Taxus wallichiana. Next base: position 848,503,938 of record CM031235.1, read on the forward strand.
TCTTGGGTTTATCTTGTGATTGCATGCTTATTTTATTTTTGTTTTAATTCCGTTTTATTTCTCATTTGTGTTTCGATCCTAACAACTGGTATCAGAGAAGGATTTTGTTTTGGCAAAAAAATATCACATGAGGTTTTCTTGTTTTAGTAGGAGAAATGACATAAGATGGAAAGTTCAGGGTTGATAATTTTAACAGCTAGAACTTTCAGCTATGGAAGATGCAAGTGGAGGACTACCTATATTAGAAGGATATTTATCTACCATTAAAAGGGAAAGCTTTGAATCCGTCAACTATGAAAGATGAAGAATGGGATGTTCTTGATCGGAAGGCATTGTGAATGATATGGTTATTCCTGGAAGCTATGCTAGCTTTTAATATCTCTATGGAAAAGACAATGGTAGATCTAATGGAAAAATTAGGTAAATTGTATGAAAAACTTGATCCTCCAATAAGGTATATCTCACGAAAAGTTTGTTCAATATGAAGACGTCGGATGGTGATTCAAGAAATGATCATTTGAATGAATTCAACATGGTTACTAATCAATAAATATCTGCAAGAATAATTTTTGATGATGAAATTAGGGATCTTTTGATTTTTTACTCACTACCTAAAAATTGGTATACTTTGGTTATGGCTGTGAGTAATTTTTTTCTAGTTCAAACATTGTAAATTTTGATGATGTTATTGGTGTGATTCCTAGGGAAGCGATGAGAAGAAAAAACATGGGTGAGTCATCTATTAATGCTTTGAGTGTAGAGAACAAGGGAAGATAGAAGGACAAAGAAAAAGGCCCTGACACCGTGGAAAGTCTAAGAAGGGTAGATCTAAATCTAGAAGTAGGATGGTATGCTAGAATTGTGGAAAAGAAGGATATGCAAAGAAAGATTGTTGGTATTTAAAATCAAGTAATGATTAACAAGAAGAGAGAAAAGAGGCAAATGTAATAGGTGATGCATTACAATATGATCTTATTCTTTCTTTAGATAGTAAATCAGAATCTTGGGTTTTAGATTCTAGTGCTTCATTTCATGAAACTCATCATAGATAATATTTTCAAGATTATGTTCAAGGGAATCTTGGTAGGTATATCTTTGTGATGATGAGCCATGTAACATTGTTGGAAGAGGAAGTTTTCATGTTAAATTACGGCATAGCATGACACTTGGGTGTTGAAGAATGTCAATAATGTTCCTAGTTTGAGCAGAATTTAATTTCTATAGGGCATTTAAGAGATGAGGGTTGTATGCTTATATTTACAACATATTCTTGAAAAGTTACCAATGGTTATTTTGTGGTAGCAAGAGGTAAGAAAATAGGTACTTTGTAGTTATCCACTTTGCTAGTATTGATCCATCTTCTATTTTAACTACTATAGGTATAGACATAACTCTATGGCATCACAAACTTGACCATATCAGTGAGAAAGGGATGAAGATTTTACATTCACAGGGAAAGTTGTCAGATTTTAAAACCATAGACCTAGAATTTTGTGAGCATTGTGTGTATGGGAAACAAAAGCATGTGATATTTCTTAGGGTTGGATCAACCAAGAAGGAGCACAAGTTAGAGCTTGTTCATACAGATGTGTGGGGGCCGATTCAGGTATCTTCTCTTGGTGGTTCACGGTATTATGTTACTTTTATATATGATGCTACTAGGAAGGTTTGGGTTTACAGTATGGAGATGAAATCGACGTATTAATACTTTTAAGAAGTGGAAAGATTTGGTTGAGAATGAACAAGTTTGAAGTTGGAGTGTCTCATATCGAATAATGGTGGAGAGCAGCAAAAATGAATTTAATAACTATTGTTGACATAATGGAATCCATATGGTGAAGACAGTTCCTAGAACACCACAACACAATGGTGTGTCAGAAAGAATGAACAAGACTATCATGGAGTGTGCAAGGAGCATAAGATTTCTTGTTGGATTGCCCTTACATCTTAGGGTTGATGTTGTAGATATTGTTGTTTACTTGATAAAGAGAGGACCTTCAAGTGCTTTGGAAGCTTGAATACCATAGAGGCTTGGACCAAGAAGGAGGTAAAGTATTCTTTTATGAAATTTTTGGTTTTGAAGCATTTTTTCACTTTGATACAGAGAATAGAACCAAGCTAGAAGCTAAGTCAAATAAAAGTACTTTCATTGGGTATGATAATCTTGATGATTTTGGATTCCGGTTGTGGAGTTTAGATGAGAAGAAAATCATTAGGAGTAGGGATTTTATTTTCAACGAAAGGCTTATGTACAGGGAACAACTACGATAAGAAGCTAGAAAAGTCCTAGTATGTAGCACTTGATGAGATAAAATATAGAGAAGTGCTCAAAGGGATAGAAAATCAACAAGTAGGCATCAATCCTAGTATAATCGGTGTTGATTTTGTAGATAAAAATCAACAAGAACAACAAGAGCCTCAAAATCCAAAAATCTTATGAGACATTCTAATAGGGTAAGTAAACCTCCTACACGATTATCTTCGTATGAGATTTACTATTGTTTATTGACAGATGGTGGAGAACCAAAAAGTTTTGAAGAAGTAATGCAGGTATAAACATGGAGAAAGTGGGAGCACGATATGGATGAGGAGATGGACTCCTTGGATCACAACCAAACTTGGGATTTGGTTCAGTTTCCTGTTGGAAAGAGAGCATTGCAAAATAAGTGGATTTACAGATTTGAAGGAAGAAGAAGGTGACAAAAATAGGTACAAGGCAAGACTTGTTGTGAAGGGATTTACATAGGAAAAAGGTATAGACTTTGATGAAAATTTCTCACATATTGTTAACGTGAATTTCATTAGAAATTTTTTAAGTTTAATAATCGTGGAATATTTACATCTTGAACAATTAGATGTCGGGACTACTTTTCTTCGTGGTAACTTGGAGTAAGAAATATATATGGAGCAGCAACATGGATATAAAATTAGGGGAAGGAGAATTTGGTGTGCAAATTGAGGAAGAGCTTTTATGTCCTTAAGAAAGCTCCAAGGAAGTGGTATTAGAGATTTGAAAGGTTCATGATAGAAAAAGTTACCCTAGATGTCATTCTGATTGTTGTGTTTATTTTAAAAGACTAGATAATGAAACCTATATTATCATGTTGTTGTATGTGGATGACATGCTTGTGTCAGGGTCAAACATGTAGAATATAAATGAGCTAAAGATAAAATTAGTAAATACATTTTTCATGAAGCATTTAGGTTCAACAAAGAAAATTATTGGCATGTGAATCAATAGAGATGTGAAGAGTAGAATATTGACTTTGTCTCAAGAAGAGTGTGTAAACAAGGGGTTGGATAGGATTAGGATACAGGATGTAAAACCAATAAGTACACCACCGGCATGGTACTTCAAGGTGAGTAAAGAATAATGTCCTAAAACACATGAAGAGATTGAATATATGTCTAGACTTCCATATGCTTCAGTAGTTGGAAGTTTTATGTATGCTATGGTATGCATAAGACAAGACATTACCCATGCAATGGGTGTTGTTAGCATATACATGAGTAATCCAGAAAGGAGCACTTTGAAATGCATTCCAAAGGATTTTTAGATACTTGAGAGGACCAAAGATGGTAGGCGATGTGCTATGGAGGGTCAGAGATTTCTTTACATGGATATGTTGATGCGGACATGGATAGAGATTTGGATGGTAGGAATAGCACCATGGGTTGTGTATTCACTATTGGTGGCATGACAATTAGTTGGATTTCTAAATTGCAAAAGATTTTTGCATTATCTACTACAGAGGAAAAGTATGTTGCTACTACAGAAGCAAGCAAGGAGATGATATGGATGCAACGGTTCATGGAAGAGTTGGGAAAGAAGTAGGAGGATTACAAGTTATTCAGTGATAGCCAAAGTGCAATTCATCTTGCAAAGAACTCAACATTCCATTTGAGAACCAAACATATATAACTCAGGTATCACTTCATTAGATTAGTTTTGGAGGATGGAAAATTGATGTTGGAGAAGATCCATACAAGTCATAATCCTGCTGATATGTTGACAAAGACGGTGACAAAAGAGAAGCTGGAAGGTTGTTTAGCTTCGATAGGTCTTCAAGATTGATCTTGAAGAAGAGAAACAAGTTAGAGAAGAGTCTGAGGATGAGCTATAATAGTGGGTTGCAATAGTTAGTCTCCAAGTGGGAGATTGTTGAAGATGTGGAGTCTAACTGCAAGATGAAGTGGCAATTTGCTTTTTCCTTGATTTTGGGAGGAATGCATGGCCATGGATAAAAATAGCATTGTCTTATTAATAGATGGGAGTTTTTATTTTTATGTTTATCTTATTTATATGCATGTCTTATTTATAAGTATGCTATATTTAGGTTGCTTATGGTTGAAGTAAACTTGTACAAAGAGGTACACAAATTATATGTATGTGCATGGACATACTCTTTGTAATATAAAAGAGAGAGAGAATCGTATTGTATTCATCGATTGAATAAAGGAGAAGGCTAGCTTGCTTTTAGTGGATGTAGCCCAAATTGGGTGAACCATGCTAAATCTTGGATTTATCTTGTGATTGCATGATTCTTTTATTTATGTTTTAAATATGTTTTATTTCTCATTTGTGTTTCGATCCTAACATGTTTGTGGAAACCGAGGTTGGGAAAGGTTGTCAATGGCTGGTATTTTTCTATACATGTAGTGTCCTATGCGAGATGGACTTATTTTTCTATCTTCCATTGAGTGGAAAATGTTTATGATCTCTTCTATCAATGTTTCCATTCGTTTCTGGTTTGACGATGGCTGAAATAATAAATTCAATTATTGAGAAACATATAATATAATAAATATTTTGTTATAAATTTGATTTCATAGTTAAAAAAATATAATAATATAAAAATATGAGATATTTCAACACAACTATATAACCAACAAACCGAGAGAAATGTAATAATATATTTATTTTCCTATTTACATTTTAATATTTTGTTGCACTAAAAATGGAAAAACATGATATGAAATAAATACCTTTTGAGTTGGTGTAAGGAAGTTAATTACATAATAATTCGACATACTTGGAGGGTATTAGGTATTAGCCATTCTCAAATATCAACAAATAATCTTAAAAATAAAAATTCAAGAAAAATGATGTTTCCACAATTCAAATCAGCATTGAAGCTAATTTTTGAAAAAATGTGTTTTTTTTTATTTACTAATCATTTGAAAAGAATAAAGTGATGATATATTTTCCGACCATGGTTCACAAATTACGAAACTATAATATTAAATTATATTAATAATAAATGTATTCGATAAAATATTATACTTTCATACAAAGGAAATGGATTGAATATAAACATTACATTTCATAAACAATTCTATGATAAAAGATAACATTACATTGAATGTGGCCTAATAGACTGATCGATATTGCCTTGGTTGGAGACTTTCTTTCATAGCAGATTGAGCGATATTGTCTTGGCCGGAGAGTATAAATAAACTTTTTCGGTAGATTGAGTGATATTGCCTTTCTGGTAATATTGTCTTCGCTTTAGAGAGTATAAATTACTCAATTTGTGAGAAACATGTAGCGATAGAGAGAAACAAACAAATTTTTTTAATATAATAATAAAGATTATTTGTTAAAAATTCAATTTATAGTAAAATAAATTGACAAAGTGCAAACATATGTGATGTTCTAGCACAACTATATAAAAAAGAAATAATACCAAAAATAATTATATATCTCGTTTAAAGAGTTATGCATACTTTTTAATATTTCACTCTAATATATTGGAAACTTATATAGCCACGAAAAGATTAAGCACAAAGAAAATATAAAGCGAGTAAACAAAATTAAATAGCCAAAAAGACACAAACCATAAACACAGTTTACGTGGTAAAACCCTCAAGAGGGAAACATCCACGGAGCAATAGTATCGGTTCTCTTATTATTCAAATCTGAAATTACAATCAAGCACACTCTTCCTCTTACAACTATATTTTTTTGTGTGTTTAGCCTCAATGGGCACACATAGATTTATAGCATTCTCACAAAACTGAATTCATTAATGCGTTCCTATCCATATTCTAACTAAAGTTGTCTTGTTACAACCAAAAGCTGAATAATAGGATCTTGATCCACCAGAAGAGGAATGCGTTGTCATCTAATTTCAACAATCTCCACCTTGACAACAATTAACCTGATACCTTGCTCATTGCTCATCACCTTTTCTGCAAGCCAAGAGAAGCCAAGCACCACCGCAGCTTCTCTAATATAACCGGTTTCGTGAACATGTCTGCACAATTCTTTTGAGTGTGGACCTTATCAAGAATCACCTATCCTTCATCAACAACATGTCTTACATAATGGTATTTAACTGGAATATGTTTTGACTTACTATGGTAAGATGGATTCTTAGCCAAATAAATTGCACTTTGACTATCACAGAAAATTTTTACACTTTTCTGAAACTGTCCTAACTCACCCAATAAACCTTTTAACCATACTGCCTCTTTGCAAGCATGTGAAGTAGATACATACTCTGCCTCAGTAGTGGATAAAGCAACAATGCTTTGAAGCTTTGACATCCAACTAATAGGACCACCTGCAAGAGTAAAGACATAACCTGAAGTAGATCTTCTTTTGTCCAAATCACCTGCAAAATCAAAATCAACATAACCACAAACCTTATCACTGCAACCATCAAAAGTGATACAATAACTGCTTGTGCCTCTAAGATACCGAAGCACCCATTTCACTGCTGCCCAATGTTCTTTACCTAGCTTTGCCATGTATCTACTGACAACACCAACTGCATGTGAAATATCTGGTCTAGTACTAACCATCGCATACATCAAACTTCCTACTGCATTAGCATACGGTACACGAGACATATACTCCTTTTCTTCATCATTACTAGGACACAAACCTGAAGAAAGTTTAAAATGCGAAGCTAAAGGGATATTCACTGGTTTCACTTTATCCATATCGAATCTCTAAAGTATTTTCTCCACATACTTCTCTTGTGATAACCACAGCTTGCCTTTCGTCTTGTCTCTGTGTATCTCCATGCCCAAGATCTGTCTTGCTGCTCCTAGATCCTTCATATCGAATGTCCTAGCCAACTGAGCCTTTAACCTGCTGATATCAACCATGCTCTTGCTTGCAACAAGCATATCATCAACATACAATACCAATATAATGAACATGCCATTATCTAACCTTTTAAAGTAAACACAATGATCATATTCACTCCTGGTAAAATTATGGCTCACCATGAAGGAATCAAACTTCTTGTACCATTGTCTTGAAGACTGCTTCAAGCCATACAATGATTTCTTGAGTTTGCAAACAAACCTCTTGTTGTGATTTTGAACGAACCCTTCCAGTTGTTCCATGTAAATTTCCTCATCTAAATCTCCATGTAGAAATGCAGTTTTAACATCTAGCTGCTCTAATTCAAGATTATGCAATGCAACTAGTGCTAACACCATACGAATAGAAACAATTTTTACAACTGGTGAAAAAATCTCATGAAAGTCAATACCTACTTCCTGAGAAAACCCTTTTGCGACCAGCCTCACCTTGTACTTTGAAATAACATCATCAGCACCTTTCTTCAACTTGTATACCCACTTACAACCAACCAATTTCCTGTTCTTAGGAAGTTCCACCAGATCCCATGTTTTGTTTTTAATCAAAGCATCAATTTCCTCTTTCATGGCATGTTTCCATTTGTCACTATCTGAAACCTCTATTGCTTCTTCGTAACAACTTGGTTCTCCTTCATTAGAAATTAAAGCAACAGAAGTGACAAAATCATCATACCTGCTTGGAACTGATCTGATCCGTGTAGACCTTCGTAGAGCTTGTTGTGGTATTTCCTCAATTTCCTGAGGTGTTTCAATCTGCTCATCCTCCTGAGTGATTTCCTCATGAATATCCTGCTCACGAACATCTTCATGATTTTCACCCGTGGATGAATGTATATCAAATTGAATTTGCTGTGACTGTGGTACATCAACCTATTTCATAACATTCTTTCCATCCGATTTCATGAGGGAAATTTCATCAAATATAACATCTCTGTTTATGATGATCTTATGGGCAGTAGGATTCCATAATCTATACCCCTTCACACCATCACCATATCCAACAAAGACTAATTTATGTGACTTAGGATCTAACTTGGAACGCTGACTCTTCGGAATAAGTGCATAGGCATCACAACCAAAAACTCTAAGACTAGAATAATTACATGGTTGACCTGTCCATACCTCTTGTGGAATCTTGCAGTCAATTTGCGCGATGGTGATCGATTAACCAGTAACAAGTCGTAAGCAAAGCTTCTCCCCACAATTCTCTGCTGTAACTTTGCATTCGAGCATGCTCCTTGCTCTCTCGAGAAGAGTTCTATTCATGCATTCAAAGCAAAGCCATTCTGTGTGGAGTGTACATAGTGGTTTTATGCTTGTCGATCCCTTCATTCTTGTAATTATTCTCAAACTCCTTAGAATTAAATTCCCCTCCATTATCTCATTCTAAGAAATTTAATGGATTTACTTGTGCTCTTTTCAACCAAAGCTCTAAATTTTTTAAGAATGTTAAATACATCAACTTTCCTCTTTAAAAATAGATCCAAACTTTCCTCGAGTAATCATCTATAAAACTAACAAAATATGATGATCCTCCATATGAGAGTTTCGGAGTTGGACCCCATAGGTCTGAATGAATATAGTCTAGGATACCTTTACTTGTATGTTTTCTAGGTTTAAACTTTTGTCTAGCTTGTTTCCCATAAACACAATGCTCACAAAACTTTAAATCTACGATTTTAAACTAGGAAGAAGTTTATGATCAGCAAGTACCTTTATTCCTTTCTCACTGATATGACCCAATCGTTGATGCCATAAGTGAGTGGATTCACCTACATCCTCTGATGCGACTCCCGCTTGATCAATTTTTGTCCTTCCTTCAAGTTTATACAGGTTCCCGACTCTATTAGCTTTCATGACTATCAAGATACCTTTTGATATCTTCAAAACTCCACCTTGAACTGAACCCTTATGTCCACTAGAATCCAAAACTCCCAAAGATATCGATTCTTTCTCAAGTCAGGAACATGTCTCACATCTGTCAGTGTTCTAACAATCCCATCATACATTTTAATTCTAATACTCCCTATCCCAACAATTTTACATGTAACATCATTACCCATGTAAACTACCCCATCATCAATAGATTGATATGTAGAATACCAATTCCTATGCAGACACATGTGATGGGATGCCCCAGAATCAATTAACTAGTCATAATGGTACTGTGAGACAATAGACGTAGATAATACCTCATCAACCATACCTGAGTCCTTCTCGGCTATGTTAGCCTCCTTTGTAGAGTCCTCCTCCTTAGATGCCTCTTTACGTTTCCAGCAATCTTTCTTGAGGTGTCCTGATTTGTTACAGAACCAACACTTCAACTTGCTCTTTTTGCCCTTCGACTTGGATCTAGCTGGGCCCTTCGAATGCTGTCCCCTCTCAGTAGTTCTGCCTCTGGCCATCATAACTTCTATTGTCAAAGTTTCCAGAGAAGATCTCTTTCGAGTTTCCTCAGATATCATAGCTCCAACAACAACATCAAAGCTAATGACCTCTTTAGAACTAAAACTAATAGAGGTTACGAAATGATCCCAAGATTCAGGCAGAGAACTTAATAATGTTACCATCTTATCTTCATTCAAAATTTTGTCACCCGTGCTGTCCAATTTACAAATAAGAGTATTAAAAGTATTTAAATGTTCCGAAATTGTCATACCTTCCTTCATACGCAAGGTATACAACTGACGCTTCAGGAGGATTCTATTCGTCAAGGATTTAGTCATATACAAGCTTTCTAGTTTTGTCCAGAGTCCTGCTGTTGTTGTTTCAGACACGATGTTGAATAATACATCGTCGGCCAAACATAGGTAAATAGCACTGAGAGCACGAGTTTCCATCTCGTCCCAGTCATCATCTTCCATACTCGTGGGTTTCTTTTCCTTTCCTGCGAGTGCCTTCACAACACCCTGCACACACAGTATATCCCGCATCTTGACCTTCCATAACTCGAAGTTATTGCTACCGTCAAATTTCTCGATCTCGAATTTAGCACTCTGTGTCTTTGCCATCACGCTTCAACGCAGCGAATGAATTCGCCCTTCAAACTCGCCCCTCGTGGCCTCCCTCCAACCTTGCTCTGATACCACTTATTGGAAACTTATATAGCCACGAAAAGATTAAGCACAACAAAATATAAAGCGAGTAAACGAAATTAAATAGCCAAAAAAGACACAAACCATAAACACATATTTACGTGGTAAAACCCTCAAGAGGGAAACATCCACGGAGCAACGGTATCGATTCTCTTATTGTTCAAATCTGAAATTACAATCAGCACAGCTCTTCCTCTTACAACTCTATTTTTTTGTGTGTTTAGCCTCAATGGGCATACATGGATTTATAGCATTCTCACAAAACTAAATTCATTAATGTGTTCCTATCCATATTCTAACTAAAGCTATCTTGTTACAACAACAAGATGAATAATAGGATCTTGATCCACCGTAAGAAGAGAATGGTTGTCATCTAATCTCAACAATAAAATGGAAAAACACAATGTGGAATATATACCTTATGAGTTGGTGTAAGGGAGCTAATTACATAATCATTCCACATACTTCGAGAAATATTTATAAATACATAGGAAGAAACAAAAAATTTAATACAATGATAAGGATTTTGTCAAAAAAATTAACTTTATAGTAAAAAAATTGACGGTGCAAACGTATGTGATGTTTATGTACAAAACTATCAATGTCACTTTAAAATTCTCTGCGTACATTTTAATATTTTGTTGCATACCTTATTAGTTGGTGTAAGGAAGTTAATTGCATAATCATTCAACATACTTGAAAGGTATTTGGCAAAAGAGCCATTCTCGTATCTTAACAAAAAATATCAATAACAATAAATTTAAGAAATATGATGTTTCATTAGGAAATTTATTGTTTACATTGGCATATGGGTTTTACCGTACAGTGAATTATTATTTACTTACGGTTATTATGTAGTTGATTTAATATATTGTTATAACGACAATATATTTAATTATTACACTGTGTATCTATACCAGGTAATTTATTATTGTCACTTCCTATTTTATAGGAAGTTGTTTACCTATTCCTTTGGCTATATAATAGCCAGTGTAATATTCCCAGAGGATATGCTAAATAGAAGAAATTAATTTTTGCGAGTTTTTCCTATGTAAACTTTATACCAAAATTATATTTAATATCGAGTAGGTAGTTTTTGTGTCTATTATGAAAAGATAGAATTTTTTAGGGGCATTTCACTTATTCTATTGCCCCAATTTATGGATTTCTAATCTGCAAAATTATGTTTACGTGTAATTTTGTTTTGCAAAGGTCAATGTAGTTTTATATGTATTTTGGTATGAATATTTGGAGAAGAAATTCAAACTACTTCAATCAATACTCTTATGTTTCTATAGCATTGCACATTACACAACGAGAGCTCTAAGGACCACATATGCACTCAGGTTGCATCCTCAAAGATTTATATCTCTCAACTATGTTGGTTGTTGATCATATATTTGGTCAAATATGTAAAGGAATTGATATTGTACGTATCACATCTACATATCTGAGTCTATTTTGACTCATATTTGTTAGAATAAAGATATGTAGGATTTATTTTTATAATTAGGAGAGTTTCTATTTTTATTATTCCATTATTCTCTCCTAGATCTTTGTAAGCCCCTTACATTGTGGAGAGTTTTGTTATATTTCCTTCCTATAAATAATGAATCCGCTTCTTGAATAATACGAATAATAAGAGATAACTAATCTCTATTCTCTCTCCTCTATTTTGCCTCACAATCTGATATCGAACACTAAATTCTATGTCCCGTGCTTGGAAGGAGTTGTGTGAAGTATGGCTTTATCTTCAGCAAATGTTTTTAACTTGGAGATTTGAAGGAAGAGTCTTTGTCCTACTGCTACGTGGAAGAATTGTAGAGGAGCGACCTACATGTAATTGCATGAATACTTCCATGCAAATAGCGTGAAGTTTGGTGTGTGTCACTTGTTGCTGTGTGGAGGACCGGACCAACTACATACATGAATGTTTAAAATCCCTCAACATAAAAAATGTGGCATCTTGACTAACTGCAATAAAAGTTATTGATTATTCACTTACATGGAGTTCTGCACACCTACGTGGAAGGGGGGTTAGACTAGAAGTTGTGTGGAGCCATAAAAATCTTCCACCCTTTCCACATAAAGCCAACAGCAAAGTCTGGGTAGAGAAATAAAGGTATATGCTCAGAAGAAACAAATTCTGCATGAAAAAGTAACCTATATTGTGTGAGAAGAACTGCGCCAACATCATTTAAGGTGAAACGTTGAGGTGGAGACCAATCAATGCATGAGAGTGTATGTTGAGGATTATTTCACCAATTGTTGGACGTGTTGTTGTTGCAGACCATGTGGAGGAGTAGCAGATCATTATTTCTGCAAGATCTCCATTTATATTTACATGAGGACCATTCTTTCTTATGTATAATTGATTCCTTGTTGGGTAAAGTTAAAATATACCTGCATGGAAATTAAAAAAATAAGGCTATATATATTACCTGGTGAAGAAGCCTCTAAAATGGGATCGAAGCATCTCTCTCAGAGCCAACGCCGAATGACGAGTGTGAATGATATGACTGAGACTGTTGAAAGCCGCAACATCAACTCAAGTGAGAACAAAGTCTAGAAGCTCTTGAGAGCTATGGGTTCTACTTTGCATTTCTCAACAAACTTTGAAACACTGGAAATCTAGTCTTCAACGAGCTAGTTCGAAGAGGAATTCTTGAATATTTCCTTTTCGATGCCAAATACCAAGGAAAATGAGTGCGGGAAGAATTAGAAGCTAGGTATGATGCCGATTGTGAAGATGAAGAAGAACGCCCATCAAAGCGTCGTCGTCTCTCAGCACGTGATTATCGAGAGCATCTATGAGCTAGTACTTCTCATCAATGAGTAAAAGTTGTAATAATTCTTTAAATAAATAAATAAATAAATAAAAATTTTTTTTATTATTGTTACGATGTATGCTCCAAAGTTGCTTCTTTCTAATGCTCAGTTGCTTAAAGGGCCCAATTTTGTGACCTCAAAAACAAAAATGACGACAATATTTCAATTTAAAGGATTATGGGGCTTTCTCACATGGTCTGTGACCACTCCCACAACCCCGATGAATTAATAATGTATGATATAGCTAGTGCAAAAGCCTTGATGTTGATAATGCTCAAGATCGGTGATGATGTGCAAATGCATGTTCGAATGCGAGAGGGTGTGCAGCTTTGATTAAATATGGAGGATCTTAGTCTAATTTTTGGCTTCATAATTTATGAAGCCAAAAATTAGACTAAGATCCTCCATCTTTAGTCAAATCTGCACACCCTCTCTATGGGGTCAGATAAGAAAGTTGAGGAGTTCTTACGTCACGTGGCTAAGATGCAATTAGAGTTATTAGCTCTCGGTGAAACAATGGATTAAAAACTTCTCGTACCGATCACCTTGAGAGCACTCCCTTCTCAATTCCGAGTGTTTGTTATGACACTGAATGTATCTAAGAAAATAGTGACATTCGAAGAACTTCTAAATTTGTGACAACAGGAGGAGACCATCAATTCAACCCAAGAGGAGACTTAGGATAAAGCCCTATTCTCAAAGCCATACCATGGCCAAAATAATCAAAAGGGTCCCCCAGAGAAGCCAAATCAAGTGCAACCAAAACAACAAGTAGAAAGATCAAAATTCAAAGAGGTGGTGTCACATTTGCAGAACCAACACTCATGACATTGATCACTGCAGGTACAATAGCTTGAAACAAGGGTCTTCAAGTCAAACAAGCACATCAGGGTGCGAAAGATTTTCAAAATTCCAAATGACGTCCCCACTAGAGAAAGCACAAGGGACATCTCACAGCCCAACAAGATAATGAATTTGATGAGGAGACATCAGAAGGAGCCCATTGTGGTAAGAACCTTGTACTCATCTCTCAGACTTCACAACCCATGAAGAGAGTCTAGCTGATAGACTCTAGTGCAAGTAAGCACATGTCAGGTGACAAGGAGCTATTTGATTCACTAGACAAACAACCCACTGGTGATCGGGTTTAGATAGCCAATGATAAAGAGTACATTGTAGAAGGAATAGGAAGATTCACCATTCCTCTAGGACCATGAAAATGTATGCTTACAAAGGTACTATATGTTCCTGGATTGACTAGCAACCTCTTGTCAGTGACTCAACTATTGAATCATCACCTGAAGGTAGAATTTCTTGTCCAAAATGACATCAAATCATGTTTGATCTTGCGACAAGGTAAGATTATTGCTAGAGAATTTCTAAAAGATAAGTTATTTGCTTTAGATATTGTTTCATCTTTTGTAATAGCTTTATCTGCATCAACAATACAATCTACTGCACTCTAGCATTTTAGATATGGACACTTTTTAGCTAGTTATTTGCATTAGATGAGTTCAAAAGTAATTGTTCATGGACTACCCAAATTGTCTAGTTCCTTGCCTCTGTTCCCTAGCTATCTTGTAGCAAAACAACATAGCGATCTATTTCATACAAGCACTTCCATGCCAAGAAGCGTCTAGAGGTAGTTCATACCGATCTGAATGGCCCTCTGCCTACTTCTTTTTTAGGAGTCGAATACTTCCAAATATTCATGATTGATCACTCTCATAATATGTGGGTGTTTTTCCTGAAGAAGAAATTTGAGGCTCTTCAACATTTTCGAAACATCTATCATCGTGTTGTGAAAGAGAGCAAACAACCATTTCTTTTAATTCGCTCGGATCTAGAGGGGAATTCACATAAAATAAGTTCTTGGAATTCCTAAACCAATAAGGCATTAAGAAGAACCTGACTACTCCCTACACACCCAAATAAAACAAAATTATTGAGTGTCACAATCACATAGTGATGGAGATAGCTCGGTACATATGGTAACAACAAAGAAAGCTAGAGGAATGCTATTGGGCTGAAGCAATACAGATAGTTGTATATCTTCTCAATAGGGCATCGAAAAATATTTTACAAAATAAAATGACATAAGAGGTATGGAGTGGAAGAAAGCCATCAATTTCTCATTTATGAGTATTTGGTTACACAACATACATGCATGTCCCAACTCAGAAGAGACAAAGGTTGAGGCAAAGATGCTCACGTGCATCCTAACTCACTATAAAAATAACTCAAAGGCACACCGTCTCATAGAGTCGGGACATGGTTTGTGACTAGTCATCCTTTGACTCTATAGTGACAACAAAAGAACCATTACCAACCACCTCTCACCGACTAGTCTCCAAATCAGATGACCAGCCAGAGGAAACTACTCAGAGAAAATAAATGCTGCCAGGAGAGCTTTTTGTTGACCTTGGAGAAATAGAGAATGTGACTCCACATCAATCCACATGGAAACGACATAATTCCTCTCAAAATTAGCCAAGTTCTCTTTCGAAGTGGGTACATAGCACCATCAAGGACTCACATTTACAACAACTCCCAGATACATAATTCGAAGTCAAACAAGAAGTGAGGTAAAATTTACACTCATGAATTCACTGATTAATAGCTCTAAGCCTGATAAAGTTTTTGAAGTACTCAGTCAATCTCATTAGAAGGAAGCCATGGATACAGAATATGGCTCACTCATGAAAAATCGAGACATGGGAACTTGTCAATTTTCCTTCAAGAAAGAAACCCATAGGCTAAAAATGGGTTTTGAAGACAAAATATAAGGCGATTTGGATCTATTGAAAAATATATAAGCACCTCTTATAGAAAAAGGATATGCTCAAAAAGAGGGCATCGACTATGAAGGAACCTTTACACCAACCTGCGAATATCAAGACCATCGAGTTTTTGTACACTAGCAACACAAAAGGATGGAGACTTCAAGATTGACGTGAGAGTGATTTCCTAAATGGTGATCTGAAAGAAGAAGTGTACATGACCCAATGTGAAGAATTTGTTGATGAAGATCATCCTAAGAAGGAATGTTGTCTCATCAAATCACCGTATGGACTAAAACAAGTTCCAGGACATGGTATATCAAGATCGATAATCACCTTTTGCAGGCATGGCTTAACTCGTGGCCCCTCGATTCCAATTTGTATATAAAGAAGGTAGGTAGAGAAATTGTCATTCTTGTTGTGTATGTAGATGATTTTATGATCACCAGGTAGTTTAGAAGATCAGAGTTGATATTGTGAAGAATGATCTCAAAAGAACCTTCAACATGACAAATTTGGGACTACTACATTCTTGTCTTGACTTGGAAATATGGCAAAATGATCATCATATTTCTACCTCCTAGATAAATTATGCCAAGACACTCCTGAAAAGTATAGAATGTCCGATTGTAAACCTATATCCACTCACATGAGAAAGGCTTGAAACTTTCCAGTTCGAGGATTCACCTCAAATAGATGCTACTCTCATAGGTAATTTGTTGGAGGACTCGTCTACTTGACATGTACTAGACCAAATTTATGCTATCTTTGTCACGCTTATCTTTCCAAATTCATGCGAGGAGCCAAAGAAATGTCACTAGACTACAAAGAAAGTGATAGCAGAAGACAAAGAATGATTTATTCAATGTATTCAATATGTCAAACAAAAGAGTAGAGCCAAATATAAAGGTTGTGGAAGAAGGAGAGGAAGGTGACAGTTATAACTATCCACCAACAAATACATAACAACAATGTATTATAAACTAAACTAATGCTAACATTCCCCCCTTAATACATTGTTCTTACAAATGTACCCCCTAAACAAATCAAACTTCACTTTTCCGAGAGGCTTGGTGAGAATAGCTGCAACTTTGAAAATCGGTAGGGCGATCGATCTGAGCTGAATTTGGTGGTTCAAGACCTGTTCACGAATGTAGTGACATTTGACCTCAATATGCTTTGTTCGTTCATGAAAAATAGCATTCTTCACAAGCTTCAACACACCTTGATTTTCGCAGTGAATGATGGGAGGTTTCTCTTAAGGAATCCATATATCTGTAAGAATGTGACGTAACCAAATCACTTCGCACACAGCTCCTCGTGTGACGTAGTATTTAACCTCAGTGGATGAGAGAGCAACAACAATTTTCTTCTTGCTAATCCATGAGATAGGTCCAGATCCGAGATGAAAAATATACCCTGAAGTTGATTTCCTGTCATCAACGGATCTTACATAGTCCGAGTTTGTATATCCCTATAAGAAGAACTAAGTGTTCTTCTGATACTCCAGACCAAAGTTAGTTGTACCTCGGATGTATCTCAACACATGCTTTGCTACTATTCAATGGAATTCCTTCAGTCTTACATAAATATGATGAGATAGCTCACTTTGCAAAGTAAAGATTTGGCACGGTATAAGTCAAGTAAATGAGACTCCCCATAAGCTGCCTGTAGTGAGTGCCAACTACCTACGGTGAATCCTGGAATCTAGATAATTGCAAACCTTTTTCCATAGGTGTGGATAATGGTTTACAATCTGACATTCCATACTTCTCTAGGAGTGTCTATGCATATTTCATCCGGGAGACGAAGATGTGATTTTTCTTCTACCATATCTCTAAGCCAAGACAGAGTGAAGTAGCCCCAATCGATCATGTTGAAGGATTTCTTCAGATCATTCTTTACATCATCCACAAGATTTTCAGAACTTCCTGTGATCACAAGATCATCTACGTACAAAACTAGAATAACAATGTTTGTTCGTACCTTCTTGATAAACAAATTTTTATCTAAGGGGCTACGAGTGAATCCATGCTACAATAGGTGATCATCAATTTTTATATACCATGCCTTAAGTGCTTGTTTGAGTCCATAAAGTGACTTTATCAGATGACATACCTTGTGTGGTTGATTCTTGTTTACAAACCCTTCAAGTTGGGCCATGTATACTTCTTCTTTGAGATCATCATTCAGAAAATCACTCTTGACATCCATCTACTGAAGTTTCCATCCATTTTGTGTTGCCAGTGCACAGACAACTCTGATGGTTTTGATCTTCATTGTGGGTGCAAAGGTCTCATCATAGTCAATTCCTTCTTGTTGAGCATAACCCTTTGCAACAAGTCGTGCTTTGTGTTTGTTGATTGAACCATCTACCTTATATTTTATTTTGAAAATCCATTTGCAGCCAATGGATTTCTTACCTGGAGGTAGATTGATAAGTTCCCACGTCCGATTCTAAAGTAGGGAATCATATTCAACATTCATAGCCTATTTCCACTATGGTTGGTCTAATGCCTCATGAACAATGTCAGGTTCAGTGCTATCAACAATTGAACTCATGAGTGCAAAATTTACCTCATGTCTGGCTTGACTTCGTGTTCTGACTCCTGTAGAAGTGCTTGGAAGTGAGTTCAGGTGTGCATCCCCAATAGTATTATGGACCCATTTTAGAAGTTTGTGCTACTTCGATGATGTGAAGATGTGTTTTCTAGTGTGCCTAGATCAACGAATAAGTCTCCACTCAGCTCTTCTTCTCTCTGAGAAGAATCATCTTGCCCATCATTTGGATGTGTGAGAAATCTATGTGATGAGGTCGGTTCTCCATTGTGTGGTAGGGAGTCAAAGGATGACTCATCACACACCACATCTTGACTCTCATAGATTTTCTTCATCTCAGGATCCATGAGACGATATGCCTTTGAGGTAGTACTATACCCCAAGAAAAGACATGGCAGTGTCTTTGGATCAATCTTCTTCCTTTTCTCATCTGGAACATGCATATATGTAGTACAACCAAAAACTCTCAAATGATAGATAGAAGGTTTATGACAAGTCCATACCTCTTCCGGTGTCTGTTATGTAAGATCTTTATGGGTGCCCGATTGAGTAGATACACTTGTTTTGTCTGGACTACTTCTGCCCAAAACTGATCCTCCAACTTGGTGGTGGAGAGCATACAATGAGCCATCTCCATGACAGTCTTGTTGTGTCACTTGGAAATCCCATTCTGTTGGGGCGTGTAGGGTGCAGTCAGATGTTGTTGAATGCCATGTTGCTTCAGGTATGCTAAGAACTTCTTTGATACAAATTCCCCCTTGATCTGAGTGGAGGAGAAGGAGAGGCTTCCCAGACTTCCTGGTGGCTTGCTAGTAAAAGGTTTGGAAATTGTCAAATGCCTCACTCTTCTTCTAGAGGAAATATACCCACATTTTCCATGAGTAATCATCAATGATGAGCTGGAAGTATTCAAAACCTTGGAAGCTAGCTGGGAGGGGTCCACATAGATTGGTGTGTATAACCTAAAGATGCTCCGTAGAATGATAAGAGCTCTGTTTGAATGGACCTCTGTGTTTTCCCATAAGACATCCCGAGAAAATAGGTAAGGAATGGGAGAGTGGAGGAAGCCCTCTTACCATTTCCTTGGCACTGAGCTAATGCAGAGCCCCAACAGAAAGATGACCATATCGAAAGTCCCATAGTGCAATGGACTCCGCCATTAAAGCAAAGAGAGCAATGTTAGATGAAGTGATCGCATCCAATGCAAATAGACCGTCCTTCATAAATGCTCAAGCAATAACTAAGTCTCCCTGGGAAATGATGCAAGACTTGAATCCTTTACGAACAAAGAATTTGACCCGTTCGATGATTAAGAAGTGACTCACGAGACAAGAGATTTGAGGTCAAACACGGAACATATAGCACCTTCGTGAGTGTACATCTTTGTGTCCCAAGAGGAATGATGACATCACTAATACCCGCCGTAATATACTCCTGATTATCTACGATGATGATTTGATCTCTAGTGGGTCGGTCACTTAGGGTATGGAACAACTTCTTATTGCAGTCATGAGTTTTCTCGGCGCCCAATCAATCAACCGAGACACTTTCGATGGTCAGAAGTATGTGAGACTAGGACAATGTCCGGATGAGTTACATCTGGAACCTCTTCATCGGAGGAGGCATCCTACTGAGCAACAATATGACCCTTTTGCCTCTGATTACGAGCATTGGGATTTCTTGGAATATCCTTGGCTAGAAGTTCTCTCTTCGCCAGAGTTGCCATGCTTGTGACCGTTGTAATAACAGTTCGCAGTCGTGTGCATATTCATGGAGCAAATGTGGCACCATCGATCCGCCTTGTTGTTCTGCTGCTTCTGGGTGGCCGTTGTGGTGGCCACTAAGAAGGTTGCTACTGTGGATGTTGCTTCGATTCTGGGGGCTGACTGCCCTTTCGAGGCTTGTTGTTATGCTTTTTCCTCATGATGAGAGCCTTGTCTTCGAAGGCTTCTTGAACATTCTAAATGGCTTCTTCCTATTGGAGATAATTCACTAGTTTGACAAACTCACCTCCTGTTGAGTGATGGTCAACATGGTGATCAATGTCCAAAACCGGGAAGGAAGAGCTTGCGAAGGTGAGCGGGACTAGCTACTAGTCGTCCACCATTTCACCAAGAGCGAAAGTTCTGCGTGTAAATGGCCACACGCCACAAGAAGGCTTTGACTGATTCACCATCATGCATACTCATTGTGTGAAGCTTTGTCTAAAGATGCAACATCATCATCAGATTCTTGGCTTCATAGACGGTACACAACGCGGCCCATGCCGTAGAGGAAGTGGTTACTTCTCGAATGTGAGGTTGAACCTCATCAGAAAGGCTTAGAGTGATAAGCATTAATGCTTTTGCATTGGCCTTTTCATACTTAGCAAATAGATCAGCATCTGTGGGAGGGGTGTTCATGCCAGAAACGATCCCCCAAAGATCTTCAAATTGAAGAATCGTCGCATCTTGGTTTTCCATGTGGTGAAATTTGGCCCTTTTAGCAACTGGGCATCCGACAAAAAAATGCAAGGTGCAGACATTTCCAAAAACTCAAAATTGTATTTTATTTATTAATTGTTCAAAAATGGTTACAAATCCTTACTGAAGGAACTCTTCACGAAGATGGGCTCTATAAGCTCGTGCAGTGAGACACAAATGCTTCTGTGAGTGTTCTACTTCACATTCATCATCTGCATCATAGCCGTGCTCCAATTCTTCATGGATTCAGCGTGCTTGACAACACATGTCAAACCAGAAATAGTCGAACAATCCTTGACACACCAATTTGTCAAATAATAAGTTGTTGTATTCAGCAATTTCATTGAGCAAGGCAAAATAGATGCTGGTGGTGTCCTCTTGGGCTCTCAGAGGTGACTCAGTGGAAGGGTTGCTCGCAACACTCTCAACATCGAAATGTGTGACATGTATGTGGTGAGGTAATCTGGATTAGCCTCCACATGCTAGATTTAGCCTCTCTCGCCAAGCTCTTCACGCCGCAGTTTGGGCCGTCGAGATCCTCACACTAGGCGTGACACTTCCACACTCGGAAGATAAGACAAAACTAGGTTGGGCGTGTTTTTCTTTTCTCCACACAGGGCTGCAGGTCTCACATAGTCTCCAACCTCCTCGTTGCTTCCACGCTTCTCCTTTGATGCTTTCTTCTCACGACTCACCACAAAGTGCTTCCTTCCAAATAGCTCACCTCCTCCACGTAGCAATTTAAATGATTATCCATGTAGGTATCTCTGGAAGTAGATTGCTCCAAGACAGGTTTTCAATGCCAATGTCTCTTTCAGCATTTTCAAATACGCGGATGAGGCCAAGTTATACAACACCTTCCACTGGCAGGTCTGCACAAATTACTCCACAGTTTGTCCTCTAAATGCATCGACAATCTGCACTAATTCGCTACTACACAAGATCTATACAAACATGAAATAATTGCTCTGAAGAAGATTACACGTCTCAAGGTCTTCAAGTTGTTGCGCAGGCTTAGAGGACTTTGATTTCAATGTCGCATCTCCAATACTTGTTGATGCTCCTCTCCCTTGGTCGCTGGTCACTGCTTCTGCAAAACACGTTCATGCCAAATAGGTTTCCAAACTGCATAGGGAAAACTTCCACATAGGCCTCTTCCACCGCTTTGCTCTGATCAAGAAATGATGCTCTGATACCAATGATAGTAGAAGACAAAGAATGATTTATTCAATGTATTCAATACGTCAAAAAAGAGCAGAGCCAAATATAAAGGCTGCGGAAGAAGGAGAGGAAGGTGACAGTTATAATTGTCTACCAACAAATACATATCAACAATGTATTATAAACTAAACTAATGCTAACACAAAGCATGTTTTGAGATATGTCCAAGGAGCAACTAATTATGGTCCTGGAATATAAGAAGAATGATCAATTCTTCTTACGAGGATCGCCGACTCTCGGACCATGCCGGATCTATTGATGACAGGGGAAATCAACCAGCATAAATTTTTCATCTTGGATTAGGACCTATCTCGTGGATAAGAAAGAAGCAGGATGTTGTTTCTATCTCATCCACAAAGGCAGAATATCTTGCCACATGACGAGCTATGTACAAAGCGATATGGTTATGTCGCATTTTGGATGACTTGGGTATACCTAAAAAATAGTCACCTATTCTCTATCAGTGACAATCGAGTGTATTGAAGCTCGTGCGGAATCCTATTTTTCATGAATGAACAAAGCATATTGAGATTTATTTTCATTTTATTTGAGAGCACATCTTGAACCATCACATTCAGCTCCAGTACTGTCCTACAAAAGCACAAGTTGCCCACATTCTCACAAAATCTCTTGGAAAAGTGAAATTTGATGTCAAGGTTTTTGGTAAACTAGGAAAACCAATTGTGAAGGTTATGGGTAAACCTGTAAAACCAATTTTGTAAGGTTTTTGGTGAACTGTAAAATCATTCAAGAAAGGTTATTGGTACACCCGTAAAACCAATTAGGTTAGGTTGTTGGTAGAAGTCGGAGAAAACTATCGAGTTGAAGAAATGTGTGTGTGGCACATGTGCGAGTTTTGTGCGAACCCAATGCTACACAGTCGAGGAGTTGGTCATGAGCACATAGAGGTGATATGCTACATTCAAAGAATGAGATATGTTTTTCCATGTAAACAATAAGGAGGGGAATGTTAGGAAATTTTTTGTTTACATTGGCATATGAGTTTTACTGTATAGTGAATTATTATTTACTTATGGTTATTATGTAGTTGATTTAAGATATTGTAATAATGACAATATATTTAATTGTTGCACCCGTGTATCTATACTGGGTAATTTGTTATTGTCACTTCCTATTTTATAGAAAGTTGTTTACCTATTCCTTTGGCTATATAATACCCTGTGTAATATTCCCGAGGATATGCTTTGAATAGAAGAAATTAATTGCTATGTGAATTTTTCCTGTGTAAACTCTATACCGAAATTATAGTTTTCACAATGTTTTTTATTATTGGTAAATGGTTTTAAACGGGACCATATCCCGTGGAACAAAAGGGCTCAAATCCGAGATAAAACAAGAGCGCACCAATGGTTTTTTGACAAGTGAAAGCCACACCCTAGGAAGCAAGGCCTAAAACACCTAGATAAAATAGTAAAAACAAAGGCCGGGGACAACCTGCCAGCGAGAAGCCAAAACGAAGCCGAATAACATAAACACAACAGCTGGATATCTAAGCTAGGTATGACTAGAAACAAAATTCTTGCCATGGATTTTTTTGTTCATTGTCTTCCACCCATCAGAAACCTCCTTGAAAGGGAGAATAACCTCAAGAGCTTCAATTGGCAGATATTTGCTATTTTCTACTAGAAGAGGAGGAGGGATATTTTCCTTTGCCACTTTACGCTCTGATAATGCAGTTTTTGTATTCTCCATGCTCCCACCAACAGGAATTTCTTTAGTAGGAGTTTCTAAGACTGATTCAGCAATTCATATCAGTATTGAATATTATTTGATTAGTGGAAAAGAACCTCAATATTAATATCTTTTCCTATGATGTTTCAAAGAATTAAAAAAATTGTAATAAATTTCTCTAATAATAAATGTATTCAATAAAATATATATAAACGAAATGGATTGAATATAAACATTACATTTCATAAGCATTACATTCCATGATAAAAATACCATTACATTGAATCGTGGAGTTGCTGCAACTAGAGACTTTCCTTCACAGTAAATAGGCCTGGACCCTGGTATATATTGCCTTGGCTGGGGAGTCGGGGACTATAATTTACCAAACTAAAATACAGTTCTATTAAACTAATCAAGAGGGATTCCACGTACATTTTGTGTAATTTCAAATAAAATTTGCCTTTTATCACCGAGCTTTTCGGAACTGTAATAACTTTGTTTAAATAATGTTAGAGACTGAACAAAATTCTGTCTACTGAAATTCAAAGAACAAAATTTGCGGAGTTATTTGAGACTGAAACAAAATTTGGGAGAGAATTCGAGACAGAAATTCGAAAGGAAAAAGACCTGACGCCTTAGTACTGCTAATAACATACGTCATCAATATTCCACAAATTCAAAGCGAACTTGTAGGAAAAACTAACTTCTCCGTCCAATATAATTTTTTAATTAGAAGTTAGAATAATATGTTGAGTGTGACTGATTATTAGTGACTAACAATTATATTAAAATACGAATATGGTTAAGAGAATTTATGGATGATAGTAAATTATATTGAGACTCAAAACTTATAAATATGATATCCATTAAGTAAATAAGCCAAGAAGTACTTTTAATGTGTTTATTTTGAGTTCTACCAAATCCATCATCAATTATTGCCCCCAATTAATGTTACTAGTGTGTTAAAAAAGTCATTTAGTTTTATATTTTTGTAATTCATTTGTGAGTATGTTAGTTTGCGCCCATTGGATAGTTAAGCAACAATTTTTATGATACTTCTAGATTTTAAGATTTTTTTTTGCAGAAAATTGATCGATGAGAAACTTGAAGATAGTTATGCCTAAATTTTAAAGATTAAAACAAATATTATATATATATATTTTTATAAAATATCATAAAAAATTAACTTAAGCGATGGGAAACAACAATCTCTCCATAAATTACTAATTTGAAGAAGATAAAAGAATCACCTATAAAAGTGTGAAAATGTGTGATGTATCGTGTTGAGCGATGTCTAAATCAATCGAGATCAAGTTATTAGAACATCCACGTTAACCTGCAGACCAACAAACTTGACATGGGCACAAGAATTTCGTGGAGATCGGTATTTCGCCATATTTGAATTTTTGTGAAAATCAGTGGTTTTGCCATATTTGAAGATATTTAAAATAGCTTTCTAAGTCAGTAGTACCTGTCATTGTTGAAGAATTGACATTATGCATCACCTGGTATCCATTCACACAAAAAGCAAAAATCATGCTTCATGGTGCGTACACTTCGTGAAAACCATCTACAAAGCCTTTTTTCGAGAAAACAAAAACAATTGTTTTGCATTTTCAAAGTCAAAACAAAAAATGATGGGAAAAATCGCAAGAATAAAAATAAATATAAAATTGAGCTTCAAGACTCATCATGTTGAGAGAGCACCAACTAACCAGAGGCCGGATAAAATGAATATGGGAGGTTTCTAAACAACCTCTCACCATTTGATAAGGACAGTCACAACATGTAGTAGTGGAAAACATATACCAACAACAAACCAACTAATGCCAAGAAGAATTTTTGTGTTTATCTTGGGTTTTGCCAAATCAATTATTTGATATTTAAGTATGAAATTAATCTAAAAAAATGGAAATATTAGATTTGTAATTTTTGTCGGGGACATTGGTTATTGTCATTTATTTGTGAGTATGTTACTTCGCAATCCCATTAAAAGGGTAAACATCATTTTTTTATGTTGCTTCCAAATTTTAGGAACTTTTTTATAGAAGATTCTATTATATACAATTTATTATTAAAAATTAAATGAAATCACATGTAACTTAAATATAGAAGAACCACTACTCTTCATAGAACTCGCATCTAAAAGTGTGAGAATGTGTGATACACAAGATAGATTCTGTTGATTGATGTCTAAATCAATTGAGAGTAAGTTGTTGGGAGGTCCAAAGTACTTGAGTAATTGAGAATAGTGCACTAAGATGAGTAGGATGACGAGGGCCGGACACACGATTCTTTCATGATTTGAAAGAGTGATAGAGGCCATCCGGACTCACATGAAAGATGACTGTAAGTGCATTTAATGTAGTATTTAGTATGAAATAACATGATTGTTGTTTAATTTTTAGTAAGATAACTCTCTAAATATAAAGTTATGATACCATAATGAGGGCCCTAGCATCACATACTACTATCACTCCATCTAGAGTTGCATCCATTGCATCGATTGAATTAACATAGTGACATGCACCAAGACTAGGAGATCTGCATCAACACACACATCATAGGGGAGAGATTCTATTCTATTCCATGCACACATACTATTGCATTTTTCTATAATTATTATTGCTCACTACATCACAAAGTGTGATTGACACAAGAGTACCTAGTACACGACATGCGCAAACACACCAAAACTACATTTGGGTCCAAAATGTAGTGTTACACTTAGATTAGTAAGCCCACTATTGTGGCAGTTGAGTTCAGTCCGACCCATTCATTTTGCATCTTTTATTTTTTAGGGTTTTGATACTTCTTTGTATTTTTTAGGTCATTCCTCCATCTTGCATTATTTATTACACCTGACACAGTTAAGAAGATCCACTGCGATAGATAGAGAATATTTCAGGGCATCTTATGACATTGCCAAAACCATATTATTAGCTTTTACAGAGACCAAGGCACTTATTCTGAAGACCAGGGCACCTCGGGGCACTCTAGTACTTCCTTGGGTGCTGCAATCTCCTTATATCTTCTATATTAGACCTTTCTGGACCTTGTAGTGATCATTCCTACTTATGGAATCCAAAGTCAGACCTACGATAACTTGCAATACTCTCCATCAATTAGCTAAGTCATTCCATTTTACATCCTTACACACTTAGGGTTTTATTTCATTTAGTATAATTATTTTAAATTATTCCATATTGTCTTAGCATAGTCTACAATGCTTTAGTCCTCCTATATTAGATTAACTATTATTATAATTTCCCAGCAATATAGTTTAATTTTACTTAATTAGTTACAAGTCATCAAAACGCTACCATAAAAGGATTTATAAGGCTCTTTCCATGATTGAAGTGGACAAAACACTTGATACAACAATTGGTAACTCACACTAAAATCACATCCCAAGATGGGAGTTATACAACAAAATTTTACAACATAAAATTTACAATAAACAAGTCTAAGCCAAATCAAAACAATTTCCCCAAAAGTGGATAAATAACATGACAAAGTTTCCAATTTCTCCATCAATATTCAAGCTAAAATATGTGCACACTTTCCATTCCATAAGATCTTCAACTCATAAGGAGATAGGACCCGATTACTTCCCAACCTATTATAATCATTACATGTTATCTCCAAAGAGTGGAGGACATGCTAACCTCACTCCAATCCCATGGGAGAGAGAGCAAGAAATCCTAAAGTGCACAACTGGGTAGGGAAATGAACAAGAAACAACCACATAATGTAATAACTTTGAACACACAAGACACAAAAAAAAACCACCAAACACAAGTGGGAGAAAAGTCCATGTTTTCCTTCTAATAGGGAAGAGTGGATGATAATCCTAGTATGCCAAAAGTGTGATCAAACATTAGGAAAAATAAATTAAAAAAAATCCATAATCCATCCTTATACCTCCATGCCAAAAGTGTGATCAAACATTAGGAAAAAAAAACTAAAATAACTCCATAATCCATCCTTATACCTCCATGCAAACACACCCTCCTTATTTCTCCTCCCAAGCACCAAAATTTCTCCTTGGGAGGATTTTCAAACCTCATTGGGTTTCCTTTCCAAGGACGGGGAAGGAGGTTCAAACCATATGAACAACCTTCCCCACCTCAAACCATATGAGGGGACAAAGATAAAGAATGCCAACATGGCTTGTCCATCAAGCCATGTGGTAAAGAGGGAAATTCCCTCCCTCTTCCCCACACTACTCCAAAATCCATCACTACACATGATGGATGGAGAAAATAAATTAAACACATAAAACCATAACCATACAACAACATTCAAAACACATAGCCACACACAACATCCATTTTTTCTCAAATTCATGCAATAAAACAAAATAAGGCACAAGAATCCTACCTCAAATAGCTCTCCAAGTCTCTAAGCTATCCAATCCACTCCAAAGCCAAAGCTCCAAGCTCAACTCCCAAATCCAAAATGCAAAAATGACAAGCTAAATAATCTTTTCCTCCTCCATGAGGAGGTATATGAAGAGAAGCAAGGAAAATATCCTCCCAAATGAGAGGGTGTCATATTTCACCCCTCTCTTTTCCCCAACCCAAGATTCTAAAAATAAAAGGAGAGTAAAAAAAAATCTTTTTAAGAACAAATCCCCCAATTTCCCTAAATATTAATAAATAAAACACCACCCAACATTTTAGTAACACACCACCCAAACATTCTTACAAGAATGGTGAGTTGTGAGATGTCAAATGCGAGGAAACTCCTTTTGACCAAGAAACAAAGCCCCCATAACTATATGTAGGGTCCAAGGGATCTTTTTCATGAAAAGAGAACCCCCAAAGATGAAAGGGGTCCCAAAAATTGCCCTTTTTAGCCCAATTTCAGGTTTGGCAAAATGACACAAGAATGGAGGTTGTGGGGCCCACCCAAGGGGTGTTTATGTGACCCCAACCTCCTAAAAATAAAATTAATTAATCTAATACACTTCTAATACAAGTGGGGACCATTAGGTCCCCCAAACTAGTTTACAAAAGACTAATAAAACACAATTACATTAATTACAAATTTTGGAGTCACCCATGGTGCCCCTATACAACATGCAACAATCAAATAAAGCTTCATACAAAAAACACAACTAGGACTCGGCCCAGTCATCTGCTTGTGCATCTTGAGTTTCCACCCTAAAACCCACATTCTCCTATGCCCTGTAATCTACACACTCATTGCAAACATTAAACATACATGTCTAATATATATATATATATATATATATATATATATATATATACTACAAATAATGAAAATAAATAATCATGGTTAGCATGCTAATAATGCAATAATAAATATCAACCCATGATGATCATATACTATCAACATGCATCCATAATTAAGCAAGTTATGAGCTCCAACTACATAATCATGATAATATGCTAAAGCCAAAATACAACAATGTTATCAAAGTATGAAATGATAACATAAATCCATCATAGGTCAAATAAGATCAATTGTATCATATACTAATGGAAACTAAAATAATTTTTTGATAATAAATCTATGATAATAATCACTACTAGATTTGTGTATCATGCCCTAACTAGCAGATGATCCATCCAAAGATCCAATGAAATCACATAATATCTAGATAAAGCTATAAACCATGTCCCTAATCTACTAGATGTAATGAGTCAAAAAATTAAACGGAGCAAGAAAAGGTGGGCACCACATAAGGTGCATGAGAAATTGTTATGTGATGCTCATTAAGTGGAGAAGGAGCAACAGGGTTCACTTTCAGAAGCCTCTAGTAAATTGGAGGTGGAAAATCCTGACGAATACACCTTGAACTACTTTCTCTAGAAAGGTGAATTTTCCTAGGTTTCAGAACAAAATTTTCCCCTAACATTTTTAAGGGAGAGCCATGGTTTTGTTGACGCATAGAATATAGTTTTCACACAAAAATAAAGGTTTTTGATGCACGTTAGAAAACCTTGTTGTCATGTGACAACACATTTTATTGTCACGCGTCAAAAACCCTTGTTGTTGTGTGACAACGAGGTTTGTTGACACACTTCAATATAACCTTGTTGTCGTGCGACAACATTTTTGTTGACACGCTTCAAAAAAACCTTGCTATCGTGAGACAAAAATTCTTTTTGACACACGCCAATAGCCCTCGTTTTCACACAACAACAAGGGTTGTTGATGCACGTTAATAAGAATTGTTGTTGCACGACAACAAGGTTTTGTTGACGTGTGTCAACAAGAATTTCTATCACATGTCTATAAGTAATGTTGATGTGCTTCAAAAATGGTTTTGATGCACAACAATAAATCCTCATTTTTGTGTGTCCACCATCTCGTGTCTCCAAAAACCCTAATTTTTCCCTATAAATACCTCATCGGCCCTCATTTTCACGTTCACACTTCCCAGATCCCAACTTTTTCCTTTCTTCAACTTTTCCCAAAGTGCTACCTACTATAAGAACCATATTTCAACACACCAACGGTCCAACCAAACACCAAAAAATCCATGTCTTGACTCTCTAGACTCCAATCAGCTCCATAAATCATGGCTACTAGTGCTCAAGCTCAAGATCCAACACAAAATCAAACTAACTAGGAATTGAAAACACCTGAAGCCCTACGGAAGGGTAAGATTCATAAAAAGGAATGTGATGTGCCCCCATATCTATATAGTTTTTCAAATGAATGCAGAATATAAGGATGTTGTAGAAGCATGTGAATTCCTAGGGCTTGTTAATATGCCCCAGTTTGAGATTGATCATGACATTCTTAACTACCTTCTCTCCTCATACAATACAAAAGATAGTCATTTTATCACACTTTGGATGATGGTTGTACATTTAGGTTTAATGTTGATGTAGTTGATATCCATAGATTGACATGCCTTCTCTTTTAAAACTTTTCCCACAAGAATAACCAAATCAACCCTCACCGAAGAGGATAACATTTACCTTGAATCTAGTTTCAGATTTCATGTTGATTATACGTGTACCCTACTTTTAAAAAAAAAAAAACATTGTTACCCATCAACTGTATCTCATTTATCAAACATCAACTAAATCTCCCTAGTCACACGTCAACAAAAATCCTTTGTCACGCATCAAAAAATAATATTAATCGAAAGCGTCAACAAAGTGACCCTTGTCGTACATTAGGTGTATCTTTGTCGTGCATCAACAGAGTAACCCTTGTCGTGTGTGTCAACAGAGTGACCCTTATCACGCATCAGTTGTATCTTTCTTATCACGCGTCAACACAAGTCCTTTATCGCACATCGAAATAGTAATGGTCATCCATCAAAAAAGAAATTTTTTCTACTATAAACTTAAAAAAATCAGTAGTGTCTTTGGTGTTTAGACTTCGCAAGTTCATTGTACTTGATATGTTGATACCTCAACTAGTAGTTTGTTAGTAGTATCCTACCCGACGAATCACCTAGGTTTTTATAGGTTATGTTTTCAAATGTAGGTGAAGCCGGCTGCTTTACAAAAATAATAGAAAATTTAGGTGAACAAGGCACTAACTCTTGCTCCAAATAAATTCCTTTTCATATTTTCCTAAAATGGAATATTCACCAAATTATGAATATTCACTACTAAACAAATCCTCGAAAAGAAACATCGAAATAGGAGAATCATGTGAGGGAACTATAATATTTTTTTGACTAGGAGAGGAATCATTATGCACATGTGATTGATTGTTAATATCAAACATGTAATAAATAAGAGAATCATTTAGAACTTTCTTAGAAAGATTAAAAGGAGGCTCACGAGTAGTTTGTATAGCATGGTATAACAGCTTTTAGATGGGCATGCAACAAATTGTTGTACATTGAATGAGATAAAACCCTAATGCTCAAGATGTTTGATTAATCATGGAAAAGTATGACAAACGTTGTCATTATGTCCATTGATTCGATGATAATTGCAATATGGAGAACCTTGATATTTCACTAACTCGATAGGGAGAATAGTAATAGAGTGATCAACTTACGACTAAGAATCAATAAGAATATATTATTGTGTAGTATTATGCTCGAATATGAGAGGCTCAGACAATGGCATGTCTCAAGGTTCAACTAGATGACATGTAGTAGACATAGATTTCCTATAAGATGTAGAAGGAGCACAAACATGAGATTGCAAAGCATCCTTAATTTGTTGAATTTAAGTTTTGAGAGATGTGATCATGGATTCCATGGCCTTACATTTTTCTTGGAATAAAGCATGTAGAGCTTGTATTGCACCAACTAGGGGTTGATTAGATTGATGATCAGTAACGCTAGAGTTATCGGATGAATGATTGAATATACGAATTATTTTGTGTGGTGGCGTATTGTCATCCAAATACATGGTGTTTACTTATTTTTTCAAAATAGACTTATAATTGGGATATCTCTTAAGTAGATTAGATAAAGGAACATGAGAAACTTTGGTAGCCATGATAGATGAAAAATAAGAATCCTAATTTTGAAAGAGGTCGAGTTCACCAAAATGATTAACTAAAATAAACTAAAATGTAGATATATGATAGTAAATCTAAGCTATGAACAATCTGTAAATGTAGTAAATAAATGCAATAAGGAAGTATGTAAATGACCCAAATAAATAAAGTAATGGAAATAGAAACCCTAATGTGCAATAGAGAAATGGAAAGAACTCAATTGACTATAGAAGCTTGCTAGATTGTGTCGTAGAGGTGATTGTAGAAACTAGAAGCAAAAAGAATGCGTAGAAGCCTCGAAAAGGATTGATCTAAGCTAATTCTCTATATTGGTGCACCTTGAGAGGGAATGGGGTGCCTATGAGTGCTCAATTGTATATAATGGGTGCCTCATATATGTAAGAGGTCCATAATTGAGTTATACATGTTCGGTAGATGCTTTGAAACCCTTGGTGTGTGTCGCATCAAGCTCGTTGCATTGCTCTAGATGTCACTATTATGCCAAGATGAATGGAAATACCTACAAAAACCTAAACAAGCATCAATTCCTAAAAATAAAAATTTATATTATAGGTTCGGACCTACTCTAAGCTGCCACAATAGTGGACTTACTATTTGAGCACCACACTACATTCTAGACCCAAATGTAGTTTTTTGTGTGTGTGCCAAACATGCTCTAGGTTTCTCTTGTGTCAATATCACTTTCTGATGTAGCAAATGAAATATGTGTAGAAAAATGTAATAGAATGGTGCATGGAATAGAATATAATCCTTCCCCTATGCTTTTTTGATGCATGTTTCTTAGTCTTGTGCCTTGTGATGGAGCTATGTGGATGTAAGAAATCACTAATGCAATAGATGGATGCAACTCTAGGTTGATTATAGTACTCATTAGTGCTTGGTTCTTGACTATGGCCTCATAAATTTATATTTATAAGTTTATCTTGATATAATTTCATAATTAACCCCGAAATGGATGACCACCAAAAGATAAGGGCCTTAAATGACTAAAACAAGCCCAAAAAGTGGTGGGAACGTTCAAAAAGGACTGGGATGCCCATGGTGGGACTAGGGCGCTCCAGTCAAAGATAAAATAATGCAAAAGTGATTAAAAAAGCTGAGCATATGTGTGGTGGAGGTCGGGAATGATGAAATAAAATGAAGCAAGATGGCCAAAAGACAAGGGTTAACTAGTACTTTCTTCACTAAAAACCATCTAAATTGTAATATGAGACCGAGAATAAATAATGTTTAAAGTACATGATTTTGTGTCTAAATCACCTAAGGTTGCATCTAAAGGAATTCTAAGAGCATCAAGGCATCCATCTAGCACTCACTCAAGGGACAAGGGACTACTTTTTCTACATACATGCATAGGAAGGGGAAGTTCATTTTTCCATCCACAAATCACTTACATTGGTACATCTATCTAGATCGTCCCACTATCATGTGATCTTACACAAGGGAATGATTTTGTCACACACGTAGAAGAATTATATGGAGTCCGAGATATAATACAATGCTTAGTTGTAAGTTCACTTAATCGGGTGAGCAACTCAAGGGGTTAGTCCGAATCCTCATATTACATCTTTCTTTTTTTGGATTTGATGTAGTTTGAGGGTTTTTTCAGGTCAATATCTCTTTGTAGGTTACAGAATCATGAAAGCTTATTGTGACATATAGATAACCAATAGCAGCCATCAAGGAAAACCTTGTGACACCAAAAATTTAGGTTTCGAGCTCTGTCTGTCATAGGTGCCTAGTAGAGGTCTTTGGTGCCTAGGCACCCCCATCCCAATGTTTGTGCCCAAGTCTAAGATCATCCTAAAGTTTAAGAATTTACTGTGCTTAGTTATGACATTTTATCAAATTACTTTTTCTCATTTTCTCCAAATTGTGAAGCCCTAATAAAAGACGTAAATCAACCAAGTCCTTTATTCTCTTTCTTGTACTTAGGGTTTCAAATTTATTAGCTTACTTACTTGTGTAAAATATTTACTTTAGCATTTGTTTATCATATGTGAATATGCAATTAGGATTTAGCATAAAAAAATTTTGTTATATGATGAACATCCATCACATAAAAGGACACCATGACAATGTTTTTTATCCGTTGGATCATTAGCTCAAATTATAAGAGGACATAAGTGCCATTATGAGTGAGAAATAACTTGTAGATATATCTTCTTCACCTCATCCACAACACCAACTTATATGAAGAATTATACTTGATGATCATGTTTGTCCATCTAACAATACTTCTTCTTGTGATACTATTCCTACATAGGAGAAGTCATGAATTTTCTATAAGTGGGTTAGCAAGGAGCAAGGGTTTATCCCAACAGCTACACATGTGACTTCGGTAGACGCTTTGGTGCAATCATATATTCATCCTATCAAGTAGAAACATCATATATAGTTAATCCCATGCATCCTTCCTACCATAGATAATTCATCCATGTTATGCCACTATGTTACTTAATAAATTCAATTAGAAAAGGTGTCAAGAGCAAGGCTCTTCAAACACATAGTGTCAATCCTCATCATCATAAGTCTCTATATATATTGATCTCGTCACCTAGATGCACCTCTTAGGTTTCGGCATAACTGGATCCTTACCTAGCCCGATAATGTAATAATTTCTCTTGCAATGCCACATTATATGCTAGCACCTAGGAATACTATGCATGTGACTATACCAATGTTGCTAATAGATTGTGTGACAAATCACCCCTTGACTACTCTATAGGGTACCTTCCTTACTCGACACAAATCTCATCCCTTTGGATTACTCGATCAACACAAGTGGTTTCCAAACTATTACTAGGTCAAATAAATAGGCATGCTCACTTGTAATATCATCTACTCTCTCGAGAAGTGCACTAGTGATAACGTACCTTGAAATATTACACA
Organism: Taxus wallichiana var. yunnanensis; assembly: GCA_018340775.1. Classification (NCBI taxonomy): domain Eukaryota; kingdom Viridiplantae; phylum Streptophyta; class Pinopsida; order Cupressales; family Taxaceae; genus Taxus; species Taxus wallichiana. The sequence goes on from CM031235.1 coordinate 848,539,056, forward strand.
AGAACATATAAAACTAGGCATCCTAAATGGTGTTCTAGTAAAAATCAGTTCTGAATCATCACAATACGTGTGCATTAGACACCATGAAATATGAATTAATCACTAACATCATATCAACAAATAAATCAATCACAATTTATACATTAGAAATGAGGACCCTAAGCCTCATCAAAACCACCAGTGGTGTACCTCCATCGAGGCCTTCCACTAATATTGAAAAAGAGCACCCAACTTAACCCATCATGATGTTTAGGCTACGTTACAACCTGCATCATCCTTATCACTCACCACTATCACTAGATCCACCTCCCCTACTAGGGGTGGTAAAATTTTAGGCCAATGTGGGCCCATGGTTGGCTCTATATTAATGGGATGCATATGTATACCACCTCCATTAGTATGGTGGTAGGGGCACCTCTTGCATTATCCTAAACTAGAGGGTCACTCTCTCATGCTAATATAATTGCCCATGCATTGAGAACTGATCATCTTAGCACATTGTCCTTCGAATACACCGAAGCTCCACAACATCCTTCGACCACCTTGGATAATCTCTATATGGTCTACAAATAATATCCACTGTTTGCATTCTATCCAAGATCTATCTTATATAATTCATAGTATCAAAAGTCCACCTCTTGGGTAGAACCCACTATGCTTTCACTATCTCTAGGTGTGCCCAATTTATCTTTGCTTGCCTAAGGGACATACATAAGTAATATGCTCGTAAGCCCAAATACACAATAATGTAATCACCACCACTCCAACACCTTTGACTGCTACACACGAAGATGATAACATTGCAATATAATTATGCAACCACAAAACCCTAGATGTTACAATAGTTATCAATCTAATCGAGGTATCTCTTGGCCTCCGCATCCTAAAAAAGTATCTCCGCAGATCTCATATGATATATTGTATTTACATGCAACACTTGTACTCATTCTCCACCCAATGGTAATCATAGAATCTGGTACATATCCTCTAAGGTGATCATCATCTCCTAATTGGGAGCCCAAATGTACATGTGTCAAAGATTCCACCACTCACACAAAGTTGTAATGAGGTACATATTTTGGGGTACCATATTCAATTGTGCTACATGATGAATCCCTTCTTTGTCCAATGTCCCAATCGACATCATCCTTACCAAAGGAAAGTAGGGTGTCCATATGTCGCCCACTATGAATATGAAACTCTCTCACATGTACACCTCTTTGCAAACACAAACCCACACAAAAACATGTTTCATTACCTTTTCATACTAAATATTCCTATAAGAATCATCAAAACACGCTCTGATTCCAATTAGTTTTGAACATTTTGAATCGAAACCATATTGTAAACTCAAGCCGAAACTTTAAGGTTTTGTATGGTTTCTGCCCAGGTAGAAAACCGGACTATTCGGTCTGTGTTTTTACAAAGTTCATCAAAACTTAAGAATTTGTAAAAATTTGACAAAAATCATGTTATTTGCATGTTGTGGCTCATCATTAACAAATGATGAGAGGTTGATTAGAAACCTCCCGCCTCCATTTCCTCTTGCGTCTCGTTGATTTTTACTCAGTCAAAATGATGAATCTTGAAGTTCAAATTTATACATATTTTCATCCTAGGATTTCCCCACCATTTTTGTTTTGACTTTGAGAATGCAAAAAGATAGTCTTGAGCAGGGGTTAAATTTTGCGTCCGTTTAGACTTTTTTTGTATTTTTAACCGTAAAATACAGTTCAATTTAATTTGAGACCGTAGCGAAGGATGGGCAATTTTTTTAAGACCCTGTCATATTGACGTTTGGATTTAAAAGTCGGTCGTTTTTTATTTTTATTGTCAATACTATTACTAATATGTTGCATGGGGCTGCGGGAATGGGCATCGGGTAATGGAAAATGTTGAAAGTTGGATATATTTGCTGGTACTTAATACAAAACATTTATCCATACACTTAATCCTACAATTGTTGTAAACTGCATAGCGTATAGGATTGGCTATAGGATTAGGATTGCAGTTTCCATTTGCCAGACTGTCAGGAATGGCCGACTAGGCACTGACAGGCTTTCACTTCAGCAATTAAGTAGTCATTGTCACTTGTGCATGGAGCAGTGTATTCAACTTGCGGGTACACCAGAGGCAGCGGATGCATTAATTTTATCATACTTAGAACTTCCAAATTCAAATTTATAAACATCTAACTTCCACTGTCGTCCGCTCAGTTGCGAGAAATATTAATGTTTCCCAGTTTGGAATTCTACTATGATATTAAATATTCGTTGTTTTGAAAGATTTGAAAAGATTACGAAGCTTTGGCCTTCAGTTGGTTGTCATTTGGGTCTTTTATGTCATTTATTTTAGCGATTAAATTGGATGCCTGCTGGAATAGATAAAGAATTTAAGAGTGGAGCTATTGAAGGAAACCTTGCAGGCTCAGTTTTAATTGATTCAACCGAGAATTCATAGAGCTCAGGTCAAGATCAGTGAAGAGCACAGGATAAATATCAATTTCTTTACAACAAAATCCATGGTAAGAAGTTTTAAATCATTAGTTTTCTTTTTTTTAACCCCTGAAACTCATCATCAAATTACTCAAAAATTGAAACCCAATATCATATTACTCAAAAATCCCAGAAAATACTTGAAACCCATCATCAAATTATTCAAAAATATTATAGCATCACTTAAAACCCATTACAGTAATTAAATTTTTAATAAGAGATATACTTCTATTGTTAACGTTTAGGGCCTCACTCAGACCCATCATAAAGAAGATGAGAAAAATGGTATAATATAAAAATGCCCATACGCTTCTAAACTATGGTAGCTTAATTTTTTTGTTACGATTATAGTTGCTATTAACTTCTCGTTCTACCTAACTATCACGCACGTTCGCGGCTGACATCATATTGATATTTTGCCAAAATAATCACAAAAATGTATTGCAGCGCAGTGGTTGGGCATGACCCCTATATTTTTGGAGGTCGCGAGTTCAATACACGCTAACTTGCGTGATGGTTAGGCTCCGCCTTAACTTCTATTATCTATAGCTAAATTCTTATTTGGGAATCATATGTTTTCAAGAAAGACTTTTAAGTACAAAAGAAGAAGATGGTAGTGATCATGTTCAACACTGATTCTAGTGTGAATTCAGATATCTTAGGTCAAGTTCAATGAGGAGGACGGGATAAAAATCAATTTCTTCTACAACATAATCCCTGGTAAGAAGTTTTAATGCATTACTTTCCTTTTTTTTGTTCTTTTTTATTTAAATGCAATGTTTATCGAAATAAATTTAATAACATGTTATTGTAAACACCATCTCAAGCCTATATAGTAATGGTAGAAATGAATTAAATACAAATGTTTATTTTCAACGTTTTAGCAAGCAACAAGGTAGAAGTAGATTCAATAGAAATGTACATTTACAACATTGTATAGATATTAGATTAGAGAATATAATTTTAATTGGTATAACTTAAGTTTAAGATATTAAATATATATTCCATTAAATATAAAAAAGTATCCAAAGACCAAATAAAATGGGAATCCAACATGTTATAGTTTACTCAAATTTGTAAAACTATTTAAATATTTTTATTGCTTGTTCAAATTGGAATTCTATCGTCCTATTGTTGATATTATTATAATTATTATTGTTACTATCAAATTTTATATCATAATTTTTAATTCTAAATTAGTCTATGCATTCTATTGAAATCGTCTGATTGGATGATTATGGGTTTCAATATAAATGCATCCACAATATTAAGACAAGTTAGTGTTTTTAGATATATTAACATATACTTAGAAGATTAAAAATGTCTTTTTTGTTAACAATATCTTTATTTTATATGGTGTGATTATACCAAAATATAAATTTTGGTATTTATGTAAAAATTAAGAAAGAAAATATTGAAAAGCAAACATCATGTGCTAAGGTAATATTAATTGGTAATATTAATTAAGAAACTGTCAAATATTTTTTCCAAATTTAACCCATGGGCTCGAGTAGCAACGCTTACATTTTGTTTCTCAAAAAAAAAAATTCAAAATGGTGTTCACGAAGTGTACGCACTTTGCTGTGTGAATGGATACCAGGTATATGTCGAAGCCGAAAACTACTCTCGACAAGGAGTATATATGCTGAGTCAGTTATTGCATGTCAACAGCGACAGGTACTGCTGCTGAGAAACGTAGTTTAAATATCTTCAAATATGGCAGAAATAGTGAATTGCACGATACTCTTCAAACATGCTAAAAATTCTGTTCTCCGCTAATTTCATTAGACAGAATTTCATTTATTCCTGTTCCTAAAAGCTCGGTAATAAATGATGATTTTGACTCGAAATTACACAAAATATACGTGCAATCCCTCTTAATTAGTTTAATAGAACTCCATTTGAATTTAAACTCCGTAAATGGCGGAGGAAAAGTTTATTTAAACTCTCCAGCAAGGCAATATCTCTCAAACTTGCAGGTCTCTTTGCTGTGAAGGAAATTCTCCAGTTCCAGCAACTCCAACATTCAATGTAATTGTACTGTTATTATGGAATTGTTTGTGAAATGTAATGTTTATATTCAATTCATTTCGTTTGTATATATTTTATTGAATACATTTATTATTAGAGAAATTTATTACAATTTTTTTAGTTCTGTGAACCATCATCAGAAAAAGATATTATTATTGAGTTTCTTTTCTAATAATCGATAGACGAAAATACAGGTTTTCCAAAAATAATCTTCGATACTGATATGAATTGTGAAAACATCATAGTTCTCGAATTTTATATGATTGATATTATTTGTTCAGATCTGAGAATGGCTGCTGCCGAATACCGTCCAAGTATGTGGAATGCTTATGCAATTCACCGTCTAACACCAACTCATAAGGTATATATTCAACATAGTGTTTTTCCATTATTATTGCAGTGAAATATTAAAAAGTATGCTGAGTTCTTTAAACAGATATATTATCATTTTCCTATCGGTTCTTTTTTTATAGTTGTGCAAAGACATCACATATGTTTGCATTGTAAAAAAATTTAAACTATAAAGTTACATGTTTCTCACAAATTGAGTTGTTTATACTCTCCAGCCAAGGCAATATCGTTCAATCTGTCAGAAAAAGTTTATTTCTACTGTTCAGCAAAGGCAATATCGTTCAATCTGCTGTGAAGGCGAGTCTTCAGCCAAGGCAATATCGCTCAATCTGCCAGGCGATATTCAATGTAGTGGTATTTTTATCATGGAATTGTTTATGAAATTTAATGTTTAGAATCAATCCATTTCATTTATATGGATGTATAATATTTTATTGAATACCTTTATTATTATAGAAATTTATTATGATTTTTTAAATTCTGTGAACCATTATCAGGGGAAGATATCATCCCTTTATTTTTTTGAATGATTGATGGATAAAAACACTTTTTCCAAAAACAATCTTCTATGTTTCTTGAATTTATTATTATTGATATTATTTGTTCAGATTTGAGAATGGCTACTGCCGAATACCCTCCAAGTATGTGGAATGATTACGCAATTAACTCCCTTACACCAACTCAAAAGGTATATATTCTGCATCGTTTTTTTTTTTCGTGCAGCAAAATATTAAAATGTATGAAGAGTTTTATAAACAGACATTAATACTTTCCGCTCGGCTTTTTCTTATAGTTGTGTCTAGCCATCACATAAGTTTTTATTGCGAATTTTTTTAATATAAAGTTAAATTATAACAAAATCCTTCTTACTATATTAAAATTTTTGTTTTTTCCTCTCGGTTTACTGCTGTACATGTTTCTCAAAAATTAAGTTTATTATTTCAGTCACCTGTGAACCAGAAACGAATGAAAACATTGATAAAAGAGATCAGAAACATATTCCAATCAATGGAGAATAAAAAAATAAGTCCATCTGCATATGACACTGCATGGATAGCGAGAATACCAGCCATTGACAAACCTTCCCAACCTCAGTTTCCACAAACACTGAAATGGGTTGTCAGCAATCAATTAGCTGATGGTTCTTGGGAGGAGGAATCATTTTACTTTCCTTATGACAGACTTCTTAGCACACTTTCCTGTGTCATCACACTCAGAATATGGAAGATTGAGGAAAATCAAGTGCAGAAAGGTGACTATTTACATTTCTATATACATACCATGCCAGCTATCTAATCATTTTTATCAGATTTTCTGTTTCATACCTTGACAGCTATCTAATCATTTTTAATCTGATATTCTGTTTTTCCATATAAGTCACCTCTTTGCTAATCTCTATGACCTTTTCCTTACGTAATTATAATCACACGTCTTTTATCAAAGATTTTAACGTGGTGAATTGCAGGTATTGATTTTGTTAACAAGCAGATTCAACAGCTAGATGGAGGAGAATGCAATATGCCGAGTGGATTTGTAACACACTTTTCTTCCTTGTTGAGAGAAGCTCATACTCTAAGTCTAGGCATTTATGAGGAAGCACCCTTAGTTAAAAGAATACTTACTACGGGGGATACTGAAATGAAAGGGTAAGTGAAATTGCCCCAAGGAGTAATTATGAAAAATTTACATATGATAACCTGCCATTTATTCTCATGTAATGATTGAAAGGGTATGATTCTCATGTAATGATTGAGATTATACAAATTTCTAAGAGGAAAATTTATTTTAATCAGGGATGGCAAAATGGATGATAACCTGCCATCATATTTCTTGTCACCATGGGAGGATTTGCAAGATTGGAAACAAATAGGGAAGGTTTGTTCCAAGGATGGATCCATCATAGGCTCATCAGCATTCGCTGCCCGTGCTTTTATGCATAGTGGAGATACAAAATGTCTCGACTTCATAAACTCCCTTCTTGGAATTTTCGGAGAATTCGGTAAGATGGTTCATACACATTTCTAGGTACTTCAGTTTCTATAACACCATAAAATCTCGAATGAAAGTAAAACCAAACAAAAGTTTATAATATAGATAATGGTGCATAAAAATAGTTTTTATATTATATTGGTTTAAATGACAATGTGTAGTTATTTATTTAATAATATTTAATGTTAATGTGTTCTATTCAGTTAGTTTTAAATTTATTGTTAAATTATCAATTGTAACAGCATATTATTCATGATTTTTAAATTTTTTTAAATTTAATTTTTTAACAATATCAGAAATTTAAATATAAGCAAAGTTATTACAAATTCAAATAAATAGTATAGCATTGAGAACATATGTTATTGTCTACGCATGTGATATAAATCTTTGTTCTGTTTATAGAAACTTTAATATCATCTCATATAATTGTTTGTTTTTATGATTGTAAATAGCACCTTGC